>CM042138.1:14808463-14823463 GCA_023376005.1 Doryteuthis pealeii | reverse complement strand
CTATCGGAGGCGAGGTTGGGGTCGTGCAGCAGGCAGTATTCGCTGAATTTCTCGTCCCTCAACCTCGTGTAGCGATTAATGGCGGGGTTTAGATTACAGTTCACGGAGTGGGTCTTTTTCAGGTTTACCAACACGGTCATCGGCTTCCGCTGGACGGCCTGGACATCGGGACTATAGTCGAAATGGTCGTCTTTACAGATGAAGGTCTTTAATTCACCTGGAAGCGCTAAGGGCCATTCGATACTCCGACCAAGCCGATATCTGAAAAACACAAACAAGAAAAAATGTTTACATAAATGATATTATATGACAATATGTACTTAGAAGTTTGCTAAGTGGAGGCGCGTTGCGTAATGGTTTCTGTCGTAGGAAATGAACACTGAGAGACGAGTTTCAAATCCTGATTTGTGGTGTAATGGTTTCTAGCCTTGTGACAGATGTAATCTAAGTTTTGTAAATTGATATATATATATATATATATATATATATATATATATATATATATATATATATATATATAATCATGTTTCTGAACGAACGATGCGGTAGAGATTCGTTCGAACTACCACCAATTCCTACAACCTCCCCCTACCAATTGTTACTACCTCTCACTTCCAATTCCTACGCTACTGCTCGTTTTCCTTAAAAACGAGACACGGAACATACCATCAGTTTCCTACCTGAAGACGGCAAATCGAATTGCCAAAAGCACTCGTAATGAAACATTTGGTAGACTGCTACACCAGTTCCACTCTGATACCAAAACGATGGGCAGAAAATTAGAAAGGATCGAACAAAAACTCGTCCGACAAGAATTGTCTGTACAGTTTAACACAACATGTTAAAAAGAAAAAAGGCTGCCAAAATACACTTATATATATTTGATGCCGACAAAGTTTTGAAATAAATTCATTCATGATGGTTATTCAATTTTTTATAAACATATTTTTCTGTTTAATCCATAGGTGTACCCTAACAGGTACTACCACTCCGGGTCAAAGTGGACCTGAGAACAATTTTTTTGTTTGTTTTTCGGCATATCAACCTCGGTGGGTCATTTAATAAATTCGTTCTTGATAGGTACTCAGTTTTTTTATAAACACTTTTTTTCTATTCAACCCATACATGGGACCCTAACAGGTACTACCACTTCCGGTCTGAATGGACCTGAGAGTAGTTTGTTTTGTTTTGCGGCATTTCAACCTTGTGGGTCATTTAATGCCGACAAAGTTTTGAAATAAATTAATTCTTGATGGGCACAATTATTTTTATAAACATATTTATTCTATTTAAACCCTGGTGGGACCCTAACAGGTACTGACATTCCGGGTCAGAGTGAAACTGGCAGCTATGATTTTCTCCAGAACTGGATTTTCACCATCACATAGAGTTCAATGTCATACCCACGACACAAATACCCTCAGCTAAACCTTCTAACACAAATGCAATAAAAAGGGTCGGGGCTTGCATGAGGGCAATATGGTTGGGGCAATCATATAGGTGCTAGGGCTTGACGTCACTAGCCGATTAATCGGATGGGGGCTGTTCGATCGTCCGTCTAACCTAAATAAGGGGAAAAGTTGAGTGTTGCATCTCATGGACTGCTCAGCCACCTGGGTTCCCTCCTTAAGCATCACAGGTTGCCACGTACATCCAACAGGTGGCCCCATTGGGGTAGTCTTACACATATGCAACGAAATAGGATGTCGTATTACAAGTGCCGGTTTAGGTCAGTCGGTAGAGCATTCGTACTACGAACTACAGATTCCGAGTTCGATACCGGCCCTCGCCAAAGCGTATGAGTAGCACAGGGATCTGTAAAGGGATGGGCTGATGATAGGTGTTGCGCTCCACTTCAAAACGCCCAAACCAACCCCTTGGTCTAGCGGTAGTAAAAAGGGTTATAGACCCCGACTCAAACTTTACTTACTTATACTTATTGCAAGGGGAAAATTAATGGTTTAGAATGCTGAACAAAAAAAGAAATGGTTGTATTGGGTGAGTCTTACTCATCTGAAGAGGTGCAGTCGCTGTTTTCTAAAGCCCTAGCCGACTGGGCTGCTAAAGAACGTAAGAGCGAAGAGTGAAGTAAAGGAGAAGAAAAACCTTGTGAACTACAGAGGTAGAACAGTAAAAACGGATGAAGAAAACAAATATGCAACGAAAGAGGATGGAGTATTACAATGAAAAATGAATGGTTTAGAATGTTGAACAAAAAAGCAACGTCTGTATTGAATAATCAAAAAGCTCAGATTGAAGGATTTAACGCAAGGGAGATTAATGATATGATGTTTTCAATAAGAGAAGAGACAAAGAAAAACAGAAATCGATTCAATGAACGAAAAAGGCTTTATGGGTATTTAAGAATCATCCCAATTTGATTTTATTCGATACCGACCGCAAACACCTTGAAACCAATACGCACATAGGGAGAAAGGGCTAATGTCAGCAAGTTCACTTAGCCTTGGCTTTAGGCATGCCACCAAGCCGATAGAATAACCCTTCACTTAAACCTTTATTAAAAACAGAGAGGTAGATCTTAAGAGAACAAAATCTCCTGGAACTAGACATAATTCTTATTGATTCAGGGTCACGTACGATCAAGTTTTAAGCAACAATTTCGCAAGGAAAGTAAGGATGAATAGAAACAAAAAAAATAAAGGTGAAGTTAGACTGAATATGTTCAAAGATCAAGAGAGGCCGAAAGGGAAGACACCTACCCCCCAAAATTAGGGGAAAAAAGAAAAAAAAGAAAAGAAGATGATGAAAAAAAAAAGCAAGGATATACAGAAATGATACAACCCTCATTTTTTTACAACCATTATATAAAATATTGGAGGTGCTCGGGTCTTAATTGTTATGGTCGTAAGAATCGAACTTGTTGATCCGAGTTCAAATCCTGAACGACTCCGTTTTCATTTTCCATAGCACTAAAACTCTTGAGAGTGGTATAATATTGAACAATTCTACCTCCCGTTATGGGCAATTAGAATATTTAATTTCTGATGTTAAAGAGCTGTGCATTGGACACAATCTTATTTATATCTTTTGTACCATCTATACATATATAAAGGGCAATTGTGTATATGTGTATGTCCGGAGAAAACTTCGAAAATAAAACATTTAACAACAAAGTTAATAATACACATTAAATATCACCAGGGCTTGGGGTTTAAGCAAAAATAATAGATATTTGATTTATATTCGTGAAGATAAACAATAAAATTTAAATAATAATGGCATGGATTTTTTTTCATATTCTAGATAGTAGACATTTATTTACAGAGTAGCTGGATCAATGCAAATTCTACTTTTTACATAGGTATTTAAAGGAGGGATCCCACGAGGATCCAACTCACGATTAAGTAATAATGAATCTGAGGGAACTTAAAAAAAAACTTCTACCCAGGCGACGCCAGGTAGCTGCTGCGAGTGGAGTAATACATCTATGTTAACCTTTCTTCCGGATTCCAATATTGTTTTTTTTAACGAAGACACAAACTTTAATCGCATCCTTGTCACCAAATATCTTGTGTCTGAGTAATCCTAACCCTAACCCTGAGCGCTCTTTAACCATGGCTAGCTAAAGAGTCTAGGAAAAGGGAAACTCTGAATTCAAACCTGTTAAACTCCGCTTAAGAAATTGATCTTGTGTGCATCCTGCTCGTGCGGAGGGGTTGTAAATATATATATATGATAAGTTCCCGACCCTATTTCTCTTATGGCAAGCCCTACACTTTTTATCATATATATATAACTTTACCAATCCCCCCTCCGACGAGCAAGGATGGCAACACAAGATCAATTTCTAAGGGAGTTTAACAGGTTTTGAATTCAGAGTTTCCCTTTTCCTAGACTCTTTACGCTAGCCATGGTTAAAGAGGCGCAGGTCAGGGTTAGGGTTAGGATTACTCAGACACAAAGAATTGGTGAACAGATGCGATTAAAGTTTGGTGTCTTGTTAAAAAACAATATTGGAATCCGGAAGAAAGGTTAACATAGATGTATTCAACTCCACTCGCAGCAGCTACCTGGCGGTCGCCTGGGTAGAAAGTTTTTTTTTAAGTTCCCTCAGATTCATTAATTACTTATCGTGAGTTTTGGATTTCCTCGTGGGATCCCTCCTTTTAAATACCTATGTAAAAAGTAGAATTTGCATTGATCAGCTACTCTGTAAAATAAATGTCTTATATCTAGTAATATGAAAAAAAATCCATGCCAATTATTATTTAAATTTTATTGTTTATCTTCACGAATATAAATCAAATATCTATTATTTTTGCTTAAACCCCAAAACCCTGGTGATATTTAATGTGTATTATTAACTTTGTTGTTAATGTTTTATTTGTCGAAGTTTTCTCCGGGACCTAACACATATACACAATTCCCTTTATATATGGTATTACGGATGGTACAAAAGATATAAATAAGATTGTGTCCAATGCACAGCTCTATAACATCAGAAATTAAATATTCCTAATTGCCCAAACGGGAGGTAGAATTTCGTTCAATATTATACCATCTCAAGAGTTTTAGTGCTATGGAAAATGAAAACGGAGTCGTTCAGGATTTGAACTCGATCAACAAGTTCGAATTCTTAACGACCATAACAATTAAGAACCCGAGCACCTTCCAATATTTTATATAATGGTTGTAAAAAAAATGAGGGTTGTATCATTTCTGTATATCCTTGCTTTTTTTTTCATACATCTTCTTTTCCTTTTTTTTCTTTTTTCCGCCTAATTTTGGGGGTAGGTGTCTCCCTTTTCTGGCTCTCTTGATCTTTGAACATCTTCCAGTCTACTTCACGCTTAATTTTTTTTTGTTTCTATTCATCCTTACTTTCCTTGGCGGAAATTGTTGCTTAAAACTTGATCGTACGTGACGCCCTGATCAATAAGATTATGGTCTAGTTCCAGAGATTTGTTCTCTTAAGATCTACTCTCTGTTTTAATAAAAGGTTTTAAAGTGAAGGTTATTCTATCGGGCTGGTGGACATGCCTAAAGCCAGGCTAAGTGAAAATTGCTGACATTAACCCTTTCTCCCATGTGGCGTATTGGTTTCAAGGTGTTTTGCGGTCGGTATCGAATAAAATCAAATGTGGGATGATGTCTTAAATACCCATAAAGCCTTTTTCGTTCATTGAATCGATTTCTGTTTTCTTTGTCTCTTCATCTTGTTGAAACCCCATTCCCAATAAATCCCCAACTTTAAAAAATCCCCCCCCTCCCTTTTTTTTTGCGTTAAATCCTCTCAATCTGAAGGCTTTTTTGATTATTCAATACAGACGTTGCTTTTTTGTTCAACATTCTAAAACATTATTTTTCATTGTAATACTCCTCCTCTTTCGTTGCATATTTGTTTTCGTTCATCCGTTTTTACTGTTCTAGCACGCTCTGTAGTTCAACACAGGTTTTTCTTCTCCTTTACTTCACTCTTCGCTCTACGTTCTTTAGCAGCCCTGTCGCTAGGGCTTTAGAAAAAGCGACTGCACCTCTTCAGATGAGTAAGAACTCACCCATACAACCATTTACTTTTGTTCACAATTCAACATTAATTTTTCCCTTGCAATAAGTATAAGTAAGTAAAGTTGACGGGGTGTCTTAAAGTTCGGTATTACTAGACAGCGAGGGAAGTCTATAACCTTTTAACTACCGCTAGAACCAAGGGGGTGGTTTGGGCGTTTGCAAGTGGAGCGCAACACCTATCATCAGCCACTCCCTTTACGATCCTTTGTTTCTGTGCTACTCATACGCTTTGCGAGGGCCTGTATCGAAAACTCGGAGAATCTTGTGTTGTAGTACGATGCTCTACCGACTGACCTATAACCGAAGCCTTGTAAAATACGACATCCTATTTCGTTGCATATGTGTAAGACTACCCAATGGGGCCACCTGTTGGCTGTACGTGGCAACCTGTGATGTTAAGGAGGGAACCCAGGTGGCTGGAGCGTCATGAGATCGCAACACTCAACTTTTCCCCCTTAATTTAGGTTAAGACGACGATCGAAACAGCCACCATGACCGATTAAATCGGCTAGTGACGTCAAGCCCTAGCACCTAATATGATTAGGGGGGGGGGGGGGGGGGGGGGGGGGGGGGGGTGGGGGGGGGGGGGGGGGGGGGGGGGGGGGAGGGGGGGGGGGGGGGGGGGGGGGGGGGGGGGGGGTTGGGGGGGGGGGGGGGGGGGAGGGAGGGGGGGGGGGGGGGGGGGGGGGGGGGGGGGGGGGGGGGGGGGGGGGGGGGGGGGGGGGGGGGGGGGGGGGGGGGGGGGGGGGGGGGGGGGGGGGGGTGGGGGGGGGGGGGGGGGGTGGGGGGGGGGGGGGGGGGGGGGGGGGGGGGGGGGGGGGGGGGGGGGGGGGGGGGGGGGGGGGGGGGGGGGGGGGGGGGGGGGGGGGGGGGGGGGGGGGGGGGGGGGGGGGGGGGGGGGGGGGGGGGGGGGGGGGGGGTGCCTCCCAACCATATTGGCCTCATGCGAAGCCCGACCCTTTTTATTGGCTTTGTGGTTAGAAGGTTTAGTGAGGGTATTGTGGTCGTGGTATGACAATTGAACTCTATGTGATGGTGAAAATCCAGTTCTGGAGAAAATCATAGCTGCCAGTTTCAACTCTGACCCTGGGGGGGAAAAATGTCAGTACCTGTTTAAAGGGTCCCACCAGGGTTTAAATAGAGGACCAGGGTTGTGGGGTCAATAATATGTTTATAAAAAATAATTGTGCCCATCAAGAATTAAATTTATTTCAAACTTTGTCGGCATTAAATGACGCCACAAGGTTGAAATGCCGCAATCAAAACAACTACTCTCAGGTCCATTCAGCCGGAAGTGGGTAGTACCTGTTAGGGTCATGTATGGGTTGAATAGAAAAAAGTGTTTATAAAAAACTGAGTACCTATCAAGAACGAATTTATGTGAAATGACCCACCGAGGTTGATATGCCGAAAAACAAACAAAAAATTGTTCTCAGGTCCACTTTGACGGAGTGGAGTACCTGTTAGGGTAACCTATGGAGTTAAACAGAAATATGTATAAAAATTGAAATAACCATCATGAATGAATTTAACTTTCAAAAACTTTGTCGGCATCAATATATATAAGTGTATTTTGGCGCCTTTTTTTCTTTTTAACATGTGTGTTTAAACTGTAACAGACAATTCCTTGTCGGAACGAGTTTTTGTTCGCCTTCTAAATTTTCTGCCCATCGTTTTGGTATCAGGTGGAAACTGGTGTAGCAGTCTACCAAATGTTTTCATTACGGTGTTTTGGCAATTCGATTTTGGCCGTCTTCAGGTAGGAAACTGATGGTATGTTCGTGTCTCGTTTTTAAAGGAAAACGAGCAGTAGCGAGGAATTGGAAGTGAGAGGTAGTAACAATTGGTAGGGGGAGGTTGTAGGAATTGGTGGTAGTTTCGAAAACCGAATCTCTACCGCATCGTTCGTTCAGAACATGATTATATAGTATATATATATATATAATATAATATATATATATATTATAGTATATATTATCAATTTACAAAACTTAGATTACATCTGTCAGCAAGGCTAGAAACCATTACACCACATCAGGATTTGAAACCTCGTCTCTTCTAGTGTTCATTTCCTACGACAGAAAACCATTACGCAACGCGCCTCCACTTAGCAAACTTCTAAAGTACATTATTGTCATATAATATCATTTATGTAAACATTTTTTCTTGTTTGTGTTTTCAGATATCGGCTTGGTCGGAGTAATCGAATGGCCCTTACGCTTCCAGGTGAATTAAAGACTTTCAATCTGTAAAGACGACCATTTCGACTATAAGTCCCGATGTCCAGGCCGTCCAGCGGAAGCCGATGACCGTGTTGGTAAACTGAAAAAGGACCCACTCCGTGAACTGTAATCTAAACCCCGCCATTAATCGCTACAACGAAGGTTGAGGAACGAAAAAATTCAGCGAATTACTGCTGCTGCACCGACCCAACCTCGCCTCCGAAGAATCGTGTTGTACCACCTGAACAGCTCCTCGGAAGCCCAAACATATCAGTTGCATGCCTCGCCTCCTTTGACATCAACCAGCAGACAAAGGCGTCGTTCTGAAGCGATGCACCGCAAGACCATTTTTGTTTTTTTTTGTTGGGTATTCAACAGCACGTAACAAGATCCTTGTGTTACCCCCGTCAGACTGCACAAACACCACAGCCCACGAAACAGCCCATTACGGAGACGAAAGAGGATGAGCGTCGGAATTCTCCGTCATGAAAGACGTGTCACGGACTTGTGAAGAATTTTGCTTGACATCCACGTCCCCTAACCTCTGGCCAACACAACGTTGTTGCCCCCCGGTAGCTCTTGGGATAATAGTTCGGGCTATAATATTATCAAAGCAGTGACATCATCAAAGTCGCCCGGAACGATAGGTTACGGTTGTAGGGTCCCCCACAGACTGTTAGTTGTATTTATTCTATTTTCACTTATCTCTCTCGTTTTGCATGCCTGCATAAAAAAGCGCTCAGCGTGTGCGTGAGTGAGCGTATGTTAGCCAAAAATAATTTCAAATAATTCAGTTTTTCGTCCAACTCTACTGGTTTTTTCGTGAGTGTGAATATGTCATGGCGGAGGTGGGTTCGGGGGTGACAGGCGATACGATACCTGGATTTAAGAAAAATATGAGTTCTAAAAAAAAAAAAAATGGAGAGAAATAATAATTTTGAAAATTTTGAAAAAATTCAAAAAAATAAAATAAATAAAAACGACCAACCAAAAATGTTCAACAATTGAAGTTGTTATTGGCAAGCCTTTTTTTTTTTTTGTTTTATTTTTCTTTTTAATGAAAAGAAAAATAAGAGGTTATTAAAAAAAAAGAGAAAAAAGCTAAAGTAAAATACGACGAAAAATCGAATATACAAAAAGAGAAAAGAGAAAAAAAAATCATCTAAATAATCAGAAAAAATATTGTGAAATATAATTGAAACTCTGACAAAAACAAAAAATTAAAAAAAGAACAAAGTAAAACGCAGTAAAAATTCAAGAAAATAAAATGAATTAAAATAATGCTTTTATTAGAAAAAATATGAAATTTGCGTTGTGAATAAATTGACAGACTAGTGAAATGAAATTATGAAAAAATTGGATAAGAAGAGGGAAGTTTAATTGTGTCTCAATTGAGATTTGTCTAAAAGACGGAGAAGAAAAAAAAAATTAAAAAAAAGAAAAGAAATGAAAAACATACCGAATACCGAATTTAACAACAAAAATGCAGTTGTTTTTGAAAAATGATCTTATTAAATTTTCATCTCGCTTATATGTTTATTTTTTGAAGTCAAATGAAGAAAAAAAAAGAAGCCCTCCTCCTATCCCTTGGACTGAACATGTTTGTTTATTTAGAATTTTATTCCTCCTGTTATAAAAAGAATTTAAACAACGGAATGAAGACATTTCGAAGAATTCCATGACGTCTTTATATATATATATATATATATATATATATATATATATATATGTTATTATATATATTTATATATATACATATATGTATAATATATATATTATATGTATATATATTATATATATACATATATATATATAACGTATTAGTATTATATATATTAATATATATAACATATATATATATATAATATATATAATATATATATGTATCGTGAGAATGGCGCATATGGTACCCACAGAGACGTGGCACAACGACTGTAATAGAAATGCATTTAAACATGTTTAATAAAGTGGGCGAATTTAATTCAGCGAAGATGAGAAATATACCTATTCATGTTCAGAAACTTTTTTTCAAAACATAAAAACCAAATACCAATGCCTGCATAACCCCCAACCCCCGCAAAAAAAGGACAAAAATTAGTTATTTGCCTTTTGTTTCATTTTTTTATCAATATTAAAGAAAGAAATGTTAGGAGAAAATATATGAAAATGCAAAAAAAAATTATATTATAGGAAAACTTGATTGAATAAATCTTGGGCTATAGTATGATTTGAAATTCCATCAGGAGTCAATCATCATTTCAATAACAGAATTAAACAACCACACTTACACATACACCAAAAAATATACACGGAGAAAAAACAACCCCCCCTCACAAACACAACACACTATACAATGAACACATATACACATTCTGTCTCTTTCTCTATTTCGCAGTTATGTCTATGAATTTGCGCATGGAGTGTTCTACTTGTACACAAAGTTTGTTTTGTTTTTATAAATAAATAAATGAAATGAATAAGAGAAAGCAGACGCATCTCCGTTCTGGGAATGAAAAAAAACAGAAGAATATAGGAAAGACATTATATTATGAAGGAGAAAGAGATGCACGAATATGAAACAATACAATCACGTGATGAAAAAATTGAAAGTGACCATCGAAGAATGAATCTGACGATGGACGTATGTTGGAAGCCTATGAACACAAATAATATATACATATACCACAACCATATATATAATATATTAAATCAAATTTTTTAAACCCATTTTAATGTTTGTGTATAGTATGTTATTCAGTATAAGCAACTAATTTATATATCTGGGTATATCTAAAAAGGAGAAGAGATATTGTAGGTTTGCTTTTGTTTCGACAATTTTCATTTGCATTTTGATTTCATTTTTCATTTATTTTTTCCCATGAAACAAAAAAACAAAAAACAAAAAAAAATCAAAAACAAGGGGAAACAACAAACAAAGAAAAAACAAGAAAATACACAAAAATATTATGAAGGTTTTGAATTTACCATTTTATTTATTTCGTATGGCATCTATATAAGTCATAACACTCTCCAGAAGATAATATCTGTGTACCTGTTCACATTTTATGTTTTAACATGATTACATTCATATATATATATATATTATATATAATATATAATATATATATATATATATTATATATATTATCCTTGGTACGAATAGATTTTTGGTACAGGAGATACATAAATATATATATATATATATATATATATATATTATATATATATATATATGCGTGTGGGTGCAAATATATATTGTACGTGTATGTGATGTCTATATATTGTGTGTATGTATCTATATATCTATAAGTTATATATTTATATGTATATGATATATATTGTTGTGTCGTGTGTGTGTATTTGTATATATATATATGATGAAATGTTGTTCGAATATAGGGAAATATTTGCATAAATATGTGAATAATGGGATTGCATATACATGCATACACACACACCACACACCACACACACACGTACATATATATATGTATATATATATATATATATACATATATATATATATATAATATATATATATATATATATATATATACATATTATATTCATATATATTCATTATAGGATTTACATGTAGCGAGAATATACTCATATTATGTACATGCATAAGTTTCATGCACAATCTATACATATAATGTTTATACAAATGTGTACACATACATGTACATATATATATTTATATATAGTTAATATATATATATATATACATATATATAATATATATATATAATTATTACTATATATGTATATATATACACGTATATATATATGTTTGTATATATATATATATAATATAATATATATATATAAATATTTATTATGATATGTATGTAGGGGTGGTGTCAGTATTTGTTTATACAGTGTGTATATGTGCGTATCAAATCCAGATTTCCTAAACATTAAGTAATATACTTGAACACATACAATATTCACATTTTAAATCATGAAATATGTATATTGTAATACTGAAGAAAATCTGTTTTCATTCCTTAAGGAAAAATGAAATTGAATATAGAATTTAGAATTAATTACAAAACCTAAATAGTATATGGGGAAAGCCTATTTCTTGTTACAATTTCATATACATATACAAATGTATGCATACGCACAAAAATGTCTAGTAGTTTTGAAGAGTTAAATTGGGTTTGGACGTGTGTTGTGTGTGTGTGTGTGTGTGTGTGTGCTGTGTGTGTGTGTGTGTGTTGTGTGTGTTTTCGTAAATATTAGTGTGTGTTCTATAATGTCTTAAACGTTATTCTATAGTTCTAGTCACACACTCTTCTCACACACCACACACACACACACAACACACACACCAGACCATAATATATAATATATATATATATATATATATATATATATATATATATATATGTGTATATATATATACATATATATATATATATGTATATATATATCATATATATCAGGATGTCCCAAGAAGTCATGTATTATCCAGTTTTGAAAAAACAACACCTTTAGTTATTTTAAAAAACATATTCATTGATAGTGATTGTCGCAATTAATTCTCTCCTTTGAGCATTTAGTTATTATTTATTATTCTCAATAACAGTGATTTTGAATCAACAAAGGTGTATTTTTTGAAAACAGGATGGTGTGTAAACTTCCTAGGAGACCCTGTATATATATATATATATATAATATATATATATATATATATATATATATAGTATATATATATATATATAATACCACCACAGTGGTGTCTCTGTATGTGGATTAATAACAGGTAAACACAATTCCAATGTTTTTTTGTAAATATTACATGTACATCCTATTGCCGTTCTATTTCTTGTCTGTTTTTTTGTGCTTTAGGTGCGTATAAAAACAATATCAATAATTGGCCAGTCTTTGATCAGATGCGTCAATCCATCTCAATGTTTCCTGTGTATACATAGCACACATATATGCATCCACGCAGTTACACATCCCTATGAATTAAAAATTATATATGTGTGTGTATGTATAGGCATAAATAAAAATCTAAACACATTCCTTTATTGAGTTGATTATTCGACAAAGAAACATGTTAGAGAGATGGAGGTGGGGAAATGCACTGCATGGAACCTACAATTGCGGATATATATATATATAAATAATATATATATATATAATATATATATATATATAAAAAAATATATAATATAAAATATATATATATTATTGGTGTGTGTGTATATGTATATATTATAATATATACAATATATATATGTATATATATATGGCATCATATATTATATAATATGAACATCATGTATAATGAATATATGTTGTGGATATATATAATGAATCATGTATGGTATGTATAATATATGTGTATATATATATTAATAGACATCATGTAATATATATATAAGCATCCTGTATGATGTATCATATATATGTGTGTATATATATAAATATAATGTATTTATAAATTTTGAAATGTATGAATATAAGCATATATATATATATGTGTATGTGTGTGTGTGTGTGTGTTGTGTGTGGTGTTATGGGGTGTTTGCATGTGTATGTATGTGTGAATTTGTGTGGTTTTAGTATATGTAAATTCATAGGTATGTCAATATTGGCGTACTCACACACACACAGACAGACACAACACACATACACACCATATTATATATATATACACATTCATGTTGATTATTTTCTATATATATCTATATGCACACCTATGCACGTGTGCCATGTCACAGTTAATCATCTTTAATCTTCACATTATTTTGATAGTTAGATAATGCATACGGTCTATGTAAATAGAATACTCTGGTTCTTGGCATATAAATATATATGAGGATACATTAATATATCTATAAAGAAGATATACAAAATATATAATATGTATAATAATAAAAAGTACACTATATATATATATAATTATGGTATGTATGTAATGTATCGTATGCAATATAGTTCATTTATGGGCAATGATATATAGTATGTATATATATATGTGTTTTGTGTGTGTAATTATGGTATTTTATATATATTATTTAATGCATTCAAATATATATGTTTGCATTCAATTATATATATAGTATATATACGTATATTATATATTATAATATATATATATTATATATATATATACATATAATTATATATTATTAATAAAGCAGGAAGCGTAGTGTACAGAATATAAGATTATCCTCGTATAATTATAACTTAATAAGTTGCACACACATTGAACAAACACGTGAGTTTTAAAGCATTTCTTCTAAATTATAATAGAATGATAAGGGTATAGATATACATATATATTATATATATACACGTGTACACACACACGCACCTTACAAACATATATTATTTAATATATATATATGTATATATATAGTGTTATATATATTAATATATATATACTATATATATATATATATGCATACATATATATATATATATTTATATATATGTATGTTATCTATAATATACACATGTATAGATATATAAATATATACAACATACAAATCTCATTCTAAATATTAAAAAATATATAAATATAATTAATCGATTGTTATCATATCACTCATAGAATACTAGCTCTTTAATGCGGTTATTATATTGCATTGGATAACATAAAGATATCATTTATGGTTGAAATATCGAGGAAGCTTAATAGATAAATGGAAGTGAGTTTTGTCTCATTTTCTTCTCTCCTCTCTCTCTCTCTCTCTCTCTCTCTCTCTCTCTCTCTCCTACTCTCTTCATCTCTCTCTCTACATGCCCACCACACACACTCCACACACTCTGCTCTCATCTTTCTCCTATTATCTCTCGCCTCTCCCTCTCTCTCTTCTCTCTCTCGCTTTACTTGCTCTCTTTTTTCCCTTTTTACTCCCCTTATTTTCCTTGTTTTATTTTGCTCCGTCTTTTCCTCAGCGTCTCTATCAATCTTTATGCGCACGCTGCTCTACCCCTCTCATCCTGCCACGCTCTAATTCTTTCTCTGCCCCACACACACTCAAAACATTCTCTCCCTCTCTCTCCTCTCTCTCTCTCACCCTCAACTCACCCTTTCGCATTTTATTGAAAAATAGTTTAAAATCAAATGATTTACAAGTTCACATCTAAATACGAAACCAGCTTCTCTTGTTAAAACGTTATAGATTCGGATCATATATATATATATATATATATATATATATATATTCACATATATTTTATATACAAAACACACACGACACACACACACACATTTTTATTCCTT
>CM042138.1:14796526-14808363 GCA_023376005.1 Doryteuthis pealeii | reverse complement strand
AAAACTCTTGAATTCAAACCTGTTGGACTTAACCTGCTTAAGAAATTTGAACCTTGTGTCACATCTGTCTACTTAGTGCGGAGGCGTTGGTAAATATTATATTAAACATTATATAATTGGTTTAATGGAGACGAACGATAGCCATATTTCTTCCACTGCCTGTTACTAACTAGAGTCGTTGGGAAATTGGACTCGAAATCTTTACATTCGTGTTTACAATTATCTTACATGGATCATAAGGCTGTATTTTAATTTCACATAGTTTCGCTAGGATATACCATTATATATTATTTGGGAAAAAATAGGTAATTAGTTAAATCTAAAGTATATTATGCTAACCCTCTATGCAGCTTTAATGGGTAAATTAAGTATAGGGCAAACTATGTGGTATAATTAGTCAGTAGTGAGTTAAAAATAAAACTAAAATAACATAATTTATAATAAACTAAATAAACTCCCATATGTGTTAACCTATTCACTATTGACGGAAGAATAACGCCACTCATCACTTGTAATACTTGTATATTCGAGAATTAATGATAACAGCTCCTTCAGCCATGGTATTCTCTCTCTCCAATCATAATATTTCTCTTCCTTCTTCTTCTCTCCATATAATTCGAGTACTACTTCGAGTTTAGGCCTAATCAGTGTATTGGGTGTAGTTTTTTAATAGGCGCAGGGAGGTATTTATTACCCAGCTTGACAATGGTTACCGATGCGCATGAGCGAGTATAGAAACTTCAGAGAATCAAAAAAAAAGAAGATGAACAAATAAGAAGAATCGATCACGTATCCCAGCTTGTTGCGTCCTCGATTTCCTTTCTCGTAAATCTTCTTTTGTAATTCTTCGTCACACATTTCCTCAGCGGGCGCTCGAACAAACTCAAATTGATGTAATATATGGTGTTTGTTAAGATACGCAACATCGAAGGGGAATATTTTTAAGGATTAAGTCCATACACCACTCTTACGACTTGGGTATAGCAATTACTGTTATACATCACTTTCACTTTACGTATCACTATGAATTCTCCAATTCAATTTTCAGCGTTACGCTGACTCTACTCAAATGAGTTCAGTGGGGAGTTTTATCTTAGCAGGAACCATGAGAGAATTTTACATTTCCGGGATAGTCCTAACGTCATGAAAAAGTTCTTAATAGTAACAAATTTGGGAAAACCCCCTACCATTTTGGTGACCATATCTGTGTTACTCTTTCTCTTTATTCGATACTGTGTTAGAACTTTGCATATACTTTTTGTCAGCAGAGGGATTATATAAACATTAGGTATGACTAACGAGAATGAGAGCGCATGAAAACACAAGTAAAAACAATACAAGATAATATTTCTGTAATAAACTGTTTTAAAGTTTCAAGTAGGGTGGTTAGGATTTTGGGTTGGGTTAGGGTTAGGGGGTTGGTTGGCAGAGCTCAGAGAGTTGTTCATGAAGCGTAAAGCTATAAATGCGCCGGTATAATATAAAAATCACACCATATGACTTTGGTTACTCGCATCACCTAAATTTTGGACACCTTTGCGGCCAGTTTCTTTTCGAGCAGTTCCGATATGGGGGCGCTCATCTCAGATTACTCATATAGTACAGATTATACAGGGCTGGAAATATTGCAGCCACCCCTGACTCAAAGTAAATATGACTACATGTGGGGTACACAGAAAAGAAATTATCCACGTACTCTCTACAAAACAACACCAATAGATTATTGCTTGAGCCTTGTTGGTTCAATGGCCGTGGCGTGAGTAACTCACGCCATTTTGTGTAAAGTGAAAAATTTAATAAAATATTTAAATAAAATTTTCTTTTTAGCGGGGTTCGATAAGGGGGGGTTCAATTTACGATAACTTATATCGGGGAAACTGAAGCACCCTGAAAATCGAAAAATAAAAGCTTTTTTGAATTTTTTTTACCAGTCTGATAGATTTGTGTGCATCGTATAATCCATTGGAAAGGAGAAAAAAAAAAAAAATTAAAAAAAACAAAAAACAAAAGATCAAGGATTGAACCCTGGTGGCTGAGCACGTCGCATGACATGTAACAATCCATATGGAGGAATACTTAGAGCTAAAACGTGCGCTCCATCTGGATGTAGGGACTCTTTTCGATCAATCAGCAGGTTACGTACAAGCCCTAGCACGTATATGATTGTCAAAGGACCCTATTGCCCTTATGACAGCCTTTAACCCGTTATTTATCATATATACGGTGGTTAAGGGAATTTACTGTCCTGGGGTAGCGTTAAAGCTCAATCTGAATGAAAGCTTTCCATTCAGCCAGTCTGATGGAATGTGGAGTACCCCTATCAAATCATCGCTATTACTATCAGGGTCCACTTTGACCTGAGAATAGTAGTGACGCTGTTATGGCCCATGGTTGCATTCCTTTCTTTAACTTTGTCTATTATTCTTCTGCTCATCTTTGGAATCTTACGTTTTTCTTCTAGCGGGTCTGGACTGTCTTGATAATTTCTCTGTTTCTTCCAGGTTCTGGTTTTGTCGTGCTTGATTCATTTCTTCTTCTGGTCAGTCTTTTGTTCAGACATTTCAATCAACGCACAAAACATATTACCTGTAATATTAAAACCTTTAAATTTTAACTTCTAAAACACATCTTACTCTAAATAGACGCAGCGCGCGCGATGCAATTGAGCCCCAGCTTAAAAGCAGATACCTTCTTCTCTGCCTGACGTCAAAGCTGTAACTGAAGACCCAACCAGGTCCCACGTGACTTCAACGTATTATTGGCGGGCTTTCTGTAATTTCCATGGACAGTCAAGCCGCGTTTATATAAAAAGGGGCCATGCCTTCAGAAAATACAGGGGGTTGACAATCATCTATGCATAGATTATGTAAACACCCATACATAGAGTAAATTTGAACAATCAGTTATGAAATAAAATGTTTAAAAATTGTTAAAAAAAAATCTTGACTACCCATACACGCAATGTTAATAAAAAACCTATCACTTCGGCATAGAATAAGCCTACAGGGGTTGAGCATGCACTTAAAATCCAACAAATAGACCAACTCTTAGTGTGGTAGGGGTGTTGTAAATATGTATATTATTGTTTATGACTGAGTAAAAAGTGAGCGCAGGCAAACACGGTTAACCAGTTTTTCTAAGTTAAGAGACATTCCAGTTATAGCCTTAAATTTTACAATGTTTTCTTTTAATATATACTAGGCCAAATATAGTGCACACCGTCGCGGGTGCAAGTTATTTAAAGTTTTAAATGTAATTAAATGATTGTATATGAAATTAGAAAAGGCTAATGAAACTAATAAGGAATAGCAGATAAATAAGATTTTGAAGAGGGAGTATATTATAAAAGATTTGAAACAGAGGGGAGTATAAAGAATAAAAATAGAACTACTCTTTCCATCACTCTCGTCTTTCATGTGTTATTTATATATTTTTCTAATTTAAGTTTATTTAGTTTATAAGAGGACAGTAAGAATAAAATGCAGTAAATATTTTAATCTTGTAATCGGATTTCATTTAAAGATTCATTTGATAGAGATTTTTTGCTTATATTTCCATTAAAAATAAACCAAACAGTTAGAAATCAATAAGTACTAAAGCACATATTTATAAAATTCTATTTTTTAACTTTAATTAAATGCAAATTAGCCTTGGGCCCGTTCACACTGTAAACTGGGCTATTTTGTGTAAATATATAAATTATATTGCATTGTTATCAAGTACGTAGACATAGTTAACGTATTAATAATGTAAGACAAATTTATTAATAATTGAGATTTAGGATAAAAATAAAATCATGGAGAATGTGATGTAAATAACTAAGGGAATTGTGACTGAGTAGGAAATAATAGTTTTTCGGTTACAGGACAGAAAAACACACAATCTCCATTATAATAATAATAATGTATTATATAAATATATATTATACCTATATTGTTCAGACAAGGTGTTTTGGGGACACAAAAAGCTTTTGAGCAAGACCGACTAAGTTTCCCGAAATATGACGCGTGATCTGTTGTTTGTTAAAAACCATCACGCTGTCGGCTGTTTGACACATTTCGGACAGGATAAACACTTAGCTTGTAAATCGACTGGTGACACTTTTCTTAGATACACAGTACACTTGCAGAACAAAAATATCGCTGTAAAAAAAAACTATTTTTCTTCCTTGGTTTAAGTTTAGCTTTTTTTTTTTTCGCTCAGGGTGATGGAACATTACTGTTATGCACATTAGATTGTTTGGAAGATCGTCACTTTTTTTTTACCTGCAAGAATTTAACAAAGTCAGAGTGAAATGCTGAAGACATTGAATTTTCTTTAGATACTTGTTTTCGAATGCAGGTAATACTCTTTATATGTAAATGTTATGAACAAAATTGAAAAACATACCAATTTATAAAACGAGTAATATTTATTTCGCCTACGCTTTGCAGTGTTTTCGATCTGTTTGAATAGATCTTCACCTGGGCTTTCGTTAGTTTGAGAGAAAAAAAAATAAAAAGTAAATCGACAGAAAATAAGAAATCTTGCGAGACTCTTTTGTTTTGGTGGTCGGTCGGTCAATATTTGAAATTGTTGGATGAAAACGCGAGCGTATTCTTGTATTTTAAAAAAAAATTATACAGAAAAATCCCGAAAAAAAGAAAGCGTGTCGTAGTTGTCAAAAAAATGTCAACAGACGCTGTAATATACTTCATAATCTATACAGGGTAATTAATAATAATAATAATATATTAGGTAAGTATAATATAGTAAAAAGTAAAGTCGAAACGGGGCGGCCTACAGTCGGTATCAGCCAGTCAGCGAGGGAGTCTATGCCCTTTTCAATAGCGTAGACCAAGGAGATTGTTTTTAGCATCTGAGGTGGAGCGCCACACCTACCATCAGCTCCTTACTTTATCGCACAGATCCTTGGTGCTACTCATACGCTGGTGATTGGGCGGGGACCGGTATCGAACTAGGAACCTTGTGGTTCTAGCCGAACGCTCTACCGACTGAGCTAACCCGGCCCCTATAAGTATAATATACTTTATATCTATACAGGGTGATTAAAATGTAACACCCTATTTTAAAGTATTTATATATTTTTTATATTTATAGATATATGATAAGGATAAAATAATATGAAAAATCATACAGATGTTATTCAAATAAAGTTTTATTATTATGCAGATACTGCAGTATCGACATAAAAGAAAAACTTCATCTGAATAACATCTGTGTGATTTTTCATATTATCTTACCCTTATTATGCCGTCGGATTCATTTCCATACTTTTAACTTATATCCTATCCTCATAGATATGTAAATAGGAGATAAGAGAACTCTTTACTTAGATAAACAACTGTATCCGGCCAAACTTCTCGATACACATGAAAATTAGCCAAACAAAAATCCTCGTAAACTTCATGAAAAAACATAAAAATTGACCAATCAAAATCAATTCCACTTCCATCCTCCCAAATTGAAGTTCCAAACCAAAGGGTATTTAAACAAACCACTATAAAACATTTCGGTAATCTGAACGTTAGCTACATAAATGAGAGTAACCTTTACTTGTTTATTTCACTTTGAGGAAGACATATGGTTTGGTCATCCATTTTCATTTCACCGTAAATATACACTGTGTTCGAATCAATACAACTGCATGTTTTAACACGAAAATATCATAAAATGTGTTTTTAATTGTGCTTGTGCATTATTTGAAATGAACTTAATTGTAATTAAGGACATATTCTATTATATTTTCATGTTAAAACATTCAATTGTATTGATTCGAACAAATTCGTATTTTCAGAAAATACTATAAAATACTACAATAATACAACCTCCCCTTGTTCAATTCATTTGAGGAAGCCATATGACATATTCATTTCACCGTAAATCTATTTACGGTGAAATGAAAATGGACGACCAACACATATGGCTACCTCAAAATGAATCAAAAAAGGGGAGGTTACTCTTATTTATGTAGGTAATGTTCAGATTACCCAAATTTCTCCATTTGTTCTGTAGATTGCATAAGCAAGAAACAATCAGTAACCAGGTGTTGGGTCCATATCCACCCTACCTTAACTCAAATATAATTTTTATATGCAGTTAAATTTTTCTCAATTATTTAGTGTATATTCCTTAATATATGGCAATTAAATCTGTGTATGGTTGGTGGTGCCTCTCCACATTTTGCTATTGTTGTTCGTGAATGTCTGAATCACCATTTTCGTGGGAGATGGATGGGTAGTGTATGAAGTACTAGACAACTACATTATTGTAAGCGTGTTCGAACTCTAATCACGCTATTAGATTAAGATTTTCTTAGAATAAACGAATATAGGATTTTCCACCAACAAATACGGATACATTTGTAATACTTAGGTTCTTGTAAATACGAATAAATGTGTTTTCTTTCTAACTCCTCTCTTCCCCGTTCTTCTCTCACTCCCTGGTGTAACTTAGATCCTTTTTGCCCGTTCATGGACTTCACGAGAATCATTCAATAAATAAGGAGAATTGTTATTAAGGATTTGGCAATAAAAAGCACTCTTTACAGTTGTATCTTTTCCAAGGAAATCACAACTAATTGTCATGTCCCAAAAGATTATCAACATGACTTTCCTTACTGACAGCTGCGCCCGGAACGGTTTCTTTACCGGAGTGTCAGTGTTCTTTCAATCCATCTGTTGTCTTTTCGACACAAGCTCGTAGTGGCAAACTCATCTTTAACCTATTTATAAACATACAAGGTGTATCAAAAATGTATCGCGCTTTTTTTAACTTTTTGACACACGTTGTATTCTGATAAACTTAACGTTATATACATTGTTCATTTCTATCTTGGTGAATACAGCTTCAAACTCGATACTTTTATGACACACCTTGTATTCTGAAATAAATTAACGTTCCATTCATTGTTCATTTCTCTCTTGTTAAATACAGCTTCAATCTTGATACCTTTATGGCAAACCTTGTATGTTTGACTAAAACAATGCTTCATCGTACATATGACGTATCCTTCAATGAAATTCATGTAGTCTGCTTTTTTCCGCAACTAAATGTTTTGGGATATATCTCTATTCAGACCTGGGGCACTCTGTTTGGCTTGCAACCATTTTGAATAGCCTCAAAATAGATATTTTTCGTATTAAAATACGTTTTGTTATAAACTAATTCCAAATCATGCAGAGTATACACTCATGGAAACAAGAATGAAAAAAGATAATATGTGAAAATGTATTAAGGGAATGGTGATCCTCTTTCATCGGTCACCAGCAGCAGCCCTTAGGGTCACATGATGCCCACTATAAAAGAGGGGTCCTTGAAGAATTCGAACTCTTTTTGCCTCTAGCGCTGGCTAGCTTCATTGCCCTGTATTGTCAGAAGCCCCCAGACGGCGACGACTAGGAACCCCCGATACGTTGGAAGCAGGAGCGGCAAACGCACACCTAAAAAAACAATTCAGGGCCCAACCAATTACGAGGAACATAACTATCAAGGATTACAGCTAAGTTCCGTAGGCATTTGTATCTGCAACCTTTAACCCTTTAACCCCTTTGCTACATTCTATTCTCCTTGGAATACTTTTACCAACCAAACTCATTGAACTCTATGAACATTCCATAAAACTCGTTTGGTTGTTTCTTTCTATGCATTTTGTATATCCCTGTTTGATATTTGTTTGTGTTTTAAATGTATAGTAAACATTTTGTTCTATAAAAAGTCGTTTGTCTCCTTTCTTCAAAAGCAGCACCCACCTCATCACTGCGTTCGAAGTACGGTCTATTCTCTTACAAAATGTAGGGTATAAACAGTTGTTTTCCGGGGAGAAAAATCCTAAAAATATCTAGGTTTAAAAGATAATAATTCCGATTATTAATTGAATCACCCTCGTATATACATGTTTACCAACCCCTCCACACGAGCAGGATGTGACACAAAGTCAATTTCTTAAGCGGAGTTCAACATTACATTACAATCATTACACAAAGCGCTTCCCTACCTCGTATATATAAATACCATATTTTGTTAGTATTGTGATATATAGATAATTTAGTAATTTAGTATTCTGATATATAGATAATTTAATCAGCATGTAAATATATATATAAAATGTATGTATGCGTGATTGCATATATATATATATTATATATATATATATATAATATATATATATATATATATAGGATGGACTCTCCCGTCGATTTCGACGTATGAGTGTTCATAAAATGAACACCCACACAGTGATTTGTTTATAGTAGTGAAAGGCTTGTGTTGGACAATCAACACTTTTTGCCACAGTCGATAGGAAATAATTGGTGCATCAAGGGTTGCCACAAACTCAATCAACAACCGACCTCAGGAATTTTGAATTCAGAGTTATCCCTCTCCTAGACTTGTTACCTACCCTTGGCTGAAGAGCCCAGTCTACCCTACTATCTAACCCATAGCTGGAGGCTATATATATATATGTGTGTGTGTGTATGTGTGTGTGTGTGTGTGTACTTTTTTCATATTTCCACACGTAAATATCTTCAGATATATTTCCATACTTTTTAAGACCATACACACACACATACACATACACACGCACATATATAAACGTACATACACATGAAATCACACATACATACATTTATATATAATATTTACATGCTGATATACATACAGTGTATTACGAAATGTATAGTTTTGCATGACCGCGCAATCGAAATTGATAATTTATGAGTGCATTTTAATTTCATTTACATATATGTACTTACACTTACAGGCATCTTAGTGTGGTGTTGTGAGTAGCAATATAGTCTCGCACATCCATTACTGCTGAATACCGAGTTCGATCCTGGTTGGGTGAATACCTTCATTCAACTTGTTACCAAATTTAGCGCGGGTATTATGAAAACCAATACAAAAATCTGATCAAATTTATAAAAATAACAACAAAACATGGAACTCATTGGTTTTAACACATTCTATTTGTATAAATGTCTAATTCGATCATCAATACACTTTCCTGCTCAGTCCTTCATTTTCCTATTGAGTTGTAATGGTTAGCAACCTAGTCTCGCATATCCATTACAGCTGAAAGTCTAGTTCAATCGTAGCTGGATTACCCATATTTCGAGCTTGTTTCCCATCCTACCTGTGTTGAACGTGTTGGGTCAATACCTACAATTAAGTTGTTAACAATTTTAGCACGCGAACTATGAAAACTAATACAAAAATGTTTTGGTTTTCAACAACAAAAATGGAAGACACCTGTTTCAAAACATTCTATTTGTATAAAATCATCAATACACTTTCATTAGCAATGCTTTATTTTCCTATTGTAGTATAATGGTTAACAACTTAATCTCGCGCATCAAGTTGTCAACAATTTTAGCGCGCGTACTATGAAAACGAATACACATTCCTTGTCAATCTTTCCTTTCTTATTAAGATGTAATGGTTAGCAAACTAATCTTGCACATCAATTATACTGAATAGCGATTTCGATACTAGCTGAATGATCCATATTTGTGACACTGTGTCACATCCTACCCATGAAAGGTTTGGGTGAATACCTAAATTGAAGTGTTTAGCTATTTTAGCGCGCAAATTATGAAATAAATACACATTCCTTGTCAATTATTTCCTTTCCAATTAATGTGTAATGGCATGCAAACTAGTCTTGCACATCCATTATTGATGAATAGCGAGTTCGATCCGAGTTGGATGACCCATACTTGCAGCTCTGTGTCCCATCCTACCCATGATGAACGCGTTGGGTGATTAGCAGCCTAGTCTCGCACATCCATTACTACTGCATAGCGAGTTCGATCCCAACTAGATGACCCATACTTGCAGCTCTGTGTCCCATCCTACCCATGATGAACGCGTTGGGTGATTAGCAGCCTAGTCTCGCACATCCATTAATACTGAATAGCGAGTTCGATTCCAGTTGGATGACTCATACTTGCGGTTCTGGGTTCAATCCTTCCAGTGATGAACGGATTAGGTGAATACCTACAATCAAATTGTTAACAATATTAGCGCGCGTTTCCTGAAAACCAATACAAAATGTTGTTCACAAAAACAATGGAAATTTCAGGTTTCACCAGATTCTCTTTGTATAAAATGACGAATACAATCATCAATACACTTTCCTTGTCAATTCTTTATTTTCTTTTTATTTTCTTAAAAAAAAAAGCAACAACTTTTTGAGTCCTGAAGAAAAGCAACATTTTTAGGAAAAATGATAAAAACAATGAAAAAATAAACAGTAATAATAAAACATAGAATACACAAACTCTCATATTTTTGTTGTTCAATATTGGACATAAAATGTACATCAAGATTCAATCATTTATTTAATGTTTAAGTTTGAATATTTTTCTTCTTTCTTTTTTTCTTCTTCATGTTTAAATCGCATTTTGTCGTTTTTAAACTGTTTTTTGTCGAAGACATTTCTGCGTTACATTTCTTTTCTTTTTTGTTATCGTAATGCAGATTAAGGTTAATTTATATTTTTCTTATTCATTTTCTCATAGTTTTTTTTGTTGTTTTTTTTCAATTTTTTTACAGTCATTATTTTGTTTCTTTTAATAAAGATTTTTATAGGGAACAGTCGTTCCTTTTAAATTATTATTTTTTTTATTTGAAAATAAAATAAAATTGAACACATAATTTACACTGAGATGACACCTAGATAACTGCCTTTTATTTTAATGGAGTTTTGTAATCGCTTTTTTTTTTCGTTAAAAAAAAATTGAAAAAAAAAAAAGAATGATACAATTTTTTAATGAAAATACTAATTAAAACACCGTGGCTATCGACGGTAATATTTTAGCCAACAGAAAGCGTCTCCATTGTACAAAGATAAAATCAGTCAAATTTATTAGCTTTAATTTTTAATGGTTTTTTTTTTCGTCATTTTTTGATTTTTTAGGTTTAAAATTTTTTAACACATGTTTGCAATATGTAAGCGCAATTATGTAAATGTGTATATATGTGGAAACAAATATGCACACTTCAATAAATTAAGACTTAGATGTAGGGTCCCTATTCTTTAAAAAAAAGCAATAGCAATTGAAATGTCCATAGATTTCAAACAGGCAACAGACAGTTGGTAATTTTGTTCAACACAAAAAAAAAAACTGTCATTAATTTTATCACTTTCATAAAAAGAGGATATCACCAACCTCTTTAATCATATTGTTTTTTTTTTTTTTTTAAAATTAGCACAATGAGGGAAAAAAATGGAATATTTTATAATTTTATTTAAATATGGCATCATTATGTAACTCTCTTGAATTATTTGTAAATTCAATCACAATTACGTAATTTGTGTGCATATATATATATATATATATATATATATATATATATATATATAAAACGTGTATGCATAGTATGTATATACATATAAAATGTATGTGGAAAATATGTGAATGTGTATGTGCGTATATATATATATATATATATATATATATATATATATATATATATATATATATATATATATATATATATATATATATATATATATTATATATAATATATATAATATATATATATAATATATATATTATATATATATATATATATATATATATAATATATAAATATATATATATATATATATGTGCGTATATATAAATATATATAGATATATATTAATGTAATATAATTATTATAAATAAAATAACCGATCTATTAACTTAACAAGGGACTGTTTCGTTTATAAGATGAACTTGAAACATGATTAAACTATTTTCAGATAAAATGCGAAAGGGTAAGTAGTGAGAGAGAGAGAGAGAGAGAGAGAGAGAGAGAATGTGTGAGTGTGTGTGGGGCAGAGAGGG
>CM042138.1:14779026-14791526 GCA_023376005.1 Doryteuthis pealeii | reverse complement strand
ATATATATATATATATATATATTAAATAATATTATAAATATTCGAATCTTATGTTTAATTTTTTTAAATTCTTTAACAATAAAATTCTATAAAACAAACATGTCAGTCCAAGGATAGGAGGAGGGCTTCTTTTTTTTCTTCATTTGACTTTCAAAAAAAACACTATAAAGCGAGATGAAAATTTAATAAGATCATTTTCAAAACAACTGCATTTTGTTTGTTAAATTCGGTATTCGGTATGTTTTTCATTTCTTTTTCTTTTTTTTTTTTTTTTCTTCTCCGTCTTTAGACAAATCTCAATTGAGACACATTTAAACTTCCCTCTTCTTATCCAATTTTTCATAATTTCATTCACTAGTCTGTTCAATTTTATTCACAACGCAAATTTCATATTTTCTAATAAAAGCATTATTTAATTCATTTTATTTTCTTGAAATTTTTACTGCGTTTACTTTGTTTCTTTTTTTAATTTTTTTGTTTTTGTCAGAGTTTCAAATTTTATATTTTCACAATATTTTTTTCTGAATATTTAGATGATTTTTTTTTCTCTTTTTGTATATTCTATTTTTCGTCGTATTTACTTAGCTTTTTCTTTTTTTTTTTTAATAACCATTCTTTATTTTCTTTTCATTTAAAAAGAAAAAAACAAAAAAAAAAGGCTTGCCAATAACAACTTCAATTGTTGAACATTTTGGTTGGTCGTTTTTATTTAATTTATTTTTTTGAATTTTTTCAAATTTTTTTCAAAATTATTATTTCTCTCCATTTTTTTTTTTTTTTTAGAACTCATATTTTTCTTTAAATCCAGGTATCGTATCGCCTGTCACCCCCGAACCACCTCCGCCATGACATATTCACACTCACGGAAAAACCAGTAGAGTTGGACGAAAAACTGAATTATTTGAAATTATTTTGGCTAACATACGCTCACTCACGCACACGCTGAGCGCTTTTTATGCAGGCATGCAAACGAGAGAGATAAGTGAAATAGAATAAATACAACTAACAGTCTGTGGGGACCCTACAACCGTAACCTATCGTTCCGGGCGACTTTGATGATGTCACTGCTTTGATAATATTATAGCCCGAACTATTATCCCAAGAGCTACTAGGGGGCAACAACGTTGTGTTGGCCATGAGGTAGGGGGACGTGGATGTCAAGCAAAAATTCTTCACAAGTCCGTGACACGTCTTTCATGACGGAGAATTCCGACGCCTCATCCTCTTTCGTCTCCGTAATGGGCTGTTCGTGGGCTGTGGTGTTTGTGCAGTCTGACGGGGGTAACACAAGGATCTTGTTACGTGCTGTGAATACCCAACAAACAAAATGGTTCTTGCGGTGCATCGCTTTCAGAACGACGGCCTTTGTCTGCTGGTTGATGTCAAAGAGGCGAGGCATGCAAAACTGATATGTTTGGGCTTCGAGGAGCTGTTCAGGTGGTACAACACGATTCTATCGGAGGCGAGGTTGGGGTCGTGCAGCAGGCAGTATTCGCTGAATTTCTCGTCCCTCAACCTCGTGTAGCGATTAATGGCGGGTTTAGATTACAGTTCACGGAGTGGGTCTTTTTCAGGTTTACCAACACGGTCATCGGCTTCCGCTGGACGGCCTGGACATCGGGACTATAGTCGAAATGGTCGTCTTTACAGATGAAGGTCTTTAATTCACCTGGAAGCGCTAAGGGCCATTCGATACTCCGACCAAGCCGATATCTGAAAAACACAAACAAGAAAAAATGTTTACATAAATGATATTATATGACAATATGTACTTAGAAGTTTGCTAAGTGGAGGCGCGTTGTGTAATGGTTTCTGTCGTAGGAAATGAACACTGAGAGACGAGTTTCAAATCCTGATTTGTTGGTGTAATTGTTTCTAGCCTTTTGACAGATGTAATCTAAGTTTTGTAAATTGATATATATATATATATATATATATATATATATATATATATATATATTATATATTATATATAAATCATGTTTCTGAACGAACGATGCAGTAGAGATTCGTTCGAACTACCACCAATTCCTACAACCTCCCCCTACCAATTGTTACTACCTCCACTTCCAATTCCTACGCTACTGCTCGTTTTCCTTAAAAACGAGACACGAAACATACCATCAGTTTCCTACCTGAAGATGGCAAATCGAATTGCCAAAAGCACTCGTCATGAAACTTTGGTGGACTGCTACCCCAGTTCCACTTGAACCAAAACGATGGGCAGAAAATTAGAAAGGATCGAACAAAAACTCGTCCGACAAGAATTGTCTGTACAGTTTAACGAAACATGTTTAAAGGAAAAAATGCTGCCAAAATGCACTTATATATATTTGATGCCGACAAAGTTTTGAAATAAATTCATTCATGATGGTATTCAATTTTTTATAACATATTTTTCTGTTTAATCCATTGGTGACCCTAACAGGACTACCACTCCGGGTCAGAGGGACCTGAGAACAATTTTTTTTTTTGTTTTTCGGCATATCAACCTCGGTGGGTCATTTAATAAATTGTTCTTGATAGGTACTCAGTTTTTTTATAAACACTTTTTTCTATTCAACCCATACATGGGACCCTAACAGGTACTACCACTTCCGGTCTGAATGGACCTGAGAGTAGTTTGTTTTGTTTTGCGGCATTTCAACCTTGTGGGTCATTTAATGCCGACAAAGTTTTGAAATAAATTAATTCTTGATGGCACAATTATTTTATAAACATATTTTATTCTATTTAAACCCTGGTGGGACCCTAACAGGTACTGACATTCCGGGTCAGAGTGAAACTGGCAGCTATGATTTTCTCCAGAACTGGATTTTCACCATCACATAGAGTTCAATGTATACCCACGACACAAAGACCCTCAGCTAAACCTTCTAACACAAATGCAATAAAAAAGGGTCGGGGCTTGCATGAGGACAATATGGTTGGGACAATCATATAGGTGCTAGGGATTGACGTGACTAGCCGATTAATCGGATGGGGGCTGTTCGATCGCCAGTCTAGCCTAAATAAGGGGAAAAGTTGTGTGTTGCATCTCATGGACTGCTCAGCCACCTGGGTTCCCTCCTTAAGCATCACAGGTTGCCACGTACATCCAACAGGTGGCCCCATTGGGGTAGTCTTACACATATGCAACGAAATAGGATGTCGTATTACAAGTGCCGGTTTAGGTCAGTCGGTAGAGCATCGTACTACGAACTACAAGATTCCGAGTTCGATACCGGCCCTCGCCAAAGCGTATGAGTAGCACAGGGATCTGTAAAGGGAGTGGCTGATGATAGGTGTTGCGCTCCACTTCAAACGCCCAAACCAACCCCCTTGGTCTAGCGGTAGTAAAAAGGGTTATAAGACCCCGTCAACTTTACTTACTTATACTTATTGCAAGGGGAAAATGAATGGTTTAGAATGCTGAACAAAAAGAAATGGTTGTATTGGGTGAGTCTTACTCATCTGAAGAGGTGCAGTCGGTGTTTTCTAAAGCCCCAGCCGACAGGGCTGCTAAAGAACGTAAGAGCGAAGAGTGAAGTAAAGGAGAAGAAAAACCTTGTGAACTACAGAGGTAGAACAGTAAAAACGGATGAAGAAAACAAATATGCAACGAAAGAGGATGGAGTATTACAATGAAAAATGAATGGTTTAGAATGTTGAACAAAAAAAGCAACGTCTGTATTGAATAATCAAAAAGCTCAGATTGAAGGATTTAACGCAAGGGAGATTAATGATATGATGTTTTCAATAAGAGAAGAGACAAAGAAAAACAGAAATCGATTCAATGAACGAAAAAGGCTTTATGGGTATTTAAGAATCATCCCAATTTGATTTTATTCGATACCGACCGCAAACACCTTGAAACCAATACGCACATAGGGAGAAAGGGGTTAATGTCAGCAAGTTCACTTAGCCTTGCTTTAGGCATGCCACCAAGCCCGATAGAATAACCCTTCACTTAAACCTTTTATTAAAACAGAGAGGTAGATCTTAAGAGAACAAATCTCCTGGAACTAGACATAATTCTTATTGATTCAGGGTCACGTACGATCAAGTTTTAAGCAACAATTTCGCAAGGAAAGTAAGGATGAATAGAAACAAAAAAAATAAAGGTGAAGTTAGACTGAATATGTTCAAAGATCAAGAGAGGCCGAAAGGGAAGACACCTACCCCCCAAAATTAGGGAAAAAAAGAAAAAAAAGAAAAGAAGTTGATGAAAAAAAAAGCAAGGATATACAGAAATTATACAACCCTAATTTTTTTAACAACCATTATATAAAATATTGGAGGTGCTCGGGTCTTAACGGTTATGGTCGTAAGAATCGAACTTGGTGTCCCGAGTTCAAATCCTGAACGACCCCGTTTTCATTTTCCATAGCACTAAAACTCTTGAGAGTGGTATAATATTGAACAATTCTACCTCCCGTTATGGGCAATTAGAATATTTAATTTCTGATGTTAAAGAGCTGTGCATTGGACACAATCTTATTTATATCTTTTGGTACCATCTATACATATATAAAGGGCAGTTGTGTATATGTGTATGTCCGGAGAAAACTTCGAAAATAAAACATTTAACAACAAAGTTAATAATACACATTAAATATCACCAGGGCTTGTGTTTTAAGCAAAAATAATAGATATTTGATTTATATTCGTGAAGATAAAAATAAAATTTAAATGATAACGGCATGGATTTTTTTATTTGATATTTTAGATAGTAGACATTTCTTTTCGGAGTAACTGGATCAATGCAAGTTCTACTTTTTACATAGGGATTTAAATGAGGCATCCCACGAGGATCCAACTCACGATTCAGTAATAATGAATCCAAGGGAACTTAAAAAAATCCCTTCTACCCAGGCGACGCCGGGTAGCTGCTGCGAGTGGAGTAATAAACCTATGTTAACTTTTCTTCCGGATTCCAATTTTTAAATTTTTTAACCCAGACACAAACTTTAATCGCATCCCTGTCGCCAATATCTTGTGTCTGAGTAATCCTAACCCTAACCCTTGCGCTCTTTAACCATGGCTAGCTAAAGAGTCTAGGAGAAAGGGAAACTCTGAATTCAAACCTGTTAAACTCCGCTTAAGAAATTGATCTTGTGTGCATCCTGCTCGTGCGGAGGGGTTGGTAAATATATATATATGATAAAAAGTGTTAGGGCTTGCCATAAGAGAAATAGGGTCGGAACTATCATATAGGTGCTAGGGCTTAACATGACCAGCCGATTGATCGGAGGAGGCCTCTCCGACCAGCCGTCTAGTCTAAGTAAGATCCAGAGTAGAGTGTTGCATGTCATGGACTGCTCAGCCACCAGGATTCCATCCTTAAGCATGTTGTAAGATTAAAGAAGTGCAAATACTAAGTGGTATTTACTTATTAAAGATTTCTCTATTAAAGTCTTCCAGGGTTAGATTTGTCACAAAACTGCCCATATTATTAATGCATTCAAAATCATGAAATATGTTTTATATATCTTTCTAAGAAATAAAGATTCACATAGTATATGTAGGAATAATTTGCATAATGATTTTAATAAAACTGGGTCTAATAAATTTGCTGTTACAGATTTCTAATGCTATCATGTTATTCTCAAACGTATTAAAAACAATCCTGCATATAATTTTATATGGATATCAATTAAAATAACATTAAAATAAGTGTAATATTTTATATTCATTCTTATTTAGTGTTGTTAGTCTTTCTAATTAAGTATAATATTTTATTACGTTAAATATCGGTTAAAACATGGATGAATGTGTCCCGTTTCAAGGAAGTAAATACAAAGAGAAGTTTAGATTTTTCGAACTGTGCAGATACTAAATGGTATTTGTACCTACATAGACGCAAAAAGGATTACAAGAGGTGTAAAGACTAACAGGAATACAATATGAATAGATCATCGGTGGTGCAATTTGCACAGGGAAATATAAAAATGCCCCCCCCCAAAAAAAAAAAAATAAATAAAGAAGAAAAAAATGAAAAGGAAAAAGATATTGGTTCGAGAAAAGGAACGAAAGTTCTGCAGAGTGACATTACAAGTTTTGGAATTGGATCGAATATTACAGAAGAATGAGTTATTTGAGGAAGAAAATAAAAACGGGGAACGACATATTTGGATAAAGCTTTGTTCTTTGAACAGTACGGTGCCAAAAAATCAGAATTTCCATGTGAAATTCAAAGAAATGCTCATGAAGAGAAATAAAATAGACTGCAAAGAGAAAGAAATCGGTCAGGTTGACATTGGCATCTGAAATATAAAATATGAAAAAGAAGGCCAATTTAACATTTAACAATTATTGTGTGTTCGTAGACCCGGAAGAAGCAGGGGTACCCTCCATCGTGCGGGATTTCAACGATTTGTCGTTCAGGCCATTTATTATGGGTTTCTAAAAAGGACCTCTCACTTCACTTTTAATCCAGGATACCGACAACAAAGGGCTAGCAAGAAAAAAAAAAGTTTCCCAGCACATGGCAACGAAATTCTTAGACCTAATCACAGTGTTCCCAAAATCACGTGGTGCAATAGAAATCACGTGGTAGGAGACAAGGGCGTTTCCGTCACGTTTCCGAGACGTTTCCTTTGTGTCAAGTCATGCCGGAAGTCAGTTTAGTCAAGTCTTGGCTAGTTAGCAAGATCGGTTCTTCGATTCTTTCTTTTGTTTTTTTTTTCGTTCTCTACTGTTGGTCGTCTTTTATTTCCTTTATTGAGAATTTATTTTTCGCTGGTTTTTCTCGGCAGTTAGCGAATAAAATCGATCATTTGATTTAAGAGAGTAGGATATCTAACTTTCTTAGTTACACCCTTTGTTTCCTATGCCATAAAATTGAGACTCCATGTTAGACACAATGAACATCTAGTCTTTTTTTTAAAGAGCCGAAGGGTTTTAACAGTTTATCAGAATGAAGAGTAAATAAATAGATAAAAATGTATCATCTTATAACATGCATTACTTATAAAATGCGTTCAAAGAGAGACCTACACTCACATATAGATATGTACACCCCCCCACACACACACACACAACATTTAATATTTACATTCTCAGAAAATGTACATATGCGACACGTGTTTCTTCAGGCATTGATTAATATTTTGGCACGATATTTGTGCAAGTTTTCTATTATAATGGCTGTGTAATTGAACGCTACTTATTTCTTTCAATCCTTGCGTATATATATATATATATATATATATATATATATATATATAAACCCCTCCGCCCGAGTTGAATGTGACACAGGGTCATTTCATAACTAACGGGTTTTCTGAGCTTTCATTCTCCTAGACTGGTTGCTATACAAACGTTAAAGAGCTCAGTCTGCCAAACTATTTACCCATATTTGGGGACAGAATAGTTTGATTCATTGAGTCCCAAGTGTTTTAGCGCTATGTGAAATGCAAACAGCCATTTTCAGGATTTGAATTCATGTTACCGTGTCCATTCCTTACGACCGTAATCATTACACCACACGCATCCACATGGAGAGAGAAAGAGAACAAGAGAGTGGAAGAGAGATAATATTATTTCGTTACAATGCTCCACAACAAGAGATGTAACCACGAATAAGTTTTCACGCCGTAATTTACAGTTAAACGATTCGATAAAAACGAACAAAAATTAATTCCATATAGAAATAATTTCTTTGTGTTACTATAAGTTTCACGAGAAATGATGAAACTGGCAGTGAATTCAAACTGATAGTAAATTCAATTTAATTTGGTTTGTATCAATGGTATTATGATGATTAACTTTTCAGAACGCATATATATATATATATATATATATATTATATATATATATAATAGTAGAGGTAAAATTAAAGGTCTACTATGGTTTCACTCATAATGATTTCATCACGACCCTACCCCAGGAATTAACTAAGGAATTACATCGACTTAGTTAAACGTGGGTTAGGGTCCTGATGAAATCCTTATGATTGAAACCATGGCAAACCCGTAACCCTATTTCTACTATTTTTTATCTCATTATTACTGCTCTATGTTTTTAATATATTACGCACTTTTGGATTATTTACTGATGAAACTGCAACGGAAAAGTTAAAGCGGCAAATAGATACTCTCTGCCTCTCTCTGTCTCTGTCTGTCTGCCTGTCTCTCTCTCTCTCTCTATGTCTCTGTCACTCTCTCTCTCTCTCTCTCTCTCACTCTGTCTCTCTCTCTGTCACTCTGTCTGTCTCCCCCTCTCTCTCTGTCTCTCTCTGTCTCTATCACTCTGCCTCTCTGCTCTCTCCCTCTCTCTCTGTCTCTCTCCCTATCTGTCTGTCTGTCTGTCTCTGTCACTCTGTCTCTGTCTCTCTGTCTCTCTCTCTCTCTCTATATATATATATATATTTCATTTTTTGGAGGATATGTGCTTAATTGAAGTCATACCTAATTTGGAAAATTAATTAGTTATGACTTTAATTAATTAGGTATGATTTCAATTAAGTACATATCCTCCAAAAATTGTCGGCTTAAAGCCATATAAAAAATAAACACATTTGTTTTTTTACTTAACCTCATATATATATATATATAATATATATATATATATATATATATATATATATATATATATAAGGTTCATATAATGTTCATGTGTAAGTAGAGAATAATAAACAGATACAAAATCAGACTCACATGCATAAAGAATATATAAGAAAACACATGTTACATACCTTATAACCGACGGTGCCGTTTTCTCAATCTGTAAGCAAGTGTAACGCGGGTAACAACCATTCTGAAACAGTTGAAGCAAGACATTGGTGCCGGTAATACTCTTTCCTTTTGCCTCCAAGCAATGAAACATACCCAAAGACTGTATATAGATGTGGTAGTGAGTGATGTTGATGGACAGCTGCTTATTTCTCTTCATGCTCTGAACCCAGGTACTGCGAAGTCGTTCCGAGAACGGACATAAGTTGATAACATCCGGTCGGCAGTCCCGGCAAGAATTGGAGCAATGCTGTCGATAGCCAGAGTCGCAAAACTGGACATACTGGGAACAGTCTTTAAATTCATCAGCGCAGGTCGTTGAAACGACGTACTTATCCAGCTTCAACTGAAGATACATATTCGTCTGTGTGATGGTGTCTTCCGCATCGCAGACCGGAACCATGAAAAGGGCCGCGTCTTTGATCTCCGTGACTGGCTCCTTGATGCGCAGCGACCAAATATGGTCACGTCGGTCTTTCTCTCTCAAGATGATGAAGCGATATTTTCCCTCTGCCCAGTGGGCAAGGCAGTAGAGCTTCTGTTTCACCTCCATGTTCAGATCCGGATGGATGCACAATTCCTTTCGGAAATGTATCATCATCCCTTCACCGGATTCACACTCGCTCTCCAAACGGATGGGAACGATCTCCCGCGGACACAGTGGTGTCCCGCTGCTGTCAAACATTTGCAAGTTATAACCGCCTGAAAAAGGACACCCGACTTTGTGTTCTAGAAGCTTCTCCAGAAGCACTAGAGGCCACTGATCAAGAACCAGGTTCTTGCATAGCGATGGGTACTGGTTAGACGAGAGCTCGGACTGTCTCAGTTGGACGATGATCTCGCTGCGACGCACGAATTCTAGGCACAGGAACCTTGGAGCGTGGTGCTGCTCCGAATGGGATGCGATATATTGGCCATTTGGCAGCTCTTCTATACATTTGCGTTCGTAGAGAACGCACTGGTTGTCGCGGCAGCTGCTGGCCTTCATTATACCGTCCTGGAAATAGGCCACGAAGCGGTCTCCTTTCTCGTAGCCGCGCACCCAGGCATTTTGTTCCGTGTGCATAAACCTGGGAAATTTACATTCGGCCGACGTCACGCGCAGCACGACCGCTACGGCCAGAACCAGGCCTGTTTGAAGCCATAGAAGAACTTCCAGCGCTTTCGTCGTCATGGGAAAAATCAACCGAAAAACAAGCTCAAGTACAGGCAGTTTCTGCAATGAGAGGAAAGAGAGAGAGAGAGAAGAACAAGGTTAGATATAATAGATAAACAGATACGAAAAAATGTAAAATTAGAAAAATACAATTGCATAATAATATTTCGGATTGAATTTAAAATATCCAAATCACCAGAAAACATGAATGATATAATAACATTTGCAAGAAATGAAGATTTAAATAGATATTTTCTTGTTTCTTCTTATACATTGTAATATTTCACATATTCATTATATTCAGCTTAAAATTGCACGTCCCTTGGTAGTAATATCTCTTCTACAGAAAAGGATTTTAATGCACGCACAGGGAAGTAAGGGTCTGATATAAACAGATTATCAGTTATATGAAAGTCAGACCTCGCCGACAAGTTAAATCAACAATTTTTCCAGATCCTAGTAGTATCAGTGCTACTGTATGACTGCACTACTTGGACTTTGATGAGGCACCTGTAGAATAGGATAGATGGGAGCTTCATCATCAGAGTTTATTTTCATTTCAGAAAATAAACTCTGATGATGAAGTTCATGCTTCGAAATCGATAAGACAAAAATAACATCTTTTTGTTTTTATTTTTCATACGCATTGTATTGGCCTTTAAAATATTAATATATTATAATATACGTAACAATGCTTCAAGCAAATTACCAATTGCTTTATATATATATATATATATATATATATATATATATATATATATATATATGACAATATGATATAACAATAATAGATAATATAGTAGGTAAGCGGATTTAAAAATGTTAAAAAAAACAAAACAACATCTAAATAATATAGTATTTCAGATTCAATTTAAAATGTGTAGATTAAGACAAAATATGGATAATATGGTAAAAGTTTCAATAAATAAATCTTTAAAAAAATATTTTCTTGTTTCTTCTTACAAATTGTATATTTTATGTATTTATCATATTCAGCTGAAGTTTAATGTTATAATATCAATAAAAAAAACTTATCATTTTCATTATTATTAAAAACACAATGCATTTCACCTGGCACCGTTTATTCATGCAATTTTATTTTGTGTTGTATAATTTTCTATAAAATCTGGTAATAATTAATACATAACAATTTTATTGTATAATATCCTTCAAGTATCTCGGTATCTTACGTTTAGAAAAATAATTGAAAATGGATTAATCACAGCATTTAAACTAGGAACCCTTAAAATTTGTAAATAATAAGCTCGATTCTAAAAAAAAGATAGTTTGTAAAACTATAATATCCCCCAATATTTATACAACCTAATAGATTAAAGCTTTTAAAATTCCCAAACAAATATATATTCACTAACCCCACCACACAAGCAGAACGTGAAACTCAAGTTTGAATTAAGAGTTTGGTACCATTATAGTATGTGGCCTACCTTTTGAATGAGGCCTACGATATCATGTGTCTCTTATAGTAAGTGCCTACCATAAAAAGCATATTATAGGGTTATAATAATAATTTCTCCCCCCCAACACTATTTCAGAATTTTTAAATATTTTAGTATTAAATAGATCTCTGATTCCTGTAAATAATGGATACATTCTTTTTTAAAATTATTCTTAATCAGTATATACAGCTTATGACTGAATTGTATTTCTTGTAATTGAATATATGTGAAAAATAATTAGTTTCAATAAATTGCCTACTATTTATCTATAAATATACTCTTACTGAGTTAGGACACATTCAAACCGGGTAAGCCACATACTATAACAGAATCAAAACGGTAGGCCACATATTATAAAGGCACCCTGAGTTTTACTTTTCCTAGACTGGTTATCTAAACAAATTTAAAGAGCCCAGTCTACCCTACTATTTAACCATAGCTGTAAGGTGAGTAGTAAGATGTATACTTTTTCCAAGGTTATTACCTCTATATGTATTGAATATAAAATCCTAAAATACGTGTAATTCTTTTTATATTCATTATTATTTAGTTTCGTTAGTCTTTCTAATTTAATATGATATTTTATTACATTAAAACCTAAATACTAGCGATCAGAGGGCGCATAGTCTTGATAGGAAATATAACTCGCTAGTGTGCGTGCATGGAACCGCAAGTGTGTGTGTATGTGTGTGTGTGTGTTTCTGCGTACTGTTTAATTCTTGAATTTGAAATAAATTTGAATAATATTTGTCTGAATTTTTTATTAACGGAATGAGGACAGTCTACCCGGTGAATTAAATAAAGGGTTCGGTTCGCAGTTCACGTGAAGGCTCTCAATTAGGACAGGAAGACTTCCAAGTTCGACAAGAGAGTTCTCGAATTCAAAGAAAAGGTTCCCAAATTGAAAGAGAAGGTTCTCGAGTTACAGAATGTTCTAGAGTCCAACAAGAAATACCCGAGATCACATCAGCCGAAACGTTATGTATTTAACAATGAAGATGAGGGCAATAGCCCGAAAAATACAAATAATATAAATTTATATAAATGTTTACAACCCCACGGTTATGATATACCTGATGGTCAATTTCTTATACGGAGTTTAACAGGTTTGAATTTGAAATTTACCTTCTTCTGGATTGGTTGCCAAACCAAAGTTAAAGAGCCCAGGCTTCC
>CM042138.1:14771526-14774026 GCA_023376005.1 Doryteuthis pealeii | reverse complement strand
CGATCACTGAGTGAAAATGAAAGAGAACGAAATGATCGACAAATACTTGGACCTTGCCAGAGAACTGAGAAAACTGTGGAACATGAGGGTGAAGGTCGTACCAATTGTAATTGAGGCCCTTGGAACAATCCCCAAGGGGTTAGAAAAGAGTCTGGATGAATTGAAAATCAGATGAAGGATCGAGTCTACACCAGACTTCAGCATTATTGAGATCGGCTGGAATACTCAGAAGTATACCTGAGGAGATTTGCTGTCACTCAGCCTCAAGTGAACCACCGGCTTCTGCAGGTGTGAAAAACTCGAATGGAGTGAAATAATAATGGAAGAGGTCTTGCCAACATAGAGGACTGTGTAGATGTCTCAATCCAAGGAATCGAAGAATACACACAAAAGAGCACAGAAAGATTACTTATGGCAGCCAATAACAGCAGGTGCAATGTATGGACAAACAGAAAAACAACGAAAATAAGAAAACAAAAATGTTAATAAAAAAACAATTACATGGATTCTTACAACGTCAAATTGGAGAGGTTGGACATGAAAAGCCATGGATATCTTTAAGAAGAGCAAATCTCAAGAGATAAATTCAATCCCTAATAATTGCTGCACAAAACAATGCCATAAGAACAAATTATTTTAAAGCAAACATGGATAAGACACCAGAAAACAGTAGATGTAGACTATGTGGTGACAGAGATGAGGCCATTAAGCATGTATTACGCGAATGTAGCAAACTAACACAACGATAATACAAAGCTAGACATGACTTGGTTGAAAAGGTGATCCACTGGGAACTAAATGTTGACATTATAACAAAATGGTATATGCATAAACAGAATCTGTTTTTGGGAATGAAACGCATAAAATTCACTGGGACTTTGAGATAAAGAGGGATCACCTTATCCCAGCCAGGAGACCAGACCAGATCTAGTATTGATTAACAAGAAAAATAGAAATTGTCAACTGGTAGATTTTTCAGTCCCAGCAGATCAGAGGGTGAGGATGAAAAATAATGAAAGGAAAAAAATACCTGGACCTTGCCAGCTAACTCAAGAAAACTGTAGAATATAAGGGTGAAAGTGAGAACAATTGGAGTTGGTACACTTGGAACAGTCCCAAAAAGATTGGAAAAAAGATTGGAGGATTTGGAAATCAGAGGAAGAATTGAAACCCTCCCATACTTTTGCATTGCTGCAATCGACTAGAATACTGAGAAGGTCGTGGAGGCCTGAGAGGCTTGTTGTCACTCAGATTCCAATGTAAGTCCATCAGTTAAAACTGGTGTGAAAAAATCAATAATAATCAAGGAAATAAATACCTGGATCGTCCCCATTATAAGATAACTCTGGATAAATCTTAAAATGGACAAGAGCAATTGACCAGTGTATCTCCATATATGAGTGTGTCTGTCCGAATATATGTTTGTGTGTGTATTTGGTTGCATTTGACTCTCTCTCTCTCTCTCTCTCCCTCTCTCTCTCTCTCTATCTATCTATCTATCTATCTATCTATCTCCCCGTCCTCTGTCACTATTTATATATCTATCTGTCTTTGCAATGCCTGTGTGGGTTTGTATCGGTCCGACCGTGCGTTTATGTGTGTATATGTTTTCATTTCACTGTATCCCCTCCCCCACTCTCTCTCTTTTTCTCTCCCTCTTTGAGTGTGTATGTCCTGGCGTGCGTTCATGTGCGTGATTGTATTTAACTCTCTCTCCCTCCCCCATCTCTCTCTCCTCTCTCTCTTTCTCTCTCAATGTATGTGTGTGAGTGTATCTGTCCAATCGTGTGTTTATGAGTGGAAGTGCTTGCATCTCTGTCTCTGTCTGTCTGTTAGTTTTTTCTCTCTCTCTCTCTTTCTCTCTATATATCTATCTATCTATCAATCTCCCCTCTCTCTCTCTTTCTCTCTCCTCTCTCTCCCTCTCCCTTTCTCTCTCTGTATATCTGTCCGAGCGTGTGTTTGTTTGTATGTGATTGCATTTTACTCTCTCTCTCCCCCTCTCTCTGTTTCTGTCTCCCTATCTCTATCTCCCTCTCTATGGCTCCCTCTCTCCCTCTCTCTCTCTCTCTCCCTCTCTATGGCTCTCTCTCTCTCTCTGTTACGTTTGTCGTCTAGAATAACTTTTTATGTAATTTCAAATCAGAAATTGTCCCTGTGATGGCAAAATGAAAGTATCTAATCCGACACATTTTGACAGTCAGCTTCAGATCAAAACGCCATAGTCTCTCCTTCGTCAAATGACACTGTTCTCTTTTGGGGTGGGGTAGGGGGGGGGGGCTTTTTAGTTGTATTTTGTTTTTATTTTTGTCTGTTTTTTATATAATGGCAAGTGACATTACAAAATGAGATTACCGCGCAACACCCAATGGTCTCTGATTTCAAAACTTTAAAAACACACTGATCCCGATTAAACACAATAAACTATGACATATCAAATGCTGTCAATTCATAGATAAAACATCATCTATAAGAAAACATTCTATATACTAGAGAGAAA
>CM042138.1:14764026-14766526 GCA_023376005.1 Doryteuthis pealeii | reverse complement strand
CTAGGCTATGCGTTCATTTTTTCTATATAACCCATAGATGGTACCCTAAATGGTTCTATCACTCCCATTCAGAGTGTACCTGGGTGTAATGGTGATGAATGGGAATTCCACAGTCCCCATAGTTTCAGAATTGGAACTTCACCATTAGATGCAGTTTAACGTCAAACCCAGGACAGGGCCAGAGTGGACCTGGGAGTAATGGTGATGATGTGATACACCATACTCCCCAGAGATTCAGAATTGGAACTTCACCATTAGATGCAGTTTAACGTCATACCCAGGATTGATACATTAAAAAAATAACCTCACGGGAGTATCTATAATAAAACGGGAAGAATAAATACGAAAATAAGGAAAAGCAGAAAAATGAATTTTCTAAAGAGACAAACAAAAAAGAAAAGAAAAATTAAAGAGAGATAACAAATAATGATAAAAGTGATTGAGCGAAATAGGAGCTGAGTTTTCAAACATTGCGTAGATTCCTCCGAATAAAGGAAAACAAACTAATAAATAAGCGGAAAAAAATACATAAATATACACATAAATAATTCATACAAGTTAAAGTTGGATGATAAACAGCCATCTTGAAAAAACAATTTTATAAAATTAGACCTTCGAAAAAAAAATAATGGCCGACATTAAGATAAAAGATGACGTAAAAAAGAAACTTGTAGAAATCATGGGCAAGCTATGCGCACATCATTAGAAAAAAGAACATTTTTTTATTTTCTTTATTTTATTAAATGCACTCTAAAACCTTGAGGCAAGCTTATTTTCTTAGGATTTATTGGTGTCAGGTGGCCATCGCCAAGATATGATGGAGCAGATCTTTAGATATGAATCTTTCTGGTTTAATAAAAAAGCAAACCGTTTCTTTAAAACGAAACGAAAACCACGTATAGTTATAACAAGGCCAATTCAAAAGTATAGAGAAGGGCCTATATAGTTATTTCCCATGAGCAAGCTTATCGGACATGGCGGTGTCGAGAAAGATAACAGTTTAAAAAATGAATAAAACAAGAAGGAAAAATCCGGTTTAAAAATGCAAATGGCGACGATAGCAAAACACTTTAAATGTTTTATTTTTGCATTGTATGTTACTTTAATATTTCTTGGTTGAAGTTCTGGAATGACGTATTTTTCATCATCCCACGTATTTTTCAAAATATGATTTTACCACAGGTTGTTGCACAAAACAAAAAAACAAAGTAGAAATAAAAGAAATAAAATGTACAATATCTAATGTACCAGTGTGTCAAAATTATATACAACTAACCTTGATATATGTAAGAATCACGATTTATTTTTAAGCTGTAGGTAAAATCTCATAAAAAAAACGATTTCATGAAATCATTCACCAAATCTTCTATACGAATATTAGTACTATTTGGATTATTCGAACTATTGTCCTCATCTTTATTTTTATCTGAACTACGTTTTCAGAACAAAAATTCAGAAAAAAAGGAAAGAAAGAAAAAAGCGAGAGAGAGAGAGTAAATCAAGATACAAGGGGTGCTCAATAAGTAATGCCCCTGACCCAGTATAGTAATGCTATTCAATAGCTATTAAGTAAACGTATCAAACGTTGTGATAATTAGATTATCATACTGTGTTATATCCACATGCCCAGATTGTATACATCTAATATTACAATCTACAAAATCTTACAGAAAGTCCAGAATAGTCAATTTCACTTCCTGTTGTTTGATCTAGCTGAAATGTTGCATAAGAAATTATCTATATGTCTATTATGCTGAAAATTACAGCTCTGAACTAATTGTGGTTTCTGATTTACAGCTGTTTGAACTGAGTCAAGTGTGAAATGGAGCCTGTTGAGTGTCGAGCAGTGATCCGGTTTTTGTATTTGAAAGGACGCACACCACGGGAGACTTTTGATGAAATGAAAGTAACTGATGGTGACGATGCCCCATTATAGGACCTTGTAAAAGGCTGGCATCGTGAATTCAAACATGGTCGGAACTCTGTGCAAACAGCTCCCAGATCTGGTCGAACGGAAAGCGTTTCCCAGATAATGTCGCCTTGATTTCTGAAGTCACGTCGTGGCTGGAGGACCAACCTGGGGTGTTCTACAAAAACGGTCTCCAGAGCTGCATCAAAAGATGGGAGAAATGCGTAACTCTGGGTGGTTCCTATGTAGAAAAAGACTAATAACTGTGCCAAGTTTCGTCGCTCTACTGCTATGGGAAGTGGGTCAGGGGCATTACTTATTGAACGCCCCTCGTAATTATATTTTTGACATATTAAACCATTATTTAATAGCTATTAAGTAAACGTATCAAACGTTGTAATAATTAGATTATCATACTGTATTATATCCACATACCCCGCTTGTATATATATATATATATATATATATATATATATATATATATATATATATATATATATATATATATATATATATATATAATATTACAATCTACAAAATCTTACAGAAATTCCAGAATGGTCAATTTCAATTTGTTCCCGATTCAAATAT
>CM042138.1:14756526-14759026 GCA_023376005.1 Doryteuthis pealeii | reverse complement strand
ATATTATATTATATTATATAATATATATATATATATATATATATATATATATATATATATATATATATATATATATATATATAAGAAATTTGAAAAAAACAAGTGTTCCAAAAATGAGATGAATTTATTTATCTCATTTTTTGGAACGCTTGTTTTTCAAATTTCTTAATATTATCGGATTTATTTCCATATTTACTTATATATATATATATATATATATATATATATATATATATATATATATATATATATACTGTGGTAAGGATTAACATCCAGAACAAGTAAATGAATATGAAAATGTAAATACGTTCGGTATTGACAGGTCACAAAACGTGTTAAAGTTCTAAATAAAAAAAAATTAACTCGTGTTTCACGCAGTTAACGAAGCTTCAGACACAGATTCGATTCGATTTGACCGTATGACTGTGGCTGTCACCCTTGCGCATCCTGTGGGTAAGGGGTTAAATTGAAGCACCCGCTTAATCAACTCCGAATTTCTCTCTTCTAATCATTTGAAGACGTAATCCAACTGAGATTTAAACACGTCAACAACCTATAAAGTTTCTTATTCGGCTTCACCAGTCGCAGTTTTATCAGTGTGGAGAAAGGTAGACAAACAAGGTGGATGTTTATTGTAGTGATATCAAATTTATACAATAAACATCCATCTTGTACAATATCCCGTGTTTGTCTACCTTTCTCAACATCTAATGGTGAAGTTTAAATTTTGAAACTCCGAGGAGTGTGGATTACACCTTCATCCCCATTACTCCCAGGTCCACTCTGTCCCAGAGTGGTAGTACCTGTTAGAGACCCATATTTGGGTTAAATAAAGAAAATAAGTTTAAAAAATATGTTTAAAAAATTGAGTTTGAAAAAAAATTGAATATCCATTAAGCGTGAATAGACATAACGGCTTTGGTATAAAATAACCAAGCAATGGTTGGGATGCCGTAAAATTCAACCAATCAACTTTCTTTTGGACAATGTATTTATGGTTAAATCGAACTTAACGGACCTAAATTTCACCATGGTATGCCACCCCGCCGAAAGAAAAAAATATACCAAAAATCAGGGAATTAACGGAATTTAATGAAATTCTCAGTGTTGATACATTAATGAATAAAAATATAATGCACGAGTTATTTTATTTAAAAGCCTCTTACATTTTTTCAGGTCAGTTAACTTTGAACCACGTATGTTTAAGAATCTGTGTTAAGCCTCAAAGATACGTTGTTCAAAGTTCACTGAACTGAAAAATATAAAAGTTTTTGATTAAAGTAACTGGTGCTTTATATATTTTATTTATTAATACTAGCAAAATGAAAAAACACCCTCCGAGCGATGTAAAAATAGATTTTTGAAACATATTGCCTGAGGGGTGGGAGTAAAAAATTCAATGTCAGCGAGTTTGTACCCTAAGTAAGTAAAATCATCAAATTCATTAAGGGATTAAAAAATAAAACAATTTGAAATGTAAACTTTAAAAATGTATTAAAATAAAACAAACTATATATAGATATATAATACCAGTCATGTATTTATTAAAACTTGTTTTAAAAAAACAATCAGGACTTGTTGCATGTTCAAATTTTGAGTGTATTTATTCTGTTATGACGATTTTGGGTATAGTGACGTAAGCAGTGACGTAGTTTTTGTTACAGACAAAAAACGGAAGCGAATCTCCATTATTAATGCATATCAACATTGAACAATTTATTAAATTCGCTTAATTCTCTGATTTGTGGTATTTTTGTTTTTCTTTCGGTGGGGTAACATATGGTGGTGGAATTTAGGTCCGTTATGTTCGATCTAACCGTATTTATTAACTGAGTTCTCTTGATATTTCCCCTCCCGAATTCTAGACATTCCTCTGTCACTTGCTCTCCTCTTTTCTTCTTCACTATTTAAAGGATTAGTTCTGCTTCGTCATTTTTATTTCAGATTGAATAACCAAAACAGTTCAACTCTTCAATGTAACAAGTCAACCTCTGACACTTACTTGCGGGAATGAGAGTTTTATTTCCATCATCTTTTTAATATTTTCATCCCATCTTATATATTAGACTTCTTCTTCTTCTTCTTCTTCTTCTTCTTCTTCTTCTTCTTCTTCTTCTTATTATTATTATTATTATTATTATTATTGTTATTATTATCATTATTATTATCATTATTATTGTTATTATTATTATTATTATTATTATTATTATTATTATTATTATTCACACATCTTAACCCTCTCACCCTCACATTTCTACTTTACTTTCACTCATATTTATTTCCTTCTTTACAAATTGTTACGCCCCCTCTTCTTCAATCTACCTCTTTTTTTCTCTCTATTTTACACTGTATTATTTCCCCCCTTCTTTCTTTCCCTCACATTTCTTCTTCTTCTTCTTCTTCTTCTTCTTCTTCTTGCATAAGTTGAACATGAATGTCAGATTAGGTCAGTATGTGATCATTTATCGTGCTTCGGTCAACATAGAGGGCGCCACATGTC
>CM042138.1:14716526-14746526 GCA_023376005.1 Doryteuthis pealeii | reverse complement strand
CGTAGTGGTAGTACCTGTTAGGGTCCCATCTATGGGTTAAATAGAAAAACGTATTATTAAAAAAATGTATTATCCATTAAGAATTGATTTATTTCAAAACTTTATTGGCATTAGATGACCCACTGAGGTTGATATGCCGTAAAACAAAACAAACCAAACCAAGAAAGAATATATATATATATATATATATATATATATATATATATATATATATATAGCCGGTTTATCTCAGTCGGTAGAGCGCCCGGCTAGAAATCACAAGGTTCCTAGTTCGATACTGGTCCCCACCAACTCAGCGTATGGTAGCGCAGGGATCTGTACGGTAAAGTAAGGAGCGAATGGTAGGTGTGGCGCTCCACCCCAGATGCTAAAAAACAATCTCCTTGGTCTAGCGCTATTGAAAAGGGGATAGACTCCCTCGCTGACTGGCTGATACCGACATTAGGCCGCCCTGTTGACTTTACTTATATATATATATATATATATATATATATATATATATATATATAAGTGTATAATAAATGGAAATGAATCCGACAGTATGATAGAAAATAGATTGAAATTAGCATACTAATATTATCATTTTTTTTCTATCTATTTTCTATCATATATATATATATATATATATATATATATATATATATATATATATATGTGTGTAGGTGGATTTTCAAGTCTCCACATGCACAGATATCTGCAACATCTATTCTCCGCCTGATAACCCTTTGTGTTAGACTGATTGGCCAATTCCCATATTAACCTGTCAAAATCACCTGAAAACTTAATTATCCAACGTCACTGTCTCTTTGACCTCCTCGCACTTCCTATGCCAAAAGTACATCGATAAAGACAAATGGCACTCGATGGCCAAACGTTTCTCATCACGACTCTTTTCCGGTGGAGATTTCGAACTAACGGGACTAACCAAATACGGCTTTAGTCTTTAATGATTATGAATGTGTGCGAATCAATAGACATACTTAAGGCTGACATAAATCAGATACCATGTTCAACGTCATTGCGATGAAAGCCAAATCGAAACTAAATGTTGTAAAATACACAGACTGCATCTTTACAGAGGGGTAATCATTGGCTTATGTTTTACTCTCTCTCTCTCTCTCACCCTCTCTCTCTCTCTTCTCTCTCTCTCTCTCTCTCCCTCTCTCTCTCTCTCTCTGCGGCATAAGTAACACCCTTTTAAATTTCATATCTTATGGGATAAGAGTTAGGGAATGGTTAAATGAACATTTTGAAGGTAGATGGATAGGACGAAGCGGACCAATTTAATGGTGTTAGGTCTGGTGAACATCACGTTCACCAGACCTAACACCACTCGACTTTTTTTTTGCGGAGTGTATTGAAAGATCAGGTTTACAATCTTAAGCCGAAAATAATTCCAGAATTAAAGAATGCAATTTCAGATAAATTTCATGAAATTACCATTGAAATGTGTCAAAAGGTTTGTAAAAGTGTTGCTGGTAGAGTTCAAAATTGTATCGAACATAAAGGGGAACATTTTGAACATCTCAAATAAATGACTAAATTCTAAAACTTTTTTGTAACTTTTTTTTTTCTTAAATTTGGTTTGATTTCATTTGAATTGAACATTATTAAACCGAATAAGCATTATATCAATGTTGTTAATATATTATATGTAAAATACACAGACTGCATCTTTACAGAGGGGTAATCAATGGCTTATGTTTTACTCTCTCTCTCTCTCTCTCTCTCTCTCTCTCACTCTCTCTCACTCTCTCTCTCTCTCTCACTCTCTCTCTCACTCTCTCTCTCTCTCACTCTCTCTCTCTCTCACTCTCACTCTCTCTCTCTCTCTCTCTCTCTCACTCTCTCACTCTCTCACTCTCTGAATTAAAACCTGATAAACTCCGCTTGGGGTTGTCACTACTAGAATAGACTCAGTCCTAATTAATTATCTTTTACAGTTCACATAGCGCTAATACACTTGGGACAGGTATGAATCCAACTACTCTCCCTCCAGCTATGAATGAATAGTAGGTCAGAATGGGCTCTTTAACCTTGGTTAGGCAACCAGTTTAGGAGAAGGAAAACTCTGAATTCAAATCTGGTAAACTCCGCTTCGGATTGTCATTAATAGAATAGGCTCAGTCCTAATTATTTATCTTTTACATCCGTATTATTGATAAACCTTCCTATATTTTTCCTATAACTACCAAAAAGTTGTCAGACACATATTTTATACTAATATTTACTTAGCAATGTCTCTCTGTTTTAGAAATAAATTCATATTTGAGCGGATTAAAATCTCTTCGACTTTCTGTAGCTGTGGGTGTGTAATCTTGATCATAATGTATGTGTGAAAAATGTGTCTGAGAGAATCTTAGCTTGGAAATTTTTTTCCTCAAATATGTCAGGAAACAGACAGCTGTCTCTCACTTCTGGTTTCAGCTCTAAAAGCTGGTAGTTCAAGATATCAACTATTGAAATAACAAAACAATTTTAAAAATACAAGAATCCGAATAAAATATGCAGGTTTATTGAGCGAAATATAGTGCAAGGTTTATAATGGGGAAGTGGTAGGAATGGATAGAAAATTATATATAGAAACAGTTATCTGTCAGGGTTAGAGTTTGTTTTTTTGTTTAAAATTTTTTTTTTTTAATTAGAGATTTTTTAAATACTAGCTTATAAGCCGCCCTGTAGGGTGGTCATTAGCTCCAGCGATAGGCAGCAATAAACTAAATAAGATTGATCTCTGCCTTTAAGTATTGCATTAATATTCAGAGAAAGATATTGATTGGTTTAGGTTTTAGAATTAAAGAACTTATAAAATACTAGCTTAAAAACCATCCTATCGGGTGGTAATTAAGCTAGTTTCTGCGATAGGCAGCAGTATAATTCCATTTCAAATCATCCAGAAAAAAAGTATAATTGTTACCCACCCGCCTCAATTTTTCTGAAATGTTGTACAGGTGTGGACTGTGTTAGATTTAGACTCTATCCAAGGTTTGAGTCTCTAATTCCAAAAAATGGCGGAGCAATGTCCATTTTTAGCTCTCCAAATCTGGTGGGTTTCGTGAAAAATTGCGACATTTTGTTATCTATTTTTGTCTGTAAAATGAATTCTAGAGCTCCCTAATTCTAAAAATTGGTTTATAAAAGCAATTTGCATGAGGAATCCAAAAATGCTATCAAACATTTTTAAAGTCATCCATTTTTAAGTTATTGATGTTTTCTGATTGTTCGCCATTTTCCACGACCCCCTCAAATTTAGAGAGCTAAAAATCGATATAACTCCGCCAATTCTTGGAATTGGAAGCTCACATTTTGGGAAGTGTCTAACTTTAACATGGTCCACACTTGGACAAAATAATTGAAGGGAGTGGGTGACATGGTCAGCATTATTTGATATGGTATTACCCAACGGTAAACTAAAGAAAATTGATCGCTGAATTTAAGCATCGAATTAATACTCAAGTTTACCTTTTAAAAGTTCAACGATAATTTTTCCACCGTCACTTAATTCAAAGACAATTATTTCTATTTCATCGGTGACTGTCGCTATATTTCCCAATCAATATCGATTACTTCCAAATTTATTTTCAAGTTCTAAATATTGCTATTTTACAAGAATCGTCGAAACATTCGCAGTAGTCAAAATTTGGAAAATCCAACATTTTCAGATTCAAGGTAAAAGTAAGTACAAACTACCTGACCATAAATTAAGGGTCCAGTATATTAATTAATCATCATCATCATCATCATCATCATCATCATGTCGCGCAAGCCTGTAAATGAGACAGGGCTTATATCTATTTTTACTCTCTCTCTCTCTCTCTCTCTCTCTCTCTCTCTCTCTCTCTCTCTCTCTCTCTCTCTGTATATATATATATATATATATATATATATATATAAAGATTGATAAAGAAAAATTAATTTAAATATCGGTCATGAAAACGGTTATAAATTTATTTCAACCGAAAAATTCGCGTCTTCTAGAATCCCTAGCATCATCAGCGTCTGTACAAAAAATAAACCTCTACGTTTATTTGAACTAGAATTTATTTATGTTTAAGAAAACCCGAAGTAGGAATTGAACTCAAACATGCAAGTTAAATAAATAGACTATTTACTGAATGCGGAATTTATTTACGCTAAATTGTAACTTTGAATCAATTGTAATTGTCTGTCTCTTCGAATAAACCAGCTTCCTTATTGTACTATTGAAATAAAAGAGCAGATTCTTAAAGAAAACCCGAGGCTAGAACAGCTGGAACATTTTTTATCTGAGATTGATAATTCCAATTCTTCATTCTTGAGATTCAGACCAAAAACACCTCACGTTTAGTTAACATGTTTATCCACATGCAGACCCCACAAGGCCGAATAACAAACGTTGGACTGAAGGCAAATCTTTGAGATTAATTATGATGTAGATTACTAATTTGATCTTGCGAATTGTGTGCAAAGTTTCTCATTGTGAAAATAATTACCATCATTCCCGCGGCATTTGACTGGTAAATAGTTATAATTTCTATTCGAGAAAAAAAAATGTTTGCCCTGAAGAAGATCTCAGAGAAAGAATGACTTCCATCAAGACAACGAGTATTGTTTTCTTTTCTATTCCCTTGTCAATGTTAGATTGTATTTTTTTACGTTGATAGATTAAATATGCTGTCTGCGAATTAATAATTCTATCGGGAACAAAAATGTAAAACAATAAATAGGAAATACACACACAAAAAAAAAAGCAGACGTCTTTAAAATTGAAAACAATAGACTCACATTTAAAGAACGAACACACACGTATGTTTATTTATTTATATATATATATATATATATATATATATATATATAATATATATATATATGCTATTATGCTATATATATATATATATATATATATATATATGTGTGTGTGTGTGTGTGTGTGTGTGTGTGTGTTTGTAGGTTAAGGTAAACTAGGTATATAATCTACGCCACTTGGTTTGATAATCACATAATATATATATACATATATATATATATATATATATATATATACAAACACACGCACACACATACATATATATACATATATATATATATATATATATATATATATATATATATATGCTATCTTATGCTATATATGTGTGTGTGAGTGTGTGTGTGCGCGTGTGTGTGTGAAGGTTAAGGTAAACTAGATATATACTCGACGCTACTTGGTTTGATAATCACATAATATATATATATATATATATATATATATATATATATATATATATATATATACTTCGGCAGCATTTTTTCTTGTAGACATGTTCTGTTAAACGCCACAGACAATTCAAGTCTAACTACCACCACCACTCTTAAGCTACTACTCGTTCTTCTATAAAAACGAGGCACTTGAAAAACTTAACATCGTTTCCCCACCTGATGATGGCTGATAAACCAGCCGAAAGTGCTCGGAAAAAACAAGGATTTGGTGGACTATTACAACTTCTCCACCCAAACACGAAAAAGATCGCTAGGAAAATTGAAAGGACCATAAAAAAAATATATATATATATATATATATATAATATATATATATACACGCACACACACACACACATATATATATATATATATATATTATATATATATATATACACTTCAATTTAATGAATGGCCTAATATATATATATATATATATATATATATATATATATATATATATATATATATATATATGTATATTCTAGTGTAACTCATTAAATTGAAGTGTTTAGAAAAAGAAACTGGTAATTTAAAACAGCTGAGTAATTTGCCAACCTAGCGTACATGCAGCTGAAGTGCGAAGTTCCAGCGGCTTTGGCCTTCCGTATAAAAGCATGACATCACTCCACGTTAGTTAATACTAAAACACAATGCTCTAGAATCAACATATTCCATGCGCATGTCCTCTTTCCCTCAAGTTGGCTAAACAACGAATCTTTGAATGACAATCAGTTTCGGATCACGAACAAACAAAAAAAAAAGAAAGAAAAAATAGAACGCATACATTTTCACATGTTGAAAAAGTCCTGCGGTTTTGTAAATCTGCAGCTTTGTCACGAAATCGGCATTTCAAATCTTGCCTATCCCAAAATTCCGGACGACCTTACATACGACGTTTATATTGAGAATCGCCGGCAAAGCACCGGTTAATTTGTGTTTGCAAACAGTCCTACCCTCCGGATTTGGCTCCTACGAACTTTAGAGTTGCCAAAGGTGAAAATCTATTCGGAAAGATTACTGATTTCGAACCACAGAACGTTTCGAAGGAAATGCTGAACGTGTACATTATCGCTCAAAAAAAATTGAAAAAACATCTAAAATATATATTTATGAAATACTATATCTATATCCATATATATATATATATATGAAATACACTGAAATATATACACACACATTCATATATATATATATATATATATATATATATATATATATATATATATATATATATGTGTGTGTGTGTGTGTGTGTGTGTGTGTGTATATATATATATATATATACGAGATGTGTAAAAATATCAGGATTTTTTGTAGTTTTTGACACACCTTGTATTCTGAAAATAATACCTTCCCATTCATTATTTTCAGAATACAAGGTGTATCAAAAAGTACTACATTTAAAGCTGTATTTACTGGGGTAGAAATGAAAAATGAATGGAACGTTATTTTTTTCAGAATACAAGGTGTGTCAAAGAGTATAAAATATCTCAATATTTTTTGACACACCTTGTATATATATATATATATATATATATATATATATATATATATATATTTCTGTCACAAGTTACGTATTTTCGCAACCTCTAATTTGCCCTGAACAATGAAAGGTTGACTAGTTTCCTATAACACGTTTGAGGACCATATCTGGCTCTCAAACCACATAGAATAACAGATGATATCGTGTAAAAGCGGGCGAGTAGTCCGCTCTAATTTGCCATGAACATTGAAATATTAAAGGTCGCCTTTGACACGTTTGACGGTAATATGTGGCTCTCAAACAACATTGAAAATAAAGGATAACATCTTATAAGAACGTGTAGGATGTAACACAATGTCGTGGATATGGGTTATCCAACTATGATCGTATTCAGTAGTAATGGATCTCCGGGACTAGTTTACTAACCATTACCCCATGTTCTGACGCCCAGTCTAGCATAAGGTATCAAGTTGTAAGAAATTCGGGTACCTCAACAGTAATAAGAAGTTACGCGACATTTTTGCTAACTATGCTCCCAGCAAGGTATTATTTTTATCTCATTCTTGTAAAATAAATAATCCCATATTACTTAAATTGTAACCATATCCCTCGACGATACACACATAAATATAAATAAATACAACCCTGTTCAGTTACTATTGTCCATATGCATGTGTACGGGTACCATTACGGGTACCATTACCCCACGATGTGATACCCAGTCAAGCATAAGACGTCACGTTCTAGGCAATGTGGGTACATCAACAGTAATAAAAAGATACGTGACATTTTTTGGTAACTATGCCCCCAGCAAGATATTTTTTTAATCCGATTCTTGTAAAATGAATATTCCCATAATACTTAAATTCTAACCATATCCCTCGACGATATACATACATAAAAAGTTACGTGTCATTTTTGGTAACGTGACATTTTTTGGTAACTATGCCCCCAGCAAGATCTTTTTTTATCCGATTCTTGTAAAATGAATATTCCCATATTACTTAAATTTTAACCATATCCCTCGAAGATGCACATAAATCAAAGTTACGTGTCATTTTTGGTAACTATGCTACCAACAATATCTTTTTTTATCCGATTCTTGTAAAATAAATAATACCATAATACTTAAATTGTAACCAAGACGATACACACATCAATATAAATAAACACAACCCTGTTCAGTTACTATTGTCCATATGCATGTGTACGGGTACTATTGATAAACCTCATTAAAACCATTCATCGGTAATTGAGGTTCTTTCCACTGATTTGCTAGCGGGCGTATCCGACGTGACTTCCCTGCAATCTTCCTCACCATCGAACACTCTATACATCTTCTATGCAAGCATTAGATTTTCTTTCATTTTTTTTTTGTATAAAAAATAAAAATAAGAATTATCTTTAAAACAAAAAAAAAAGAGACTAATTAATTGCCTGGGGTCATTTATGTTCCACCTTCCAACCTGATGGCAACGTCGATGATTACTGTCCTTAGTCTTTCTAACGCCCGTCTGGCGATCAAATCAATTCTAAAATAACGGTTTATTAATCTACGTAAAATGAACTCGACAGCTTGGCCCGATATAATTACAAAATGATATGAGTTAGGGGCGGTGGGAGGTGAGGGGAGGTGGTAGGAGGTAAAGCGGTAAAATAGAAGGATGATCAGTAATATAAAGCAAAGATAAAATGCAAAAAATATATATGATAAAAAAAAAGTAAATAAAAACAAGACGAAAAATAAAGAGATGAGAGAGACAATAAAGGAAGCAAAAATACAACACAAAAAAAAAAAAAAAAAGAAGAAAAATATGATTTAAGCCAGGAAAAAAAATGAATATGAAGATAGTAGAAGAGTAGAAAAGTGAAATCTGAAGTTTGGAAATAAAAAGGGAATTGGTGTAAAAAAACAAAAAAAACCCCAAAAAAACAAATACAAATAAATCAGGAGGCAAGTGAAGAAGCAAACGAAGAAATCTGTTGGTTAATTGGTTGGTTTTTACGGCATGTCAACCTCAGTGGGTCATTTTATGCCAAAGATGTTTTGTTTTAGTATTATTAGTATTATTCGGACTATTGTCCTCATCTTCATTGTTATCTGTACAACGTGTTAGCCGAAATGCCCTCCGAACTTCTTGAAAAAGGCCATAGGGCACACAGGCTGAAACGTTGTACAGATAACAATAAAGATGAGGACAATAGTCCGAATAATACACATAATACTAATTATCAAGACTCATCACAAAAATTGAAAGTAATGTTTTGTTTTACTCATTCTTGATCGGTACTCAATTTTCCTTTATTAAACTCATTTTTGAAACATTTTATTTAAACTCATTTTTTCTATTTAGCCCATAGATGCGTCAAGGTAGACCCGGAAGTAATGGAGATGAAGGAATACTACACATTAACGAGAGCTCCAGAACTGGAACCTCGCCGTCATACCCAGAACAATGAGACCCTCAGCCTCCAATTTCTAGCACTCATATGATAAAAAATGGTTGGTGTTTGCCATAAGGGCAATAAGTTGGAAACTAGTGATTTCACTTCCTCGTCACTGGTATAATGTTTGTCTGAAACCCACTTTCATGGGGCCGAAGAGTAGTGAACATTTATCCAGTGACAAGGAAGTGAAATCCGTAGTGAAGAAGTGGCTCAAAGAACAGTCAAAAGAATTTTACGGGCCAGGCATACATGTTCTCATTCGAAGGTGGAACATTGCTATTTAGAGAAGCTGTGACCACGTGGAGAAGTATGGATGTGATCAACAGAGAACCAGCTTCATTTTATTCCTGTGTTGGTAAATATATCTTTCCTAAACAAAATGGCATTACGTTTTGACGAACACTCGTATGTAAGAATGGGCCCGCTTGAGATGTATTTACATATATATTCGTAATTCTATTTATGAAATCACGATATTCATGTGATCTCATTTATCAATGCATTATATTTGTTTGTTCAAGACATCGAGGAACAAACAACAAACGATTATCTTTTATGTGACCAAACTATTCATCCGTCAAATCGCTCCCTTATACGTAATATGATTAGAAGCGAATATATTTACATGTCCAATACTACATACATACATGCATACATACATAGCGATAGCATAATCTTTACAAATCATTGCCGTCCCTGACAATCCTATAAGACCACCAAATCCTGGACGTGGTAATTGCATTTCACTTAGCGCTAATACCCTTGGGAAAGGTATGAATTCTACTCTCCCTCCACATATGGGTAAATAGTAGGGCAGACTAGGTTCTTTAACCTTGGTTAGGCAACCGGTCTAGGAAAAGAAAACAACTCTGAATTCAAACCTGTTAAACTCCGCTTAAGAAATTGACCTTGTGTCACATCTTGCTCGTGCGGAGGGGTTGGTAAATATATATAAGCCCACCATCAAAACCTTTCCTCTCATGAGCCCTCAGATGATTCATCAAACCCACTGCAGATCCACAAAGTTTGATGCAAATATGACATAGGAAGGACGTCCTTTCCGTTGTATCAGATGATAAGATTTGATGCTTATGCACCACCGTATGAATACAGGATACAGGTGTCATACTGGAGAGAACATGGAGGGTTGGAAATGTCAGACATGTGGTTGAATTTTGCTTTCTAAGGCTGGATATATCAATCATAGGAAATCTCATCAGGGACAATTCATGCAAACTCCAGGAATAAACAATGTGTCTTGTGCAATCTGTAACAAAGTCTGTAAGTCAGCTTCTGGTCTTAACAGACATACATAAATAAATAGTGATCGTAACGTTTTGTCAGATGACTGCCACTCCTTCATCCATTGTCTGTTTGTGGGCTCGTTCATGATTTTTAATCCTGCCAAAGTCCTGCATATCCTTGAATACATCTGACACACATAACGATTGGTGTTGACTGCGTCGACAGGTGTTGTATACTCATCATTGTCCTCATGTTGGGGATTATGCTGGGTCTTAGAGTGTGGCATGGTAGAGACAACAATTGCAGTCGGGTAGCTCTCATGTGATTCCATATGATTGACCAAGCCCGCCCTTAACAATAGGGCCCGGTCATACTCCTCACAGATCCACACATCACTAGAATTGTCTGGCAGAGTTTCTCGTTTTCTGCACGCTCTCCTGCGTTTTGCTCGGTCCACCTTGCAGCTTCCAACAGTTCTGAACCCCTGTATATCGCAGCCCTCCATTGCCCACGATCAGATGTCAAGAACTCCCAATTATCGATGGGAATACCATAGCACACTAGTCAATCCTTCACACTATCACAAACCGTTTTTTCAATGCATACATAAATACATACAGACAGACATGCGTATCTGGTGTTAACACAAACAAACATTTTTACAATGAGTCTTATATCTATGCATATATAAAGGGCACTTGGTTTGTATGAATGTCTGGATGAAACTACAAAGATACAGTAATTAACAAGAAAGTAAGTATATATATATATACGCACATTAAATATCAACGGTTCTTACTTTACCTGCAAAAATTAAGTTTTGTTTTATATTCGGAGATATTTAAAAATCAAAATTTACAGGGGTATAGCATTGAACATCTACTTAGAAACGTAATATTTGTAAATCTCAAAAGTAAACAAATCAATAAAGCAGAGTTTTCACCGTACTCTACCCAAACGACGCTAGGTAGCCTCTTCTAGTTAATAGATAAAGTAAAATGTTTCCTTATAAGCGTATTTGCATGTATCAAATGTGATTTTATGCGTGTGCATATGAATTTTTACAAATAAAGACACTAAGTTTAAAATTTATTTTGAAATAAATTCACTATTGCGGATGTGGTGTATTTTAATTTATTTACTCAATGACCTAATATGAAAATTCACTGAAACAAATCATTGAATAATTATCAAATTTAAATTAAAGAGTCAACTGATATTTGATTTGAATGGTTGTTATCCTTATCACTGTCAGATTCATACTCATGTTGTCTCTAATAATCCAATATGGTATTATTTAGGAATGGGCACTTTTGGTCGAGGGAGATAATAATTTCTTCTAAATTTTAAAACATTTACCAAAAATTAGGGAATTGTCTGATTTTAATTAAATTTTCAGCCCTTTTTTTTAACTAACATTTTTCCTGACTTCATTTTATAATGAATGACATATTTTATCAAAAAACTTTTAAAAAATGTTGTTTTTTTTTTATCAATCCAGGTTGTAGTGGAGGAAATCAACTATCTAGCGTTTATCTTCACTGCGAAAGTATTTTCAACGGCTATAAGTGTATCATTCACTTCCACAATTGTATTTAATTAACCAATTTCTTGAATAATTCATTACAACTAACCCTGATGAGCCTTCTTTGGTAACACTTGTCACTATATATTGTTATCGATATATACCTTTCTAATATATATATATATATATGTATATATATATATATATATATATATATATATATATAATATATATATATATATATAACGCAACGCTCTCCTATAAAAGGGATGGAGCACTCTACGGCGGCTTTTACATACATACAGATGTGTGTATTAAAACAGTTAAAAATCCCCTTTGCATTCTGTGGTTGACGATTACCGAGCGGCTAAGCCGTCCGCCTGATAATGACTTAATCAGGTTTTCTATCCCGGCTGTAGGTAGCTCACAAAATGTTCAGCCACACTGAAGAGACTTGATAAATCAAAACACGTGTCTGTGGATGACTATATATATATATATATATATATATATATATATATATATATATGTGTGTCTGTGTGTGTGTGTGTGTGTGTGTGTGTGCATGTGTGTGTGTGTGCGCGTGCCCACGTGTGTGTGTGTTTGAGCTCACGTGCATTTAACATTACACGCGCATACATTCAACCGTGAAGATTGTTGTGATGTTAGTTCAACAGTAAAAAAAGAAGTCAAGTCGAGGTAGGGTAAAATGAGACAAGTGTATTTACAATAAGGTACAAGAACGGCTAGCTTGCCGCTAAACGGTAACAGTACAACCTTTTCACTCGGTGTCTCACTATTTATAGTGAGAACCGGTGTATATTCTCCACTGTAGGAACGGCCGGTACAACAAAGATTCATGTGTGAGGTGGACTTGATCTCTCGTCTCTGTAAGTGCTTCTGCAGCGATGTATAAATATACAACGCAAGTCCATCTTCACAAACGTGTTAAAATCACAACATAAAAATCAACTCGCATAGAGGAATATCGCACAAAGAATTATCTGTATGATTATCCATGTGTGAGATGAACATGGGGCAGTTATAGTGATATTTTTACAGGGTTGGGGGTAGGGGGTGGATATTGTTATGCCGGGAACACGTGAAAGAAAATCACCGACCGAGCACGTTACGCGCGCTGGTAATGTTATTTGGTTTTTAGATACATTTTTTTTTGCATTCTGAATAATACAACAAATTCTCCTCCCTTTGATGAGTAGTATTTTTTTTTTGTTTTTTTTTTTTGTTTTTGTCTATCTTTTATTTACTTTTTTTTCTTTCTGATTTTTACTTATCTATTAGATTTTTATTATAATGTTAGCATTGAGTGAATCTATTCAGAACGGAAATGAGAAATGGTGCTCGGGGGTCGAACTGTGAGATTAATAATGGTTCTAAATAGTTTTAGGATTGATACAATAACCCCCCTTTCCCCTTTATTATGTACGTTCGTTTATGGCTCTATTTTTCCGGTCTTATTTGCATGACTAACACTATTTTTTACGCTTTATGATAACTTTACAATTACCTACCTTTAATAACTGATTACTCTACGGTTCTCTTGGGCTCACATTTTGGTTTGGTTTGCTTTTTTGTTTTACGGCATATCAACATCAGTGGGTCATTTAATGCCGATAAAGTTTTGAAATAAATCAATTCTTAATGGATAATACAATTTTGTTTATCAACTCATGTTTTTTCTATTGAACCCATAGATGGGACCCTAACAGGTACTACCACTCCGGGTCAGAGTGGACCAGGGAGCAATGGTGATGAAGGGGTGCTCCACATTCCCCAAACCTCCAAAACTGGAACCTCACCATCAGAGAGAGTTTAACGTCATTCCCAGGACATGTAGACCCTCAGCCACCGCCTTCTAGCACCCATATGATAAAAAAAAGTTGGGGCTTGCCATGAAGGCAATAGGGTTGGGAAAATCATATAGGTGCTAGGGCTTGACGTGACCAGCCGATTGATCGGAGGGGGCCTCTCCGATCGCCCGTCTAGCCTAAGATAGGGCCAAAGTGGAGTATTGCATGTCATGAACTGCTCATCCACCTGGGTTCTATCCTTAAGCATCACTGATCGCCACCCACGGCCAACAGGTGGCCCCATTGGGGGAGTCTTACCCCTCTGCAGAGGTGCAGTCGGTGCATTCTAACGCCCCAGCCGACAGGGCGGTGGCTCACATTTCATCTCTAATCAGAAGCATTATAGTTTATAGTTCTTCTGATTTTTAAAAATTAAAAATAAAATTTATTTTATTTTTAAAATAGAACATGCATTTTTCAAAATTTTCAGCGGTTGAATACAGATTTCGTTTTTGTAAACAGTCTTTTAACGGATATCTTTCTTCCCGTCTATGTTGCTCATGATGAAGACCAACCTATCGATTTGGTCGAAACAGATTCTGTCAGCAATTACATAACAAACATCATTTGTTTTTTCAAAATGTTAAATTTCATACTGTCGGATTAATTTCCATCTATTTTTCATATTTGTCAAATAAAAAAACAATATATCTGGAATTTTACACCTTGAAGACTTTCATTTAAAACTCTACGGACTTATCAATACCACAAGTAAATTTTGGAACTCTAACATCTTTCTTCAAATTACACTGTGCACTTGTATATTTGTAACAGCTGAAATATATCCTAAACAATTTTGATACCCACTTTACATTATATATATATATATATATATATATATATATATATATATATATATAATCCAAAAGTCCAGAGAAGACATCTTCCTTACGACACAAGAGTTTTATTTAAAAAACCTGTCGCAGTTTGAGAGCTCAATGTGTGCTCTTAATGTTAGACTCACAGAGCAAATATATAAGTAAAGCAATAAAAAAAGACTTTGAGATTTAGCATTATAGTCTATTTCAGGGAGCCTAGACAAAGTGTCTAACTCTTCCGACTCATCAGATGCGAATGAGTCGGGAGAGTTACATATGTTGTCTAAGCTGCCTGAAATAGACTATACCGCTAAATCTCTAAGTTTTTTGTTATTTCTTTACTTATATATTTGCTCTGTGACTCTAACATTAAGAGCACACATTAAGCTCTCAAACTACGACAGGTTTTTTAAATAAAACTCTTGTGTCGCAAGGAAGATATATATATATATAACAGCCAAAAACCTTTCCTTGACCCTACTCCTACCACGTCAAACAGAACGTAGAATCAACAGAAAGAGAAAAACATCATCAAAGAAAACCATCCAATTAAAAACCGGATAGAATACCACGTGACTCCAACAGCATAAACAAGAGAAGGAACAGTCAGTCTATCTCAGTCCTATGTGAAAGAGGGATGGCCGTTCAAATATCCTTTTCTATATAAACCGTTGTACAAGGTGTATCATTAATTTTTTTTCAGAACACAAGGTGTGTCATAAAAGTGCCGAGTTTGAAGCTGTATTTACCAAGATAGAAATGAACGCTTACTGGAGTTGCTGTTGTCTCTCCTTTCTTTTGTCTCTCCCTTAAAAAAAGGTGGACTATACGCCATCGTCTTTAATAGACGGAAGGATGCTAACAATATATATATATATATATATATATATATATATATATATATATAGATAGATAGATAGATAGATAGACAGACGGTCAGACAGATTAATAGGGATCCAGACAGCTGACTGACAGATGGATTAAGATACCTCCGATAATTTAGAAAACACTTTGTGAATAAATGCGAACTTTTCGGAAATCTGTGAGTTTACCAAGATAGAAATGAAGAATAAATGAGACGTTCATTTTTTTTTCAGAATACTAGGTGTGTCATAAAAGTGCCGAGTTTGAAGCTGTATTTACCAAGATAGAAATGAACAATGAATGGAACGTTAATATTTTTAGAATAAAAGGTGTGTCACGAAGAACGAAAAATCTCGATACTTTTTTGACTCACCTTGTATATTCAAAATGGAAGTAACATTGAAATGCTAGTGTCTACATTTCTGAATGACCAAGTAAGTTTTTTTTCTCTCGCGGAGATGGGTTCTAATTCAAATATAAAAAGAGGAATAAAGACAACAACAAAAAATAACCGTAGTTAGGAACGTGAATATATAAGTTTTCAGATTGCGAAAGTTGTAGATTGACGCTAGGGTTGGAAGTGTTGTTATATCATTCGAAAAAATCTGATGGGGTTTCCAGTGAGTGGATTCGTTCGTCAATTCACACGCGAAAATCCAATCCGCATATAAAATGAAACCGATCACACATGCACGCCACAATGTAATCTAGCAATGATATCAGTTTCGTAAAAAAAGAACAGAAATGAACAAACATCGATTCAATCTAATGTTCTCTCATGTGGACACGCGATTTAAGTAAGTAGAAAGGTCGTAAATCAAACATTGGTCTATCCTGGGTGGGTGGGGGGTTAAAGTTTAGATACCGGACATGTATGCAGAATAATGTGAAGGTCCCCTTAAGGAAAAGTTATGATATTGTACTAGTACAGGGGCATTCCCAAAATAAGGTATCCAAACGAGTACCCAGTACTATTAGTATTTTTGTAATTTAACCATTGTAAGTAAGTAATATCGACGGGGCGGCCTAAAATTGGTATCAGCCACTCAGCGAGGGAGTCTATCCCCTTTTTAATAGCGCAAGACCAAGGAAATTGTTTTTTTAGGGTCTGAGGTGGAGCGCCACACCTACCATCAGCTCCTTACTTTACCGCACAGATCCCTGTGTTACTTATACATTGGGTTGGCGAGGACCGGTATCGAACTAGGAACCTTGTGGTTTCTAGCCGAACGCTCTACCGACTGAGCTAATCCGGGCCATAGTTCTTTTAATAATAACACAATACATATAATTATTCTATTTACTTATTCTTATCTGGACATATACATTATTTATTTATATTATATCCACATCTTATTTTAATGGGGATTATCTGTATATCTGTTTGTAAGGGAAACTACGTCACTAATAACGTCATAATTCCCTTAGTTATTTACGTTCCATTCTCAATGGTTATTAAATAATTATTATTTAATCTTAATTAGCACCTTATCTTATTTATCAACAGTCGTTATTAAGGTATAGCCGAGATAGATTTGCTTGAAAACGGCCCATATTATTTATGTATTTAAAACGCTGTAGTGTATGTTATATCTCATTAAGAAATAAAAGTTTAAATAGTATATGGTGAACATGAATTGAACATGCTAGTCTAGATAATAAATATTCTGCTTAAGTAATAGGTGTCAGATACTTTTTACAATATCACGATTTTTCCATAGTTGTTCGTAATTTTTGCACAAAAAGCAAGAACCGGTGATATTTAATGTGTGTATATATACATATTTACTTATTTGTTAATTTACACGGGATTATCAAGTATTTTTTATTAATAGACAGTCTTTTCCATATTTAACACATACATATGATCCTAACAGGTAATACCAAACCATCTCAAAGTGTACAAAGCAGCAATGACATTGAAGTGTCATAATAATCATAATTACGTCTCCGGATTCATGACACCAACTTTATTTGTAATGAAAAAGTAAAAATTATATATAGTACTTATAAAAATATGAATATAAATTAAAATGAAATATAAAAATATAACTATATAGAATATGAATATAAATAAAATAAATTTCTTAAATTAGGAAATATATATATATATATATATATATGTATGTGTGTGTGTGTGTGTGTGTGTGTGTGTGTGTGAATAAAAGGAAGTGAATCCGACGGTATGTAGTATAATAAAAAATCGTAAAAATACAGTTTTAAATGAGTTAAGTGGTGAGTTTATTGGCCGACGCTGCAGTGTTTCGATCTATTAATTAGATCAACTTTAGGGCTTTTGTTGGTATGTGGAAGGTTATAAAAATATATATAATAATATATATATATATAATAGAAATATATATAATAATATATATATAATAATATATATATAATAGAAAAAATAGAAAAGAAATAGAAAAATAGAAAATATAAATATGAACATATTTAAAAATATAAATATAGATTAAAATAAAATATAGGAATATAAATATATTTTATAAAAAGGGATTTTTATGGGGCATCCTGTCAAGGGTATAACCATGGAAATTGTAATTTAATATTGAGATTGGAGGGCATATAAAGAAGAGTGTCAAAACTAATAAAAATAGTAACAGATTACAGTTACACGAAGAGATTGGAGTTTATACAAAGAGGAGTGACAAAACACTTAAAAAGAGTAAATATTACAGATACAAGAAGTGATAAGAGGCTCAGAAATGGAACCTGTTAACGTTTCCTGTCGCCATTTTAGGTGTTTAAGTTCCACTGTTATATTGAGCGCAGTTTTTTTTCAATATTCCTTATGGCATAAAGTTTTAGGTACTCCTTGAAATAGAAAGATTGTAGTATCAGTTTCCTCTTTGTCAGTTGATATCTAGTATTATGGCAGAAAATCCATTAGTCGACTGATTTTAGAACAATTTATCAACGACCTTAAATACATTTTTGTCGTGTTTTCATTGGTCAAATCAATTTCTGTGACTTAGTAGAATCTTCGGAAATGGAACCTCAACGTCATATGCAATGTAGTAGAATACCCAGTTCACTTTATTCGGTCAAATAGTCTTCTATTAAACGGTCGGTAGAGCACGGGTTAAACTTGACTCGGACACTTTTCCTCCAATGCTCATCGACTTGACACTTTCCAATTCTGTCCGTTCAGGCAGACTGTTGAATTTCCATTTGTTGAATTGCTGAATATGAAATCTCCACGACTGATTGACTAATATTCAAACCACTTAATCAGAGTTATAGTTGAATTCACGGGAAGCTGATTAGTCACCTTTTTTTCTTCTTCTTCTTCATTTGACTGGATAAAGTCGCCATATTCCTGATCCGATGAATAAGACCACCACGTGATACCGTGTCATTAGCAGGATTTACAGTTGGAATTATTACCGTATAATATGTGATCCATGTAATTACAATTCAGTCATAAATTAAGTACATTGCATAGAAGATTATGTGAATAGATATAAAGTTTTTGAAACAAAAAAAAAAAGCAAGAATATATGTCAAAGTTATGGAAATGGACTCGTCGATCCAAGTTCAAATCCTAGACGAAACTGATTACATTTCATATAGCGCTAGTACCCTTGGGAAAGGTATAAATCTGGCTATGCTCCCCGCAGCTATGGATAAATAGTAGAGCAGGCTAGGCTCTTCAATCTTGGTAAGGCAACCTGTGCAGGAGAAGGAAAACTCTGAATCCAACCCTGTTAAACTGCGCTTAAGACATTGACCTTGTGCCGCATCCTGCTCGTGTGGAGGGTTGGTTGGTTAATATATATATATGTCAAACTTTGATATTTAAAAAGCCTACACTAAAGCGTTCCGATTTTAATTAAACCATCTACAGGGCTCAACTGTTCATAAAACACATGAAAAATAGGTTCATAAACAGAGAAGATTGTGGAAAACAAGCAAATCTCGTGAGATTTTGTTTCTGATGTTAAAAGGGCTTATCAGGGCAGTCAAAATGCAAGAAAAAACATTGAAACGAAATGCTACACAATGATTGCGTTCCCATTCAAATAAGGATGTATATAATTATGAAATAATAATCAACTAATGATGAAATATACAATTTTATATCCATTTCTTTCTTTATGGAAAATTATATAGACAAATAAAATGTTTCTTTGTTTATACTAATAAGATAACACTGCATATGCATGAGTTTGATATTTTGTACTGCTGTCCTCACTTTTATTGTGGTATGTATAAACACAATATTCAGGCCATAGGTAAGACAGCCCAGTCGGCTGGGGCTTTAGAATACACCGACTGCACCTCTGCAGAGGGGTAAGACCCGCTCAATGTATCCACCTATTCGCTGTGGCCAGAGAGCCGTATGCTTAAGGACTGAATCCTTGTTAATGAGCAGCACTGCCCATATACCCTTTCTTAGGCTAGACGAGCGGTCGGAGACGCCTCCTCCGATTAATCGGCTGGGCATATCAAGCCCTAGCACACACACACACACACACACACACACACACACATATATATATTATATATATATATATATATATATATCAGTATAAATGGATAAATACTTTCTGTGTTAATTACGTAAATCAAAAGGATATTTAAAAACGCCTTGAACATCTCATCAAATGCTAAACATTTCTGCGTAGATGGAAGTCTTTCTTTCCCGGCGTAAACAGGTAACTCAGCTAGTAGTACACCACTTTCTTAAAGTTTTAGAAAGTTTGATGCGTAAGAAGCAATCACCTGGAGAATCGACAGCAGAAACCAAACCAAGAAAACAAACATTCTTTGTGAGAACACATCCGAAACCCTTTCTCTGTAAAAGCTAGAAAATATTTCACTTTCAGAAAAATTAGCTGGAAGATTATATCGCTTCTTTTAAGTTGCAACAGGGAAGTAGAAAAATTCACTTACATAAAACTAGTAAACGTGCCGTCAGTATTTAAATAACATGTGTCACTTCTACGATGTTGTACAGAAATAGCAACTGAAGATGCCCTATGCCAGAGCAAAAGCAAAAGGTTTGTTTACGCCCCGAGCCATAGTTATTGACGCGCTTTAAATAAACACGCAGTGTAAACCAATAGTACAATGGTGCGAAACATTTTTTTTTCTTTTTAAACAAATAACAGGACGTGTATTTGTTAGTAGCGAGCGGATTAACTGTATTTCTAGTCTTAAAGCATAGTGTTTTGTTTCTGTTTTTTTTCGCGGGGAAATAACGTGCGTGTGATGACACATTTAACAATTACGCGGACTATCCTTACTCGACGATCGCTAACGTATAAACAGGAAATACAATGGAAGCTGCAACTTCTTCCGGATATTTCGCAGGATTATTTTATTTGAAACTAGCAGCGGCGACCCGGCGTTGCCTGGGTAGAGGGGGATTCTCTAGATAGGTTTCGCAGATCAATTATTACTAAATCGTGAGTTGAATCCTAATGGGATGCCCCATTTAAATCCCTATGTAAGAAAAAAATAGACCTTTCATTGATCCAGCTACTCTGAAAAGTAATATTAATGTCTACTATCTAAAATATTAAATGAAAAAAAAACGCCTAGGTAGAGGAGGGGGTAAAACAGGCAGTCTCGCAGATTGTTAAATCACGATTTGGATCCACGCAGGAGGCCCCGTTTAAAATCCCCTTGTAAAAAAGACCTTGCCTTGATCCAGCCATTCTGAAAATAAATATTAATGTCTCCTATTTAAAATACCGAATGTAAAAAAAAATCCATGGTGTTATCATTTAAGTTTTTGTTTTAATTATCTTCACGAATATAAATCAAATCTATATTATTTTTACTCAAAAACCAAGTCCTGGTGATATTTAATATGTATATATATTTACTTCCTCGTTAATTGTTTTATTTTCGAAGTTTCCTCCGGGCATACAGATACACACAATTGCCCTTTATATATGTATCGATGTACATATTACTTGATATGTACGTGTTGGAATGAATCCGACAGAATGAGGTAAAATAAGACAAAACTCAGACAAAAATGTGTAGTATATTTCGCTGGAGGATTGACCTCGATAAATCAGATGAAGCTGAGGTCAAATCTCCAGTGAAATATACTACACATTTTTGTCTGAGTGTTGTTCTTTCATTCCTTATTTTACCTCATATATATATAATATATAATATATATATATATATATATATATATATATATATTGATAGATAGATATATAGATAGATAGACAAACGGTTAGACTGATTAATAGGGATCCAGACGGCAAACTGAGAGATGAATTAAGATACCTTCGATAATTTAAAAAACACTTTGTGAATAAATTCGAACTTTTCGGAAATTTGTGAGTTTACCAAGATAGAAATGAACAATGAATGGAACGTGGTGTGTCATTAAAGAGCCGTGTTTGAAGATGCATTTACCAAGATAGAAATGAAGAATAAATGAAACGTTAATATTTTTAGAATAAAAAGTGTGTCAAAAAGTACAAAAAATCTCGATACATTTTTGACACACCTTGTATATTTAAAATGAAAGTAACGTTTAATTGCTAGTGTCTAGATTTCTGAATGACCAAGTAAGTTTTTTTTCGCGGAGATGGGTTCTAATTCACATATAAAAAGACAAAAAAAAAAAAAACGTAGTTAGGAACGTGAATATATAAGTCTTCAGATTGCGAAAGTTGTAGATTGAGTTTTGATCGAGTAAAAAAAGAAAGAAGCTTGATTATGAAGTAAAATATAAAACGTCATCTTTAGATAAATATTTCGGTAATTCATGAGGAAATGCGTCCCGTCTCCTGTCTAAAAATTGCTACCCGGTGACTATTTAAATAACGACCCAGCTCAGTCTATTCAAAACTATCCATCTTCATATCTATCTATCTATCTCAATTTGTTCATATTTATCTATATTACTTTAAATACTAAGATTTTCTTTTATTCATGTTTGTTTAATGCCTTGTTTTTAGTTTAAATAAACAAGAATTACGACAAAAAGATGCGACCCCCCCCCCAAATACATTTACTTGTCGAAAATATCTATCTATCTCCATTTGTTCGTATCTATCTATATTATTTTGTTTGTTTATCTATCTATCTATCTCAGTCTATTCAAAAATATATATCCATCTTCATATCTAAACAAGAATTACGACAAATTACGATAAGTAAACAAGAATTACGACGAGCTGGGGTTGTTATTTTGATAGTCACCGGGTAGCTATTTTTGAGGCAGGAGACCGGGACGCACTATTTGATAAATATTTCAAATTTCATAATACGTCTACATGAATATAACAGCATATAGGCCAGGTTAAAGAGTAGTCCTCTGTTGGATATAGCGGTCAGTAGGTACTGGCCACGAGAAGCCGTCTATGATAAATCAGCTTAAACGAGTACAAATAAAATGTTCCCGTGAGAATGGCCGCACTTTTCATTGGCAAATCCTTTCCTTCAGCCAATGCTAATAACATTAGGTGGTCAGAACATCGATCAGCGTGTTGTCCAAAGGTGTCAACTTGCGGTTTAATGGGGAGGGGAAGGGCGAAATGGGTGCTGGGTGCGTCATGATGCCGTCGGGGTTGTTGCCGGCTTGCACTACCATCATTGAAGCCCCGAAAGCGACTGGTAATGTTTGCATTAGTAATGGCCGTGATTTTAAGCGGTGCGAGGAGGCACCACTCCCCCACTATTATATGAAGTCCCGATGAAGAGAAAATTGGATTAGTGCGTTCTGGTTGGTGTTAATGCATTTGCAGTCAACTGGGTTGAGTGAGAAGTCTGCTTGGGTAGAGAGTCACGTGACTGCCAAGTGTGCGGGAAGGGTGGAAGGTGGGATTTTGCAGGGAAAGAAAGAAAGAAAGAAAGAAAGGAAAGAAAGAAAGAAAGAAAGAAGGGATGTTACAAAAAGAAGAGAAGGAGATATGATGGATAAGCAAGGTGATTAAATTTATTTAAATTATTTAAAATTGAGGGAAGTTGAATGTATAAAGAGAAGGAGAGTATAAAAAAAGTTGGAATGGAACGAAGAAGGAATGCGAGAAATGAAATGAAAGAAAAGGTATTTTAAAAATGAATGAATAAATTGAACGAGGAGAAGCCTTGAGAAAGAAAAGAAAGAAGGAAACAAAGGAGTTGGATGGTGAAAGTGGGTCTATTTCTCCTCCAAGCCGTGTCTACTCTTATATCACTTCTGGGCTAATTTGATGTACTCATTTAAGTCCCCCCCCCTCTCTCTCTCTCTCTCTATATATATATATATATATATATTATATATATATATATATGAAATTTAACATTTTTGAAAAAACAAATTTCATTCTGTTGGATTAATTTCCATCTATTTTTCATATATATATATATATATATATATATATATATATATATATATTATAATGGAGATTGTGTATTTGTTTGTCTGTAACCGAAACTAAATCCCTACTCAAGTCCCAATTCCCTTAGTTATTGACGTCACATTCACCATGAATTTATTTTTATTTAGACCTCAATTAATGATAAAATTCTTATAGCTTATTAATACTGTTGGATTAATCTACGTTCTAATAACATAAAGGTATATTTATATATTCAAGTAAATAGCGATTTACAGTGTGAATGAGAAGGCTAATTTGCATATTGATATTAATAATTTGATTTTAATAAATATATGCTTAGTATTATTGATTTCTAATTGTCTGGTTTTCTCTTAACGAATCTGAGCAAAAATCTCGGGATAAATCTTAAAAGAAATCCATTAAAAAGGCGAAAGAACTGTAATTTTATTAAATACTTCATAATCTCACTAAATAGATAAATTAGGAAAAATGAAAGACGGGAGTTATGCAAAATGATGGAAGAGTTAGATTTAAAGCTGTTCTATTTTTCGAGTACACCCCCTCAGTTTATCATTTTCTCAATAGTTTCTAATTTGATACAATATTTTATTACATCAAAAACTAAATACTTGCACCCGGAGGGTGCATATATTTGCTAGTATATATAAGTAAAGTATATATCTTATTATAATGGAGATTGTGGGTTTGTCTGTCTGTAACCGAAACTATATTACTATACAAATCACAATTCCCTTTGTTATTTACATCACATTCTCCATGATTTTATTTTTATTTAAACCTCAATTATTAATAAAATTGTTTTACATTATTAATACTGTTAATGATATCTACATATTAACAACATGCAATTATATTTATATATACAACAAAATAGCGGATTACAGTGTGAATGGAAAGGCTGATTTGCATATTGATCTTAAACATTTGATTTTAATAAATATATGCTTAGTATTATTGATTTCTAATTGTTTGGTTTTATCTTTTTGAATATGAGCAAAAATCTCGGTGATAAATCTTAAAAGAAATCCATTAACAAGAAGAAATAACTATTATTATTCTTTACTTCCGATTTTTACTAAATAGTTAAATTAGGAAAATTTACCAATGAAAGAGGGGAGTAATGGAAAATGATGGAAGAGTTACTTTCAAAGTTGTTCTATTTTTCAATCATACCCCCTCTGTTCCAAATATGTTTATCTGCATTCTTATTCAGTTTCATTAGCCTTTCTAATTTAATATGATATTTTATTATATTAAAACTGAAATACTTGCACCCGGAGGGTGCATATATTTGCTAGTATATATAATAACTTATTAAATAATTATATTAACTTGATGCTTCAAAGGAGTCTAATAATAGATGAGAAAAGCTTTCTACGAGGGACCCCACTCTCAAAAAGTGTTTTAATACTTTTGAGAGGGGGTCCTTTGGAAAGGATTTTTCATTTACCCCCCTCATTTCATTCATTCTTGTTTCATCCATTTTGCCATTGATTTTTAACTAATATATATATATATATATATATATATATATATATATATATATATATATATATATATATATATATATAGAGAGAGAGAGAGAGAGAGAGAGAGAAGGGAGTAAAAACATGATTATCCTAGAACGGCTGACAAGATGATTTCTGGATATGATGCCATATTTTATCACTGGTACGTGAGAAAAGGTGTCAGATCTTACTGCTATGGAAAAAAAACACACACAAAAAAAACAAAAAAACAAAACAACTGTATGATATGTCAAGTGACAAATTAAGGAAATTGCGTACGAGATGACCTGGATAGAGTTTAGCACAAAATAGTATCATGAGAATAAATAATCCCCAACCAAAAATCGATATTACGTAGAAGAATAGCTAGTGAAGGTTATGTGATGAGAAAGATGATACGGTTAATTACATAATAAGCGAATGCAACATACATACATGCTATGCACGGTTGGGTGGGAATAGCTATCAACTGGGAATTGAGCAAGGGATTAAGATTTGACCATGCTCACAAATGGAAGTTACACAAACAAGAATCTGACCTAGATAATAAGACTCATGAGATGGTCTGAATTTTTAACATATACAAATATATTGCTCTGTTCAATATTATCAAACTTTGACTTGAGGTTTTGTGTAGAGTATAATAGTATAGGGTTTGTGTAGAGTATAATAACAGAGGTTTTGTGTAGAGTATAATAGTTTAGGGTTTGTGTAGAGTATAATAACAGAGGTTTTGTGTAGAGTATAATAGTATAGGGTTTGTGTAGAGTATAATAATAGAGGTTTTGTGTAGAGTATAATAGTATAGGGTTTGTGTAGAGTATAATAATAGAGGTTTTGTGTAGAGTATAATAGTATAGGGTTTGTGTAGAGTATAATAATAATAGAGGTTTGTGTAGTATAATAATAGAGGGTTTGTGTAGAGATAAGAGAAAGAAGAATTTGGGGGCGGGGAAATTTGTCAATGAAACTTCATGGAGGTAAAGATTATGTTTTGTTTGGTTTTTTTTTTTTTGTTTTACGGCATATCAACCATTTTGGGTAACATAGTGCTGAAACAAGTCATTTGATATGCTTCAAGGTTTTAATATCTTCAAATAAATAATTATAAATATTTTTTATTAACTTTATTTGGTTTGATTTGGTCAGTTTGGTTTGTTTAATGGTATAATAATCCTGTGGGTTATTTAATGCATTAAAACCTAACGAAACTATTAAAGTTTGAGATAAAAGTTGGGACTAATGTTTGCTTTACAAGTGTATTTTTGTAGATGCATTTTCTGCATGTATCTTATATCTGATTCCTAATTTTTAATATATTTTTTATTTCTCTCAAGAAGGATAAAATGCCATCCATGTTAATATTCTCAAACTAGAATGGAGACAATTTTTTTTCTTTTTCTTTTTCTTCTAACTAAACTAGTTGATTTCCTCTTTTTCAAACACATCCACATAAAACCTTTATTGTTATATATATATATATATATATATATATATATATAGAGATATAGATATAGATATAGAGAGATATAGAGAGATATACGGACGGACAGAAAGACAAACAAATCAAATAGGGTTGACATGCCGTAAAACCATATACCAACCAACCAACCACTTATCGGTTCGAATGTGTATCTATTAAATGATATCATAAAAGAAGTGTTAAAATCAAAAAGCTTCTTCTGGAAGAATATGAATGTCCATGACGAAGAATCCCACCGCTCCCAGGCTATAACTTATGGTGAATTTATTTGTTAGAGAAAAAAGAAGAAATTGTATAAGATGAATGTAGAATTCCGATTTGAATTAAAAGTGAAGAAAGAAAACTCTTAAAGAAAAAGAAAACTCATATTATTTGCGTTGAAATATAGAATTGACCTTATGTTGCATCCTGATCGTGCAGAGATGTGGAGAGGCCTATCGGCTGTTCATCTTTCAAATGTCCCTTTTGCTATATTTTATTTCCACTCATTGCAGAATTTGAACTATTGAAACATTGATGTTCTGTAGTTTCTGTAGATGTAACCTGGCCATCACAAACGAGATTACTGCTAACGTGCTGGAATGTGCCATCATAGGAAGTGAGTTCGAACTCAAGTTGCGTTATATACATTCCCTTTCGGGCTGACTTCTTATTTAGGTCGGAAAATTAAAACGGGAAGTTTTTTGGTGGTACCCAATAACAGTTTAACTACAGTCTATGAATTAACATTTTGCGAATTGATTTACGGTTTTAGGGGATTAAGGTTGTTTTTAATTACTTATTGCTTAAAAAAGATAAACAACCAAAAAAAAACCAAATTACTATACATTTAATGTTGAAAAATATTTTTTAAACTAAGTTTAATTTAAATTATACATTGCAATACTAACACAAACAACTGTCTCAATAATAGATTCAATAATTAATTTCAATGGTTTATTAAATGTATAGTAATTTGTTGTTTTTTTTTGTTTTTTTTTTTTAAGCAATATGTAATTAAAAACAACCTTAATCCCCTAAAACCGTAACCCAATTCGCAAAATGTTAATTCATAGTCAATATCCAGTTGTTTGTTAACAGACGATTTTTAGAGTTTTTTAAAATTATAACCCTAGCCCCTAACCCTAAGCCTAACCCCTAACAAACAACTGGATGTTGAGGGTGTAAATGAAAAAAATCTACTTATGAATCAGCAAAGCAAAAGGGGTGCCTAAAAGTCATATGGTCCAAACATTTAAACTAGAAGGATACCACTAAAAAAGAAAAAAATATCTGAGTGCATCGGACAGAAAGAGACAGTAATATCTGTATTGATCAGCACACACTTATCTATCTATCTATCTATCTATCTATGTTCCTAAATATATCTGTATCTATTTATCTATCTATCTATCTATCTATCTATATTTATTCATGTTGTTTTGGTCATCACTATTATGCTTAACTATGAAGCATTCCTATATTAATTTCCAGCACATCCTTGTTTATTCATAGTCTCACCTCTCAAAGAGTGGTAGCATTTGTAATTAAGAATAATAATGAAAAAAAAAACACAAAAACAAAAACAAAACAACAACAATAAAGAACTTACGCTAGATTAAAGAAATTTCCCTTCAAATATAGTGATAAAACTGATTAGTTTTGTACTCTAAAAAAGTTATCTTAATAATCTTACTCATTGCAATAGTTATGGCTAATCGATACATTTTGTATATCTATATCCCCACCTCTCTCTCTCTCGCTCTCTCTCTCTCTCTCTCTCTCTCTCTCTCTCTCTCTCTCTCTCTGCCTGTCTGTCTTTCACCCCCCTCTCTCTCGCTTGCTCGCACTTCCACTCATAGAATAAAAATTATCGACGTAAACAATTGATAAAGCCACTCAAGTTTATTTTGTGATTCACGCAAATGCCCTTGGGAAAGGTATGGATTCATATATTTTCCTTCAGCTCTGAGGAGATCGTAAGGAGTACCAAGTTCTTTATTTTAGTGTAGGCAACCAGTCTAAGAAAATATACTTATACCCGAACCAATAAAGAATTATGGGAGCAGCTGCACGGCCACTTGCCCCCTATCATACAAACCATCAGAGTGAGGCAAACAATACATACTGGACACTGCTGGAGAAGCAAGTGACGTTCTACTGTAGAGGCCAGCACTTGAAAACGGCATGTGGGGGCCGTCCAGCAAAGACATATATTAACCAACTTAGTCTCTGACGTTGCGTGGAGGATCTGCATAGAGCAATGAGTGATAGGGACGATTGGCAAGATATTGTTATGGATATCTGCGCTGTTAGCATGACATGATGATGACGATGATGATAATAATTATAATTGTTGTTGTTGTTTTGTTTTTACAGTATCAACTTTAATGTGCGTATTGTTAGCCTTGGATTACAAGTGTTTACGGAAATTTCCCTTATTAATAAAAAAAACATTTGATTTCATTTGACATTAAAAAATTTAATAAAAAACAACAAGGTACTTCATTTATTCTAAGAGAATAATATTTCATGACACTAGCTTTGATGTTTAATTTATAAAACTCATAGAGATTATTTTAACGAGGATGAATATTAAATTTGGTTAAATAATAGATAAATACATAAATATATAAATAGATGAAAATAATAAAATTGAAATTGAATGAACAACGGCTATTACGACTATCACGACCTTCAGCGTGACGTAATACGCTTAAATCAGAAATGGATGGACATCATACACACATACTCACACTCATGTGATCAATATATATATATATATATATATATATATAATATATATATATATATATATATATGGAAATACGATGAGGAAATTAATCCGACAGTATGTGGAGAAAATGTGTTAAAGAAAACAAACACAGGATGTCATGAACAATGGAAACTACTTAAGTATTTCGTGTTTTTTTTAAAGTAAAACCTTCTTCAGGACATTGAAAATTTGTATGAGTAAAAAATACTTAAGTATCGACATAAAGAGTTTCCATTGTTCATGACATCCTGTGTTTGTTTTCTTTAAACATTTTCTCCATATATATATATATATATATATATATATATATATATAAAGTAAAAAAAAGTAAAGTCGTCGGGGCGGCCTAAAGTTGGTATCAGCAATTCAGCGAGGGAGTCTATCTCCTTTTCAATAGGGCTAGAGCAAGGAGATTGATTTTGGCGTCTGAGGTGGAGCGACACACCTACCA
>CM042138.1:14704026-14711526 GCA_023376005.1 Doryteuthis pealeii | reverse complement strand
AAAATAGGAAGAAAGAGAAGGGGGGTATGTGTCTCCCAATAAATAGAGGGAGTGCTTTGGAGTTTGTTTGCAGAGTAGGCCGAAAAAAAGAAATATAAACAGCTTTGAGGATGGTTAAATTCTGTTTGGACCTAGCTCTGTGCAAAATGGAAAAGCACTCATCTTAATAATCTTTTTTACAATCATTTATAGAATGCTCGGCTATGGTATATATATATATATATATATATATATATATATATATATATATATATATATATATATATGAAAGTAAAATGGAAGTGAATCCGACAGTATGCATAGAAAGTTTTAGAAAAAACAAAAGATGTTATTAGTTTGCAGACAGATCTGTTTCGACCTTTTAATAAAGCGGTCTTTTTCAAAGCAACTATATTATGAAGGTAAGACGGAATAAATAAACCGTTAATCACGAGGTACAAGCAAACGCTCTCGTTCAGGGACGGAATTTTTAAAAAATTTGAAAATGCGTATTTTGTGTTAAAAATCAAATACATTTCATTTTTAAAAATCTAATGAAAAAAATGCTTCTGATTTTTTAAAATATTTTTTTTTTAACTTTAGCACACAATACCACGTTTTCATTGTAGTAGCATACGTAGTTAATCCAACATTTCGTAAAATCCAATTTCGTAAAATAAGGTGTGCAGGTGTTCATAAAGTCTTGCAGCATTTCTAAAATTTAAAACTTAATAACACATATTGTACAAATTGTAGATCATTTAGAAAAAAAAGCTATGATAGTTCAACTCTTGTAGTTTTATTTCCTATGTTCCGTTTATTTTTATTGTTGGTTATTAATAGGACACACATAATCATTGTTATATCTATCCATCTATGTATCCATCTATCTATCTATTTATTCATATCTCTCTCTCTCTCTCTCTTCTCTCTCTCTCTCTCTATATATATATATATATATATATATATATATATATATATATATATATATATATATATATATATATATATATATATATCATCATCATCATCATAATTCCGAAAATTCACCACTACTACTAAATAAAAGAAACTCAAAAAAAAGAAAACAAAAGAGATTTCTGATATTTATTCCCAGATGAATATATTATAATAACTACATTATTATAATATAGCACTTTAATGTTTCGCACTAATGCCCAAACCTGATATATGTACTTCCGAAAAACGGATACAGATAAATATATCAAAATATATATATATAATATATATATATATATATATATATATATATATATATATATATATATATAATATATATATATATATATATGAACTTGGCTCAAGTAAATCATTCGATATTTCCCAAAAATTCTACCTTAAATTCTTTTTCCATCCATATTTGTTGAAATCATACAAATTAATTATTTTGATATAATTAGGAAAATATTCTTGGAAGAATATTTGAAAGATGTTTACAATAATAATAACATGTTTTATCATTTTAAAGATGGATTATATATCTCCTCTTATCCCCTTTTAGAAAAGTATTAATCCTCATTTTACCACCATCTTCCCAGTAACTGTAATCTTTTACTCTTTTTATTACTTTTGTACATCTTTCTTGATGAAACTAAAACAGAAATATAATTGTAAACGTACGTAAACTATGAAAAGACTGTCACAGAAGTTTGAATGTAAGTTGTAAAGTTGAAAGAAAAATGAAATTAAAAAATTGGGGGAAAAAAGTAAAAAAAAAAAAAAAAAAGTATAATGAGACAGAAATTGAAAATTTAAAAAGAATAAAGAAAATTGCGGTAAAATAAGATCGACAATAAAGAATTAAAAACTCCACGGAATAAACTTGAAAGAAAGGCAAAATAAAACAAACAAACAAAAAAAGATGTAGAAAATAATAAAAAAATAACACAACAAAAAAAAAAAAAAAAAAAAAAAGAAGAAAAAAAAGAAGAAAAAATAAACGAAAGTAAATTGAAACGAAGAGACGCGCAAGTGGAATTAAAATCGACAATACAGAAAGCGGTCCGTGTAATGATATTAAGTTACCAGCGGGTATAGAAGCAACAAGGGACACGGAGCTAAATAGAAATGAAAAATAATCTAATTAAACTAATGAATCTAACTATCCACGTTTGGATAGATTTTTAGGTTTCTGCAGGCATTTGGGAAGAAGAGAATTGGAAGGTTGCTTTCATTATATATTTATACGACGAAACGAAACACAAGAAAGAAGTCATCAGAATGAACATATTTTCGTCGTTAACTCGGTTTGCTTAGAAAGAAAATAAAAAAAAGATACTGAAACGAAGAGACGAAATGTAAGTTTCTAGTTATATATATATATATATATATATATATATATATATATATATATATATATATATATATTGTCTCTCTTTGTGTTTTCTATCTGTGTGTGGTTTCTCGGTCATCTAAATGAGTTTATCCTTCTCTCTCAGTCTAATATATATATGTGTGTGTATGTCTCGTATGTATATATATATATATATATATATATATATATAATATAATATATATATATATATATATATATATATATATATTATATATTGGCTCTCTTATTTTTCTCTATAGGTCTGCATATGTGTCTGTGACTCTGCTCTCTTTGGTCTGTTTGTTAGTCTTTCTCTTTGTCTATCTCTGCACACACACACACACACACACAACACACACCCACACCACACACACACACACACATATATATATATATATATATATATATATTATAAATATATATATATATATAAACGCCAATTCCCTACCCAAATTTAACTGACAAAAATGTATATTGTATATGTCAGAAAACCTCCCAACTTTATGATCGACTAGCAGCGGCTACCCGGCGTCGTCTGGGAAGAGAGCGATTTTTTAAAGTTAGTCCTGCAGATTCATTATTACTGAATCGTGAGTTGAATCCTCATGGGATGCCCCATTTAAATCCCTATATAAAAAATAGACCTTACATTGATCCAGCTACTCTGAAAAGAAATGTTAATGCCTACTTTCTAAAATATTTAATGAAAAAAAAAATCCATGCTGTAATCATTTAAATTTTATTTTTTTAATTATCTTCACGAATATAAATCAAATCTCTATTATTTTTGGTCAAAAAACAAGCCTCGGTGATATTTAATGTGTATATATATTTACTCTGTCGTTAATTGTTTTATTTTCGAAGTTTCCACCGTATATACAGATTCACAAAACTGTCCTTTATATATGTATATATATTTACCAACCCCTCCGCACGAGCAGGATGTGACACAAGGTCAATTTCTTAAGCGGAGTTGAATTCAGAGTTTTCCTTCTCCTAGACCGGTTGCCTAACCAAGGTTGAAGAGCCCAGTCTGCCCTACTATTTACCCATAGCTGGAAGGAGAGTAGGATTCATACCTTTCCCAAGGGTATTAGCGCTAAGTGAAATGCAATTGCCACGTCCAGGATTTGAACTCGGGGTGACGTGTCCATTTTCCATGACTTTAACCATTACACCACCTGCTTCCTTTATACATGTAGAGATGTAATTCAACATCAACGTAGTGGAAAAACAAACCTGACAATTCTGTCGATATATTTCCGTCACGAATGTGGGCCAAATCGTCAGCAAATTTCAGCATTTTGCTTATTAGTCATGCTTCCTTTTCAAAACGTTGTACAACCCTGTCGTTTGGAGCTTTAGAATACACCGACTGCACCTCTACAGAGGGGTAATACACCCCCTCCTAATAGAGCAACCTGTTGGCGCTTGGTGGTGATGCTTAAGGACGGAACCCCAGTGACTGAGCAATCCAGGTATACAACACTCCAAAATGCATCGTTAAACTAATCTCTCAACTTGATACCTTCTCTGAAAATAACCATAACAATTTGGATTCTATACGGGCCTGAACAATGACTTACAGGAAACAAATGAAATGTACTGTAAACTCCTAATTGTGGAAGACCCCTGTCGACTGGAGCTTTAGAATACACCGACTGCATCTCTGCAGAGGGGTAAGACCCCCACCCCTAATGGAGCAACCTGATGGCTGTGGCCAGTGACACATAATGTTCAAGGATAGAACCCTGGTGACTGAGCAATCCATATGATATACACCACTCCAAAATACATCGTTCAACCAATTTCTCAACTTGATACCTTCTCTGAAAATAACCATAAAAATCTTGGATTTTATACAGGCCTGAAAAATCAGTTACTCCCGCAGATCCATTATTACTGAATCGTGAGTTGAATCCTCGTGGGATGCCCCATTTAAATACCTATGTAAAAAAAAGACTCGGAAAACAAATGAAATGTACAGCAAACTCCATTTATATTGTGCGAGTCATAGCTAACAAGGATCTACAAACATTAACCTCTTGACGACATTTAATTATTTATAAATCCTCACAAAATCATAGTTCGGTCTTATGTGTTTTTAATGTTCTTATAAAAATGTAGAAATATATTTATGACCAGTTTAGGTGATTTAAAATCCCGCTAATAGGGCGGCTTTTCAGCTAGTCTATTTGATATTTAACAGGGCATTTCTTATTTGACTGTGTAGATTATTGTTAAGCTTAGTCTGACAGATCAATCAGCAGGAAAATCAATAACTACGTACTAACTCACGAAATATCATTCCTTTCTACGAAGGTTTTGTCTTATTTATTTATTATTTCTGTCTTCCTTTCTTTTTGTTTCTTTCTTTCTGTTATCTTTTTTTATTTCCTTCCTTCCTTTTTCGTTCGTTTGATTTCTCATATTTATTTACTTTTCTTCTAATGTGTTTCTTTTTAATACACTATCTGGTTTCACATCTCCTTTTCTTTCTTTCTTTCTTTACATAGGTTTTTCATTTGTCTCTCTTTCATAAACTATCACAGCTTTTCTTTCTTTCTTTCTTTCCTTCTTTCTTTCTTCTTTGGTTCATTTCTCACTTCATTTTGTCTGCTAATTTGTCTCTTTTTAATACACTATCACAGCTTTTCTTTCTTTCTTTTTTTCTTTCTTTGTCTTCTTTCTTTTTTCTCTTCTTTTTTCCATCTTTCTTTTCTTTTCTTTCTTTCTGGTTCATTGTCTCACCAATTATTTTTTCTGATCTCTCTCTGAGGGAAAAAAATGATAATGTGATGGAAATAATGAACCCAAAGAAAGAAGAAAGAGAAGAACGAGAAGGAAAGGAAAAGATGGAGAAAAATAAGAGAAAAAGAAAAGAGGAGAGAAAGAAAGGAAAAGAAAAGGAAAACATCAAGAATAAAAAGAAGAATAGAGAAAAGCATTGTAGTGTATTGAAGTGTAGTGAAAAGAAGAAAAATGAAGCAGAAAAATGAATGTGGGAGAAGAAATTTACCACAGAAAAGAAGGAAGAAGGAACGAAGAAAGAAGATGACTGGGAAAATAAGAAAAAGAAAGATAGAAGAAGAAAAGAAAAGAAAGCTGTTATAGTTATGAAAAGAGACAATAGAGACAGAACAAAAAGAATGTGAGAAATTGTACCAAAGAAAGAAAGAGGGAGAACGAAGGAAAGAAGAAAGATGGAAAAAGAAAAAAAAAAGAAAGAAAAAGAAAGATAAAAAACAAAGGAAAACAAGAAAAACTGTGATAGTTCTATGAAAAGAGACGAGGACCAAGATGAGCAGGGAAAAAATGAATGTGAGAAATGAACACAAAAAAAAACGAAGGATCAAGAAAGAGTAGGGAAAATAAGAAAGAAGAGGAGAGAAGAAGAAAAAGAAAGAGGCGACGAAAGAAAGAAAGAAAAGCTGTGATAGTTTATAGGAGCAAATGCAGACAAAAATACGATAATTGAGAGATAACTGAACCAAAGAGAAAGAAGAAACGAAGAAGAAGATGGAAAATAAGAAAGAAAGAAGAGAGAAAGAACAAGAACGAAGAAAAGAAAGAAAAGAAAGAAAAGCTGTGGATAGTTTATGAAAGTGAGAGACAAAAATAGCCAGAAAAATCAATTGTGAAGAAATGAACCAAAAAGAAAGAAAAAAGATAAGACGAAAGGAAAGAAATGAGGAAAATAAGGAAAGAAAATGGGAGAAAAAAAAAGAAGAAAGAAAGGAAAAGCGATGTGATATGTATATGAAAGAGAGAACAAATGAGCAGAAAAAATGATGTAGAGAAAATGTCCAAAGAAAGAAAAAAAGAACGAACGGAAAAGAAAGATGGAAAAAAAAAAAGAGAAAGAAAGAGAGAAAGAGAAAAGAAAGAAGAAAAGCTATATGTAGATAGGTATTGAAGAGAGGACCAAATGAGCAGAAAAAAATGAGGAATGTGAGAAATAAACCAAAGAAAAGAGAAAAGATAAGAAAAAAAGAAAGAAAGGAGAGGAAAATATTGGAAATTCTGAAAGGACAGAGTAATGTTGTAATACAAGACTTGTAAGTAATGTCAGAGAGTTTCATTAGTGTGAAGTAATATTTGCTATAAGAAACAATCTGGACTTTGGGAAATGATGTGGAATAGCGGTGGGAGGTCAAGAAAAGAAAGAAAAGAACAAAGAAAAGGAGAACAAAAGTATACAGGACAACAAAGATATAAAAGAAAGAGAGAAAGAAAGAAGGAAAAAAGAAAGAAGGAAAGTGTGTGTGTGTGTTGTGTGTTGTGTGTGTTTTGAGAGAGAGGAGAGAGAGAGAGATGAGAGAGAGAGGAGAGAGGAGAGAGAGAGAGAGAGAGAGAGAAAATGAAAGTAAAGCTGTCATAGCGTATTAAAGAGAGACAAAACGAACCAGAAAACAAATAAATATGAGAAATCAAAGGGAGAAAGAAAGAAAGAAAGACACTCAACCGAAGAAAGAAATAACGAATGAAATAAACAAATGGATAATTAAACAAAGAAAGAACGAAAGAGAGAGAGAGAGAGAGAGAGAGAAGAGAGAGAGAGAGATCGAGAGAGAGAGAGAGAAGAGAGGAGAGGAGAATAAAAGCAATCATAGTCAATTAAAGACACAGAAATGAGAAGAAAATAAATTAGCTCTGAGGAACAAAACGGAAATGGAAGGAAAGAAGAAAAAACTATAGAAAAGAGAGAAAGAAGAAAGAAAGGAAGAAAGAAAGGCAAAGGAAAGAAGGGGGGACATAAATTCCCTGATATTATATTAAAGAGACAAATATGGAGAAGAAAAGTAAATAAATATGAAGAATCAACGAAAAGAACGAAGGAAGGAAAGAAAAAACCTATGTAAAGGAAAGAAAAGAAAGAAAGACAAGATGAGCAGAAGAATGAATGTGGAGAAATGAACCAAAGAGAAAGAAAGAAAGAACGAAGGAAAGAAAGATGGAAAAAAAGAAAGAAAAGAAAGAAAGAAGAAAGAAAAAGAAAGAAAAAGGTGTAGTGATAGTGTCTGAAAGAGGACGACATGAGCAAAAAAATGAATGTGAGAATGAACCAAAGAAAGAAAGTAAGAACGAAGCAAAGGAAAGATGGAAAAAAGATAGAATGAAAGAAGGAAAAAGAAAGAAGAAAGAAGGAAAAAAGAAAGAAAGAAAAGCTCTGATAAGTGTATGAA
>CM042138.1:14699517-14704016 GCA_023376005.1 Doryteuthis pealeii | reverse complement strand
TCTGACAGAATCAATCAGCAGGGAAAATCAATTAACTATCACACTTCACGAATATATCATTCCTTTCTGGACGAGGTTTTGTCTAATTATTATATTTCTGTTCTTCCTTTCTTTGTTCTTTCGTTTCTGTATTTTCTGTTATTTCCTTCCTTCCTTTTTCGTTCGTTTGACCTATTTATTTACTTTTGTCTAATGGTCTTTTTAATACACAGTTTCACATCTCCTTTTTCCTTAAAGGTTTTTCATGTCTCTCTTTTCATAACTATCACATGCTTTTCTTTCTTCTTCTTTCCTTCTTCTTCTTCTTTGGTTCACCCACATTTCTGCTAATTTGTCTCATAAACACTATCACAGCTTTCTTTCTTTCTTTTTTTCTCTCTTCTTCTTTCGTTCCATCTTTCTTTCTTTTTTTCTTTCTTTCTTTGGTTCATTTCTCAACAATTATGTTTTTCTGCTAATTGTCTCTCTTTTCATACACTATCAAGCTTTTCTTTCTTTCTTTTTTCCTTCTTTCTTTCTTTCTTTTTTCCTTCTTTCACTTCTATCTTTTTCCATTTCTTTGCTTCCGTTCTTTCTTTCTTTCTTGGTTCATTCTCACATTCATTTTTTTGCTCATTCGTCTCTCTCATACACTATCACAGCTTTTCTTCCTTTTCTTTCTTTCCTCTTTCTTTTCTTTTTTTTTTCATCTTTCTTTCCTTCGTTCTTTCTTTCTTTCTTTGGTTCATTCTCACATTTCATTCTTTCTTGCTTCATTTGCCCTTTCTTTTCTTTCTTTCTTTACATAGGTTTTCTTTCCTTCCTTCGTTCTTCGTTTGATTCTTCATATTTATTTACTTTTCTTCTCATATTTGTCTCTTTAATATAATATCAGGGAATTTATGTCCCCCCTTCTTTCCTTTTGCCTTTCTTTCTTCCTATTCTTTCTTCCTTTCTCTCTTTCTATAGTTATTTTTTCTTTCTTTCCTTCCATTTCCGTTTTGATTTCCCAGAGCCTAATTTTATTTTCTTCTCATTACTGTGTCTTTAATTTGACTATGATTGCTTTATCTCTCTCTCTCTCTCTCTCTCTCTCTCTCTCTCTCTCTCTTCTCTCTCTCTCTCTCATCTCTCTCTCTTTCGTTCTTTCTTGTTTATTTATTCATTTGTTATTTCATTGTTATTTCTTTTCGTTGGTGTCTTTCTTTCTTTACTTTTCCCTTTGATTCTTCATATTTATTTGTTTTCTGTTCGTTTGTCTCTCTTTAAACGCGTATGACAGCTTTACTTTTCATTTTCTCTCTCCCTCTCTCTCCTCTCTCTCTCTCTCTCTTCTCTCTGTCTTCTCTCTCTCTCTCTCACACACACCACACACACACACACACACAACACACTTTCCTTCTTTCTTTCCTTCTTTCTTTCTCTCTTTGTTTATTCTTTGTTGTCCTGTATACTTGTTCTCCTTTTCTTTGTTCTTTTCTTTCTTTTCTTGATCCCGCTTATCCACATATGTTCCTCAAAGTCGCCATTGTTTCTTATAAGCAAATTATTCTTCACACTATGAAAACTCTTTCCTTGGAACCATTACTTACAAGTCTTTACTTTACAACATTACTCTGTTCCTTTCAGAATTTCCAATATTTTCTCTCCTTTCTTTCTTTTTTCTTTCTTTTTCTCTTTCTTATGGTTTATTTCTCACATTCTTTTTCTGCTTCATTTGTCTCTCTTTCATACACTATCACAGCTTTTCTCTTCTTTCTTTCTTTTCTCTTTCTTTCTTTTTTCCATCTTTCTTTCCTGTCGTTCTTCTTCTTTCTTTGGTACATTTCTCACATTCATTTTTTTCTGCTCATTTTGTCTCTCTTTATACACTATCACAGCTTTTCTTTCTTTCTTTCTTTTCTTTCTTTCTCTCTTTCTTTTCTTATTTTCCCTCTTCTTTCCTTCGTTCTTTTTTTCTTTCTTTCTTTTGGTCATTTCTCACAATTATTTTCTGCTCATTTGTCTTCTCTTCATAAACTATCCACAGCTTTTCTTTCTTCTTCTCTCTTTCTTTCTTTTCTCTCTTTCTTTCTTATTTCCATCTTTCTTCCTTCGTTCTTTCTTTGTTCATTTCTCCACAATTATTTTTTCTAGCTCATTTGTCTCTCTTTCATTAAAACTATCACAGCTTTTCTTTCTTTTCTTTCTTCTTTCTTTCTTCTCTCTTTCTTCTTATTTTCCATCTTTCTTTCCTTCGTTTCTTTCTTGGTTCATTTCTCACATTCATTTTTTTGTCATTTGTCTCTCTTTCATAAACTATCACAGCTTCTTTCTTCTTTTCTTTCTTTTCTTTCTTTTTTTTCCATCTTTCTTTCTTCGTTCTCTCTTTCTTTCTTTGGTACATTTCTCACATTCATTTTTCTACTTATTGTCTCTCTTTCATAAACTATTCACAAGCTTTTCTTTCTTTCTTTCTTTCTTCTTTCTATTCTTATTTTCCATCTTTCTTTCCTTCGTTCTTTCTTTCTTTCTTTGGTTAATTTCTCACATTCATTTTTCGCTCATTTGGTCTCTCTTTCATATACACTATCACAGCTTTCTTTCTTTCTTCTTTCTGCTTTCTTTCTCTCTCTCTTTCTTTTTAATTTCCATCTTTCTTTCCTTCGTTCTTTCTTTCTTTCTTGCTTGGTTCATTTCTCACATTCTTTTTTTGCTCATTTGTCTTCTTTTCATAAACTATCACAGCTTTCTTTTCTTTCTTCTTTCTTTTTTTTCTTTCTTCTTTCCTTCTTTCTTCTTTTTTCTTTCTTTCTTTCTTTCCTTCTTTCTTTCTCTCTATGAGTCACCCTCTTCTTCTTTTATTCCTGACATTAAATCTATTTTCTTCTCAGTTATCTCCCCTTTCGTACACTATCACTGCTTTTTTTTTTCGCCTCCCTTCTCAACTATTATCTATTTCTTCTATGAATCTCTTTCTTTTCCTCTGTGTCTCTTTTCTTCGTTGAGTCTCTCTATTCTTCTTCATTGATTTCTGACATTACATCTATTCCCTTCATAGTTGTCTCCCCTTTAATACACTATCATTTCTCTTACAATTCCCTTCTTCAACTATTATCTATTTCTTTTCGCTTTTTACTTCATTGCTCGGATTAGCAATTACTCTCTCATCTGTAAGGCCAACAAAAACAAGAGCTATTATCCAAATCATCAAGTAGAGAGGTCCAGACAGCGGGCCTCTCTAAAATGGACAAAACGTTGAATGCACCGCGTAATAGTCGGGCCGAACTAAATCCCACCGCTGAGCCTACTTAAAATGGCGACTGTCCGTGACACTATGACGATGTCGATGTGACAACCTAATGAGTAATAGTGAAAGAAGTTGTTAGGGCCGGAGAAAAAATCGATCAAGTAGGAAGAGGAGGTAATTAGACTGACGCGAAGTGTTTCTTTTGAATGAATTCCCAGTAACAGCATTAGCAACTATTACTCTTTGGCGGCAAAAGATTAAAAGGGTCAGGTGGGGTCTAAGGGTGCGCGGAGGGTCAAAAAATGTAAAAAAAAAAAGATATGGTGAATGCGATATGGAAAGAAATTGAGAAATGAATTTAGAAAAAATATAAAAAGAAAAAGAAAAAAAAAATTATATAAATACTACATTCTCTGTGTTCTTTGTTCTGATGGGCAGGTATTCATAATGGTAGCTTATAGTGACAATTCTTTCAAGCCGTAGTTGTGTCAAAGTTACTATACGGCTGCACTATGGAATCGCATGGTGTAATGGTTAAAGTCATGGGAAATGGACTCGTCGCCCCGAGTTCAAATCATGGATGTGCTAATTGCATTTCACTTTGCGCTAATACCCTTGGGGAAGGTATGAATCCTATTCTCCCTCCATCTATGGATAAATAGTAGGGCAGACTGGGTTCTTTAACCTTGGTTAGGCAACCGTTCTAGGAGAAGGAACATTCTGAATTCAAATCTGTTCTTAAGAAATTGACCTTGTGTCACATCCTGCTCGTGCGGAGTGGTTTATATATATATATGTATATGTATATGTATGTATATATATATATATATATATATATATATATATATATATATATATGACTGCACTACTAGGCTCCAAAGAAGAGCTGGTGAATAGGCAAGATGAGAGTTGCATAAATATACTGCGTGTGGTCTTAAATTCCACCCTCTCCCATACACATTCACACATAAAACACTTGTATGATGCCTTAATGATCGATTAAACGACCGATGATGCTGAGCTTAATGCTTAGCAAAATATATCTCCTACATACACTTGTCTGAGTTTTGTTCCTGTGTACCATATATATATATGTATATATATATATATATATAATATATATATATATAGCCATGTTTTCCATCCTCAGCGGTTCTAGCAGCGAACTTCAGCTACAAGTACTTGAGTCTCTTTACATCTCCCGTATCCAGCCAGCTCTGTGTATACAAAAACAGTTCCACAAATTGTTTCTCTTTCACACCTCAAGCCTCAATCTTTCGTGTGGTGGAAC
>CM042138.1:14689517-14694517 GCA_023376005.1 Doryteuthis pealeii | reverse complement strand
GGCAGACAGACAGACAGAGAGAAAACGAGAGAGAGAGAGAGAGAGAGAGAGAGAGAGAGAGAGAGAGAGAGAGAGAGAGAGAGAGAGAGAGAGAGAGAGAGTATGTGTGCGTGGTGTAATAGTTACCGTTGTTCGAAATCGACACGGCGAGACGAGTTTAAATTCTGAAGTTTGCATTTCACATAGGGCTAATACCCTTGGGAAAGGTATGAATCCTATTCCCCACTGCTATGACCTATGATTAAATAAATGCAACTATTACACCACTCAGAATTAATAAACTGAAGAAAATTATTAGAATGTTGCAGAACTGTGTATTTATGAATGGAGAAGAATAAATATATGTAACTAAAAATGGCAGGAATGTTTATAAAATGTAAAGACCTACGAAAGACTATATAGATCTTCTGCGCGATTTTCAGTCCTTGGCCTAAAGATCGAATGTTGGAATATTTTGTTAATATAAGGTGTGCTGAAGTCCAGCACTTAAACTTATAGACTCTGTGTGGGCGCGTGGATTAAAGCCAAACCAATCAACAGCTCGAATACCGTGGTTAATTACCATTTAATTGCCGATCTTGAAAGCCGTTCATTTTCACATATTCGACACAGCCGAACGAAATGAGAAACAGGTCCATGTACTGAAGCTTTAAAACACCCCTGACGTAGCACTATTCATAGTATATACAAGGTGTGTCAAAAAAGTATCGAGATTTTTTGTACTTTTTTAACACACCTTGTATTCTGAAAATAAATTAACGTTACATTCATTCTTCATTTCTATATTGGTAAATACAGCTTTAAACTTGGTACTTTTTTGACACACCTTGTATTCTGAAAAAAAATAACGTTCTATTCATTCTTCATTTCTATCTTGGTAAATATACCTTTAAACTTGGTAACTTTTTTGAGAAATTTGTATTCTGAAAAAAAAAACTGAATGGGACGTTATTTTTCTCAGAATACAAGGTATGTCAAAAAGTAGAAAAATCTCGGTACTTTTTTGACACACCTTGTATTTTCGACAAAATATTGAATATTGACTAAATGCCGTTTTTGTACAAGTCTATACTACTTTCATTGAAGAAAAGTAATGAATATATTAGATTATTTATTGTTTGTATCTTGGATTTCTGATATTCTTCCGTGATTAAAAAGTCTTTACATCAGAATATTTTTAATATTGACACGCCTGTATCTATAAGACTCCATCATTTTGGCCACAGGGAAACCTCACCTTATTCAGGAAATGTCAGAATAATCTGGGAAAAGTTTAGTTAAACAAGATTCTTTTCATCATTACTCCCCAAGTTGAAATTTCTTGTTATGCTATTAAAAATACATTGTAAATTATTTTTACAATAAGAATACATTGGAAATGATTTTCACTATAAAAAGGTATTGGAAATTACTTTTACTATAACAATGTATTGGAAAAGATTTTTACTATGAAAATGCATAGGAAATGATTTTTACTATGAAAATGCATTGAAAATTAGTTTTACAATGTAAATGCATTGGAAATGATTTTTACAATGTAAATGCATTGGAAATAATTTTTACGATGTAAATGCATTGGAAATGATTTTTACTATGATAATGCATTGGAAATGATTTTTACAATGAAAATGCATTGAAAATCATTTTTACAATGAAAATGTATTGAAAATCATTTTTGCTATGAAAATGTATTGGAAATAATTTTTACAATTAAAATGTATTGGAAATGATTTTTACAATTAAAATGTATTGGAAATGATTTTTACTACTAAAATACGTTGGAAATGATTTTTACTATGAAAATCCATTGGAAATAATTTTTACTGGGAAATGAAAGTGTTGAACGTATTTTGACCTCCATCGAATGAAATCTAAGATTGACATTAACAATGTGTTCACACTTGTTCCGTGCTGAAGAACAGAAATCAGAATCAGTATCAAATTTCAAGTAAATATGCACTGGACTATTAACTGACTCAGATAAATCTTGCGCAACAGTCAACAGCCAGAAGATCAACTTATAACGATATTTCAAAGAGTGCAACGCGTGCTTGTCATATAAATGACATATGAACTGACAGGATTTACGCGGCAAATGTAAAGTCACGTGATGTGTAACGTGTGCTGTCTGGAATTATAAAATTAAGTATTATAACAACTGCATATATTGTTCAGACTGGCAAGCATTTCCTTGGTATGCTTATCTCAATATTGCTGAGTAAAAAAGGCATCGCCATTTCTAAGCTCTATAAAGTGTTACCTTGTCTTTGTAGGGGTCCAGTGGCTTCGACCCTGGACCTTACAAACTAACATCATTGACCCCAGGGGGGGGGCATCCCCCTGGGCAACACCTGCACACTTGATTTAAAGGGGCAGTGCTGGCTTTATTCCTTGAGAGGTAACGCTGACGGGATCAATGCATTTTTGCACCCGCCATCCACGAGCTTCGGTTTTGGGTGGTCCCACATTTGTGCCAAACCCATACAGGGGTACGTGGTAAATATCTACCTTGTCTTACAAGTTCGTCAACTTATGAGTTTTCCTAGTTACGAGTTTTTTTTTGCTTTGTTTTGAGAGCTAAAATTACAAATCATATTTGCATTCAATTTTTTCAAAGTCATTTGTTCTAGCATTTATTCTGTACGAGGAACCGATTAGTAATTCTACGGGGCGGCTTTATTTCGGTATAAACCCGACAGTGAGGAACTCGATCCCTTTTTCACTAGCGCTAGATCAAGCATTCTTGGGCAGCTCCTATCTAGTTTATTCTCTAGGCGCTTCGTCATGGTCCAAGTTATGCAGCCGTACAGCAGCACTGACATAACAACGGCTCTAGTGTGGGACGACCAGCAAAGACGTACATTCACCAGCTCAGTACGGACATCCCGAGAACGGCTGGAGAGAGATTGTCATGGATATCTGTGCTGATAGCGCGATATGATATGTTTCAAAATCTTAATATCTTCAAATTGGTATAAATAATTTTCATTGAAAGCGAGCGTTGCGTGTGTCTCTCGTGCGAAACGGTTAACTATTCCGTCTTTCTTTCATAGATATAGTTGCTCTTGAGGATGACCACTTCATTAAAAGGTCGAAACAGATATCTGTCAGCCTACTAATATTTTCATTTGTTTTTTCTATGTAATTTTCTATCATAATGTCGGATTCATTTCCATTTATTATACACTTATATGTATATGTATATATATATATTATATATATTTAGGTTGTTGTTAAATCGTATAAGTAGCGCATATGTAGTTCAACCCTTTAAATCAAGTTTGATCAGCATATCACGCCAGGAAGGAAGAATCAAACGAAGAATTTACTATATATGTAGTTCAAGCTTTTATGAGGTTTTTGTTTATAGTGCAACTATTCCTAGGAGGGAAAACGCTAATTAAGTGATTATGTTTTATTTTCAGTTTTCTTCAGGTGGTTTGAAGACTATTACTCCGTAAATTCTCTATTATAAACACGACTCAGATTTTCCTAATGTCACATTTTCATTAATTCCAGAAAATGTCTTGTCAGTGGACCGTAAGAATTACTGACAGCGTAAATAGGATCCTAATGATTAATCCTGGAATCCATATACTCCAAGTATTAAGTAAAGTTCAGAAGAACTAATAATAAAATCGTATTTTCGCTATATTTATGCCGGCAAATGCGAGAAAATGCGCCAATGTGTGATTATATTCTATTACTCAGAACCTGCAAAAGAATATACATGTGAGTTAAATGTCGTTCAACCCTTTAAATCAAGTTTGATCAGCATTGTCATCTAACAAAATAATTTAGAGAATTAACTGATTGAAATTTAGAAAAGAAGTTGAAAAAAAAATTGTATTTTTGTAATTAATATTGTACATTTTCTATTTTTTGTTTTTCTTATATATAAAGTAAAAACGGTGGTAAGATTTTATTTTTATTTTTTGGAAAATGTGAAAAATTTAAAATTTATTCGGAAGTATATAACGGAAAATGTCAATGTGAAGGGGATTTTATGGTTTTTGACTACGATTGTCGCTAAAAAAATTAAACCTTACAACCGTTCATACTTTTATACTTTATATATAAGAAAAACAAAAAAAAAAAAGAAGTTGAGAAATAAGATGATGAAAGAACAAAATTTTACACTGATCAGACAATTAAACTGTCGTTTTTTGGAAAAAAAATAAAGAAAAGAAAGTTGATTTTAACTGAAAGCAAAATATTATAAATATCTCAAAACTGCAGAAATCTCTTTTTTAGAAAATTAAAAAGTAAAAACTATTCCAAGCGCAAATAAGAAAACTTTATAAATATCTAAGTAGTTTTCAGGCTGAAATAAAAAGGAAATCGACAATAAAAATGATGTTATATAAATGATTTTGAATACTTATATAGAGAAAAACCAAAGATAAACTATACAAGTCAGAATATTTTCCTTCTTTTAAGTAGGTTGGAGCGGAGCAGACCAGATGAAGCAAGATCAGACACATTAAATGAGTTTTAGAATCTTAAATCTTAAAGACATTTAAAACCATCAGTAAAAAGATGACAAAACAAAAGGTATAGTTTAAAATGATTGGTGCAAAGATGAATATTGGAAATGAGAGAATCAAACGAAGAAATTTTTTTATTTAATAAAAACACTAGAAAACAACCCTCCAGCATCACCTGTATTGGTTTTGCTTTCTTGTTTGATTTAACAAATACTGGATATTTTTTTAAGTATAATTGAAATGCTATTTCTATTTAAATATAATCTTTAATATCTTCGAATACAAATCTAATTCTTTATCATTTTTGCACAAAAATCAGGAAACGGTGATATCTAATGTGTGTTATATTATATATATATATATATATATATATTATATATATATATATATATATAATACGTAGATACATATACAGCAACTCCTCTTCATATGTTTATAGATATAGATGTACGCTTTGGAGGCTTCATATAAGTAAATTTAAAAAAGGAATATATTATCAGAGCAATATATGTC
>CM042138.1:14674517-14682017 GCA_023376005.1 Doryteuthis pealeii | reverse complement strand
AGTTTTTACCACACAATCTAGAATAATTTTACTCTTTCTCTCTGTTTTTATTTTACTCGACTCAATATTTTTTGTGCTGTTTTCGATGAATATATTTCGATCTTAGTTTACGGTACAGTTCTTTAAACTTTTGCTCATTTTTTTACAATGTTTCAACATCATTAGGTTATTGTTGTGGTTATTGTTTTTGTTTGGTTCTTAAGGCATGTCGACCCATTAGGGACTTTTATGCCGAAGATGTTATTGTTTTATTCATTCTTCATATTTATTCATTTTTTAACTCAATTTTTTAAACACATTTTTGTAAATTTATTTTTGGAACCATAACAGTTACTACCATTCCGGTTCAGATTGGAACTAGAAGCAATGGTGATGAATGGGGGGTCTATATTCCCTAAGGTTCAGAAATAGAACCTCACCATCAGGGTTTAACGTCATACCCAGGAGATGAAGACCCTCGGCCCCCCTCCAATAAATCAGTTGTCGACGTCAATCCTAGGACCTATATGAGTGTCTCAACTATATTGCCCTTATGACAACACCAGCTCTTTTTATCATATGTGTGCTAGAAAGCCGTGGCTGAGGGTCGCAATGTCTTGGCTATGACGTCACACTCTGAGGCTTTGATTCCAGTTCTGGAGTTCTGGAGAATGAGGAGTGCCCCTGCATAACTATTATTCCCAGGTCAACTTTGACCCGGAGAGGAATTACCTGTTAGTCTTTCATCTATAGGTTAAACAAAACGAGTTCTAAAATGTGCTTAAAATATTGTGTTTAAAAAAAATTGATTTAAAAAAAATTGAGTACGCATCAAGAATGAATAAAACAAACATGTATTCGGCATAAATGACCCAATGGTTTGTCATGCCGTAAAATCCAACCAACGAATCAACCATGTGATTAAAAGGTTTAAAAAATTGAGTTTGGGGAAAAAGATTTATACCCAACAAGAATAAATTAAGCTGTCTTCAGCATAAAATAACCCAACAAGGGTTGACATGCCGTAAAAATCCAACCAACCAACCAACCAACCATGTAATTAAAAAGTTTAAAAAATTAAGTTTGATGAAAAAGATTTATACCCAACAAGAATGAATAAAGCAATGTCTTCAATAATATAACCCAACAAGGGTTGACATGCCGTAAAATCCAACCAACGAATCAACCATGTAATTAAAAGGTTTAAAGAATTTAGTTTGATGAAAAAGATTTATACCCAACAAGAATGAATAAAGCAATGTCTTCAGCATAAAATAACCCAACAAGGGTTGACATGCCGTTAAATCCAACCAACGAATCAACCATGTAATTAAAAAGGTTTTAAAAAAATGAGTTTGATGAAAAAGATTTATACCCAACAAGAATGAATAAAACAATGTTTTCAGCACAAAATAACCAACAAGGGTTGACATGCCGTAAAATCCAACCAACCAACCAACCAATCAAAGAACTTGAGGAAGGTTACTTGACGAAAATAATTATTGTTAGGCATGTATTCAGGTGCATAGTTTAAACTATATGTATTTCACTCCTGTCATCAGCCAACCGTAAATATACATCACAAGGTGTAACTCAAAACACAAGTGAGAGAAAAAAAAAACTATTAGTTGTATATGCAAATATATCTGTCGAAAAATCCGCAAGAAAATGAATGGAAAATATTTGATGAAAGGGATATTTGTTTCTTGCAGTACATTTTTTCTTTTCCTTCAGTATTTTTTTTTATAGGTAGAACTGTCGGCGCTGGTTTAATAAAACGACACTTGAATATCTAAAGAAACGGACCGAATAATGAATAAACATTGGCTGAAGTCAAAGACAAAAGTTATTGATTTGAAAATACGTGAGTGAACATAACATGGCGGTGTAGGGGCGATGTACATACTGGCGAGCACAAGAAAAATGACTAACAGTGAAACGTGGTGCTTGCACTGAAGCAATATTCTAGAAAGAATAACTGCCCAGAATAAATATATATTTTAAAAGCAATGGCATAACTATCTCTCTCTCTCTCTCTCTCTCTCTCTCTCTGTCTCCCTCACCCTCTGTCTCTCTCTCTCTCTATACACGTGTGATCGACTGCAGTTAATCAGTACTTCGATTAATTCAGTGGATTTAACCCTGAAGATCCTTATGGTGAAACTCGAGTAGGTTATCTCTTGTACCCATTTTATAATAAATTTGCTCTACTTCGTATTGAACTTTTGTATTTGTTATATCGCTGACTCACCTCCTGAATTTTGCACCTCCCAACCATCGTGCCCATATTCACTGGTAAGTCACTTTATATATATATATAATATATAATATATATATATATATATATAAGTTAATCCACAGACACGTGTTTCGAGGTTTCACCTCTCATCAGTGTGGATACAATTTAACAGCTACCTCTAGCCGGGATCGAGACCTGACTGAATTTTCGTCTGCCAAGTCTCTTACCCATACGGCTATTAGCGGCTGTCAAATTTTATTCAATTGATACATTTTTAAACCGAAATGAATTCACGAGAGTCCTCTAACTTTGTAAAGAAAGTGAGGGTTAGCTATACGCCAGACGGTGAATTTTACAATTAAATCCCTATTTAGAGAACTCAACCAAGTGGGAGTATATATATATATATATATAATATATATATTATTATTAAAGAAATGGATACAATAGAAACCTACTCGAGTTTCACCATTAGGATCTTCAGGGTTAAATCCACTGGATTAATCGGTACCTCGATTAATTCAGTGGATTTAACCCTGAAGATCCTAATGATGAAACTCGAGTAGGTTTCTATTGTATCCATTTCTTTAATAAATTTGCTCTACTTTGTATTGAGCACTTTTTATTTGTTTTATCGCGGACTTAACCTCTGGATTCTGTGCACCTCCAACGATCGTGCCCATATTCACCGGTAAGCCACCTTTTATCTATCCATCTATCCATCTATATATCTATCTCTATATATATATATATACGATAAAGGGAATGAATTAGAGGACAAATTATAGAGTTGATCGCAATATTGATGGTTGGTACAAGTATCAACCGGATAAGTCAGTGTTATAACAAATATAAAGTGCTCAATACGTTGGTAGAGCGGATGGAGTTGCTATTGAAAATCCAGTATGAGCACCCAAGTTAGCATTTTCAGGAGCACTCTGGGAACCCTGAATAACCTTACATTTTACGGGTGTTGTCGGGTACCTCAGCTAGTGTATAATAATTAGTGAATTCAGTTCCCTTATTCTCATGAAGAATAATTAACTGATTTTTATCCTAATTTTGTCTGCTCCATATGCATGTGTGCAAATCAATATCTTGGAAAATTCTGTACTTGCTTTTTACAGCCAAGAAATAATTTGGTATAATTATTAAAGCTAACTACACCATAAATTATACCGTAGGAAAGCGGCTCGATTTATGGCATAGAAAGCACATATTCGAAAAATCTCACTAAAATGTCAGAAACTAATGAACGGTTAACCTGGAGTACCTTGCATCAAATAATATTTATAGCATTTATAAATTTGGATATTTATACAGGGAGTGACGTCCCCTGGTGTTGGGTGACCTGGGTATGACGTTAAACTGCATTTGGTGGTGACGTTCCAATTTTGGAGCTCTGGGGAAAGTGGACTACCCTGTCAATACCATTACTCCCAGGTCAACTCTAACGCGGAGCGGCAGTACCTGTTAGGGTCATATCTGTAGGTTAAATAGAAAACATGATATTAACATTTTTTTTCAGAATATTGTGCTTGAAAAATTGAGTACCTATCAAGAATGTATGAAACAAAAAATCTTCGGCATAAAATAACCCAACAAGGGTTGACATGCCGTAAAATCTAAGGAATCAATCTAACCGTGGTGTAATGGTTATTGTGTGTGATCGCAACATCATAGTAAGCGAGTTCGAACTCTAGTCAGGTTATTGCAATCACTTTCGAACTAGTACCACCGGCGGGACTTCGTATTTGTCAACAGAGTACCTTAACAAATCCAGTTCTCGAGATCTGGAGAGAATAGCTTCATTAGTTCCAGATCCACTCTGACCAGGAGTGGTATTACCTATTAATGTCCCATCTATTTTTTCTTATGCTAAATTAATTTGTGAATTCTTAAATTATTAAAACATATTATTGGAAAAAATCTATAAATGTATAATTGATATTTATATCAAAATGGGCTCAAGTGGAATCCCACAGGGAAGTGTTCTTGGGCCATGTCTTTTTGTTATTTTTATAAACGATCTCCCAGATATGATCAAATGCTACACACAAATATTTACAGATGATACAAAAATATTCCACTGTTAATGGTCAAAATGATACTGATAAAATTCAAATTGATATTAACAATCTTGTAGATTGGTCTGATACATGGCAAATGAGATTCAATACATGTAAATATAAGGTACTTCACGTAGGAAGAAATAACCCTAAACACGAATATTCTATGAGACAAAATTACTCTAATAAAAGAGAAATTCTAAAGGATACAGAGTTAGAAAAAGACCTTGAGGTGAATGTGGACCCTGAATTAAAATTTTCCAAACTCATAGAAATACAAGTAAATAAAGTAAACACGGTATTAGGATTAATACGAAGGTCATATGAATACATGAATAATGAAATGCTGAAAAATGTATTCACTGCATTGTTAAGACCTCATTTGGAATTTGCTAATGTGGTTTAGAGCCCAAGACTCATCAAGGACACAAAGCTCATTGAGGAAGTTCAGAGGAGAGCTACTAAATTAGTGAATGATTTAAAAACCCTTTCGTATGAAGAAAGACTTAGAAACATTGACTTAACAAGTTTGGTTTATCGATGTCCAAGAGGGGATATGATTGAAGTCTACAAATATACACATGGTTTTTATTCAACGAACTTTGATCTACTAAACATTGCTCAAAATATCAATACCAGGGGTCATAAATTAAAACTCTTAAACAAATTTTGTAAAGCAAACGTAAGACAAAATTATTTTAGTAACAGAGTGGTGAATACATGGAATAAACTACCTTCATCAGTAGTGAATGCCCTATCTCTAAACTCCTTTAAGGCAATGTTAGATAATCTGTGGAAAGATTATAAATATTCTGTGGAATTAAGATGAATATTTTTATAAGGAGAAGCTGACAGGTCTCAGACCTAATATACTAGCTGAATGGATATTATTATTATTATTAAGAAAGTTTTGTATTCTTATATTGGGGATGAAGGTTCTTATATTAGCATCTATGTAGTTACACATTTCCTCCGCCACAGGCAAGATGTGACACAATGTCTATTTTTTTAAGTGGAGTAAAGCTGGTTTGGATTCAGAGTTTTCCTTCTCCTAGACTGGTTGCCATACCCAGGCTGAAGTTCCCAGTCTGCCATACTATCTTATTCATAGCTGTGGGGAAAGAAGAAATGAATTAATGCCTTTGCCAAGGGTATTAGCACAAAATAAAACCAAAACAGTTTCATTCAGAATTTCAACTGAGATTAACGATTCCATTTCCTACGATAACCATTGCACCACACACATCCTTATATTACCATTTAAACATCATTAACTTTAGTTAATGCCAGCTTGATGATGATTGTATATACGTAATCCCTCCACCATGACAGATACTTTTATTTGATGTGATGGTGTGCAAAGTATTTTATTAATCAGCTGTAGAAAAGATGATAATATTTACAATAAACGCGAGTCCCTAACCTCTAGGTATGAAATAACGCTAAACGGTTGTACATGCTGTGAAAAGCAATCAATCAATTAAAAAGCTGCTAATATTCTGACCATCAGAGCGGTAATAACTAAAAGGAATTAATATATCGCCTTCTTCATATTGCTGCATAAAAATTAGTTTCATAAATCTTCCACAGAAGAGTATCGTCTAAAGCATCATATTAAAAATGTGAAGAGGTGAGATCATATTTCATTTTTTTTACAACACACACACACACACACACACACACACACATATATATATATATATATATATATTATATAATATATATATATAATATACATGTGTGTGTTGTTGTGTGTGTGTGTGTGTCGTGCGTGGTGTGAAGAGAAAAATGGAATGAATCCGACGGTATGTAATATAAAAAATTTGAAAAAACACAGGTTCAAAATAATACCATTCATTTTATTAGTTTGTTTTTCAAGTTTTTCACTATATTACACACACACACACAGACACCACACACACACACACAATATATATCATATATAATAATTATATATATATATATATGAGTATCATCTTCAGTATCATATGAAATGTTATTTGACGGAGGGACATTATCATAATATATATATATATATATATATATATATATATATATATATATATAATATATATGTGAGAGAGAGAGAGAGAGAGAGAGAGAGAGAGAGAGAGAGAAGAGAGAGAGAGAGAGAGTGTGTGTGTGTGTGTGTGTGTGAGTGAGAAAAATGTAGAACAAACACAGGATGTTATAATGGAGGGAAAATTATTAGTCGATGTTCGAATAATTCGGTTTACAAAGGAGACCTTCTTCAGGACTATGAAATTATTTAAGAAGAAAAAACGATTTATATATATATATATATATATCTGTGTGTGTGTGTGTGTGTGCGTGTGTATTTATGTGTGTATACACACATACACACACACACACACATATATATATATATATATATATATATATATATATATATATATGTATATTTGTGCCAAGTCCATAGAAGTACACCAACTTAGAAATCCTCCGATTTACATACTGTCAGTCGATCGATTTATTTGTTTTGTACTGACGGCTGATATTTGAGGCACAAGCGAGCGTCACATACACTCATGTGAATAAGCTTTTTATAATTTATTATATTATGTTTTATATAATACAGTCCTATTTTCTTATTGAACGAAAGAAAAATATTAGTGTGTTTTTTCAGATGAGGTGGAACGGATTAATAGCATTTCAGTTTATTCAATAGGGAAAACCCATTTGATATACGAGGAAACTGAGATACGTACAGAATGAATTAAACTCAAATTAAACACGTATGTGTGTTTCTCTTCCTCCGTATACATACACACACACACACACACACGCATATATATATATATATATAATATATATATATATATATATGTGTGTGTGGTGTGTGTGTGTGTGGTGTTTGTGTATGTTTATATACATACATATATATGTGTGTGTGTGTGTGTGTTTGTGTATGTTATATACATACATATATATATATGTGTGTGTGTGTGTGTGGTATGTTTATATACATACATATATATATATCTTGTGTGTGTGTGTGTGTGTGTGTGTGTATGTTTATATGTATATATATATATATATATATATATATATATATTTATGATGTGTGTGTGTGTGTGTATGTGTGTGTGTGTGTGTTTATATATATATATTGGACGTTGTAAAGATAACAATGAAGATGAGGACAATTCTGTTCCGATAAATAGGAAGCATCTCTTGCATGTATTAAATTCG
>CM042138.1:14659517-14664517 GCA_023376005.1 Doryteuthis pealeii | reverse complement strand
TTTGGATCAATTCTTACTGCTTCAGCCTTAACTATACAGTTCAATACGGAATATGCTGATGCGCTGTTTGAAATCCATGTCCTTATCTTGCCTCATTTTTACTTTTACCGCGTCCGACATATTGAGATCAGAACAGAGCTTGAGGCGATGATCACTTTCTCATCCCAGTCCGATGAGCGTGTATGTGGGTGTTTGTAAGTGTGTCTGCTTTTGTGTGTGTGTGTGTGTGTGTGATTTTTTTTCTGTGAGTGTGTGTATGTGTGGCTGTGTGAGAGTATTGATTATTAGTATTTAAATTATCGTTGAGGATTTGCGTAACCCTCCATCGTTGTCACGAGCGGGATTAAGTGACGCCATTATGGTCTTCAGCCCAGCTAATCTTGCTAAGAAGTATCAGCTTAAAAACTGCCGTCGGCTATTAATAACGTCAGTCGCAAATCATATCATATTCACAATGCAAAAGTAAATATGCTTATACGTATATATATATATATATATATATATATATATATATATATATATATATATATATATATTAATATGGGGGATGTATACATAGTGTGTGTATGTATTTACACAGCCCTTTTTGCCACGAGGTTAATGTTCAAGTTGAGTACTACGGGTTTGAATTCGGAATTAACCTTTTCCAACCATCGCTGAATAACCCAGTCCGCCCTACTATTTACCCATTGTTGGGGATGGTGTAAACAAATGTTTCATAACCGGTAGCTACAATTCGCTCTTACATAATTATAGGTGACCTATTAAGTGTTTGCGAAAGTGTGGAATTCAAAAGTTTAACTGATAATTTTGTCAAATAAGAATCATGGAAAATAACCATAGATTAGTGGACAAGTAAATAGAAAGATTTTTGAAATGGGGAAAGACACAGAAAAAGGAAACGTGGAAGTGATACGTGTGAATAACTGACCCTGATTTCTGATTGGACAGAAAAAGAGAGAACGAGAGTGAGAGAGACAGTAAGAATGTGGATTCTTGCCTAGATGTTTAGAGGAGACAGACTCAGGAGGAGAGAATTGCCAGGTTGTTTGAATGGGACAGACGCAAGATGTGGTATGTCTTCCGATGCCATTTGTCAGTGGTTAAGCTGGGACTAGAAAATAAATAGCACTGAAAACAACATCGAGGCTTGTGTTCATAGCTGAGCTTTTTGTAGCTGTTCTGTGATTGGTCAGTGATTACACTTATAAGTATCTCGCTATGGTGTCATTTTCTATTATAAAAATAAGACAGTAATTAAATAATTTTATAGTATTTATGATTTACAATATCCAAGTGAAGAATTACTGAAATTAGTGTTTATACAAAAGTAAATCTAATTCTTTACAACATGGTCATAGAGTACCTCTTTAACGCCATTACTCCCAGGTTCACCCAAACACGGAGTGATAGTATCTGTTAGGGTCCCATCCTTGGATTAAATAGATAAACAAATCAATATTAAAATGTGTTCAAAAATTGAATAAAAAAAACATTTGAATACCCCAAAAGAATAAATAAAACAAAATATCTTCGGCATAAAATATCCAAACATGCCGTAAAATCCAACCAACCGACGAACATTGTCAAATTATTTCACCATCCATCAAAAGCTCTTAGAAAATTGAATAATTATAAATATGGACGAATTATGATCCAACTGTATTTTAATTATTTTACGTATGAGATTGTGTATTGTCATACACTCTGAATTAGAACACCTTAACGTTACTTCACTAGCAAATGTCTTGCTACATAGTGTCATTTTCTATTGTAAAATACATAAAGGATTAGGACTGTAATTATATCATTCCATAGGATTTATAGGGCCGGGTTAGCTCAGTCGGTAGAGCGTTCAGCTAGAAACCGCAAGGTTCCGAGTTCGATACCGGCCCTCGCCAACTCAGCGTATGAGTAGCACAGGGATCTGTGCGGTAAAGTAAGGAGCTGATGGTAGGTGTGGCGCTCCACCTCAGACGCAAAAACAATCTCCTTGGTGTAGTGCTAGTGAAAAGGGGATAGACTCCCTTGTTGATTGGCTGATACCGATTTTAGGCCACCCCGACGACTTTACTTACTTATTAATTGATGTTGTACAAAATTAAAGTTATTGCGTAGTGATTCAGTTCTTATACCCTTTACTTTACTTTATAGTGTTCATAATTTGCAATATCTGCGTGCCGATTACTGAAATTAGTCCAGTTTAAACAACTGGAAATGGGCCAATTCTTTGCAACATGGTCAGATTTCTTTACCATTCCTCTTAGAAAATTGGATAATTATAATTCATGTTACGTAGCATTACTTCGTAAAAGTAAGTTTTCGTTTGTACGTACAGGTAATCGTTATATGTCCAGATAATCGATGTCCGTACTTATGGTAAGTTAAGATCTGTGCCTTCTTACAAGAGCGAATACAAACAATGCTTGGACTTCAAACTCCTTTGAAATCTGTCTTTAATAAATTTTGTAAGCGTGTTGCCACACTTATCTCGTTTTTCGCTGCCATTTGTCGTCATTATGTGGAACATGAAACGTCTTTAATTCTTTTTGAACGTATCTTTATGGCAATCCTGTCTTCCCGGATCAATGACCGTTCTCCTGCCGACAATCATTGGTAGTTTTTACAGAATATGACCTATAAATTCTACTGTACTCTTATTCTTCAAGTGTACGGGAATTACAGTATAAACTCTTATATTATCTGTGTTATTCGGACTATTGTCACCATCTTCATTGTTATTTGTACAACGTTTCGGCCGATATAACCCTCTGGCCTTCTTCAGGTATTTCTTGTCGGACTCAGGAACCTTTCTCAGACTCGGGAACCTTCTTTTCGAACTTTCTTGTTCGTATTCGGGAGCCATCACGGAACTTTGAACCTAACCCTTTCTTTATTCCACGGGTGTATCCAGTTCTCATTCCGCTAACCATAGCTGGGGTAGGAGTTGTGTTAATTAATTAAGTTTCGAGAAGGTTCCCGAGTCCGACAAGAAATACCTGAAGAAGGCCTGAGGGCATATCGACCGAAACGTTGTACAAATAACAATAAAGATGGGGACAATAGTCCGAATAACACAGATAATACTAATCTTCAAGCCTCATCTCAAACATTCAGAGAAACTCTTATATAGTATAAATTATTATTATTTACTCCTTTTGAGTTTTCACATCAGCATTAGCTGATGGTCTTTCACTGGAGTCTGAGTGACAGCAAGTCTCCTCAGATCTCTAGGACTCTTCTATTATTATTATTATTATTATTATTATTATTATTATTATGTTCACTCTGGTGAGTTTTTCGCACCAGCGTTAACTGATGGTTTTTCACTGGAATCTGAGTGACAAGTCTCCTCAGGTCTCCAGGAATCTTCTGAGTGTTCCACCTGATTTTAGTAATGCGCTTCTCTGGATGGTTTCAATTCTTCGTCCGATTTCCAGTTCCTCCATTCTTTTGTCCCAAGCTTTTTGAGACCGTAACTAATGCACCGACTATAATAAAACAAACTAGCAGGACCTACGGATATACCACAGTATAATAATATAAATATTACATCGTTTGATTGTTTACTTAAAAGCTATTGCAAAATAGTTCAACGTGTAAAAAGTATAATGATCTTGACTTAACCCTCTCTTACAATGACATTTGGAAATTTCAATCATATGGAGGTAATTCTTCCTAGGCCTACTTTTATCAGTATTTATAATTTCACAGAATATGACTTATACATTTTACTGTACTCTTATGCTTAAGTTACGATCATGTTACGATTTTATGGGCCATCCTTTATTTTTCAAGCAAGAACGCTTGCCCAGTGGAGATCCCTTGGTAAATAATATTTTGGTTATTCCTTGGTGCTCCTCGGTATTGCAAGTCTTTTGTCAATGATTGCAAATGGACGCCTCTCCATATTAGTGATTAAGTAGCCAACCAGCCACGCTGATGGTTGGCTGAGGTTTAATCCTCGTGAACTCGCTTAGTCTATAAATTTAAGTGGTGTATTGTAACACACCTTATATACCCGAAATAATCCAACAATATGGATTACAGAATTAACCCGCAATTATACAAGATTCCAGATGAATGAAACACGTTGCTTGATAAAATCGATTACTTTCGAAGTACTTGGATCACTAATTTGAAAATACTTTCTCAAAACTGTTCTAAAATTGTGATAAGTAATAGCAATATTGTATTATTACGATTCAATTATTGCGATAATACGAGATGGATTTTTACTGCAGTCAGTAGAGTGTGCGGCTCGAACCTTGATGTTCTTGGTTCGATTCCGGCCCCGCCAACTCAGTGTATTGAGTAGCACATGGATATGTGCGATAAAGTGAGGAGCTGATGGTAGGAATGGTGCTCCATCTCAGTCGCCAAAACAATATCGGTCAGTGCTAGTGAAAGGATTAGACTCCCTCATTGTCTGGCTGACCGACTTTAGGCTACCCCGACGAGTTACTTTACTTACTGTTCTTGGTTATAATTAGTATATTACGGTAAGTATTTAATTAACACGTTAACCTGACTGTTCACTATGAAGAAGGTAATGATATTAGGAAATTTCAATCATATGGAAGTCTGATCTCACTGACAGGTTAAAGCAGCATTTCTTTCGCAGTTGTATCAGTATTAATACACAATATAACCTATACATCTTTAATCTTCATATATCCTTCAATTAATGCTTTAATTATTACGATAATAAAATAAATTAGCAGGACCCGTGGATATACCACAGTATGATAATTATTATCACAAATGATGTGTTTACTTAAAAGCTATTGCAAATAGTTCAGTATACAAAGTATGATAATCTTCATTTAACTCCTTCTTTTTTTTTGTTTGTTTTGTTTCCTTCACTTCCGCTTTTTATGTTCGATTGAAACATTAGTATTCTCGCTTCCGCGCGCTTACCCTCAACACCCTGTCTCTTTCTTTCTGATATTCTAAGTAAGCACCTACTCTCTTCTTCCCTTTCCTTTATCCTCTCTCTT
>CM042138.1:14657657-14659417 GCA_023376005.1 Doryteuthis pealeii | reverse complement strand
ATTCTCATGAAAATAATAACTATTTTTATCCTAATTTTGTCTGCTCCATATGCATGTGTGCAAATCAATATCTTGGAGAATTCTGTACTTGCTTTTTACAGCAAGAAATAATTTGTATAATTATTAAAGCTAACTACACCATAAATTATACCGTAGGAAAGCGCTCGATTTATGCATAGAAAGCACATATTCGAAAAATCTCACTAAAAATGTCAGAAACTAAATGAACGTTAACCTGGAGTACCTTGCATCAAATAATATTTATAGCATTTATAAATTTGGATATTTATACAGGAGTGACGTCCCCTGGTGTTGGGTGACCTGGGTATGACGTTAAACTGCGTTTGTTTGTGACGTTCCAATTTTGGAGCTCTGGGGAAAGTGGAGTACCCTGTTAACACCATTACTCCCAGGTCAACTCTAACGCGGAGCGGCAGTACCTGTTAGGGTCATATCTGTAGGTTAAATAGAAAACATATTAAATTTTTTTTTCAGAATATTGTGCTTGAAAAATTGAGTACCTATCAAGAATGTATGAAACAAAAAATCTTCGTATAAAATAACCCAACAAGGGTTGACATGGCCGTAAAATCTAAGAAATCAATCTAACCCTGGTGTAATGGTTATTGTGCTGATCCTAACATCATAGTAAGCGAGTTCGAACTCTAGTCAGGTTATTGCAATCACTTTCGAACTAATACCACCGGCGGACTTCGTATTATTTGTCAACAGAGTACCTTAAAAAATCCATTCTCGAGATCTGAGAGGAATAGCTTCATTAGTTCCAGATCCACTCTGACCAGAGTGGTATTACCTATTAATGTCCCATCTATTTTTTCTTATGCTAAATTAATTGTGAATTCTTAAATTATTAAAACATATTATTGGAAAAAATCTATAAATGTATAATTGATATTTATATCAAAATGGGCTCAAGTGGAATCCCACAGGGAAGTGTTCTTGGGCCATGTCTTTTTGTTATTTTTATAAATGATCTCCCAGATATGATCAAATGCTACACACAAATATTTGCAGATGATACAAAAATATTCCACTGTTAATAATCAAAATGATACTGATAAAATTCAAATTGATATTAACAATCTTGTAGATTGGTCTGATAAATGGCAAATGAGATTCAATACATCTAAATATAAGGTACTTCACATAGGAAGAAATAACCGTAAACACGAATATTCTATGAGACAAAATTACTCGAATAAAAGAGAAATTCTAAAGGATACAGAGTTAGAAAAAGACCTTGAGGTGATTGTGGACCCTGAATTAAAATTTCCAAACTCATAGAAATACAAGTAAATAAAGTAAACACGGTATTAGGATTAATACGAAGGTCATATGAATACATGAATAAAGAAAGGCTGAAAAATGTATTCACTGCATTGTTAAGACCTTATTTGGAATTTGCTAATGTGATTTGGAGCCCAAGACTAATCAAGCACACAAAGCTCATTGAGGAAGTTCAGAGGAGAGCTACTAAATTAGTGAATGATTTAAAAACCCTTTCGTATGAAGAAAGACTTAGAAACATTGACTGAACAAGTTTGGTTTATCGATGTCCAAGAGGGGATATGATTGAAGTCTACAAATATACACATGGTTTTTATTCAACGAACTTTGACCTACTAAACATTGCTCAAAATAACAATACCAGGGGACATAAATTAAAACTCTTCAACAAATTTTGTAAAGCAAACGTAAGACAAAATTATTTTAGTAACAGAGTGGTGAATACAAGGAAT
>CM042138.1:14637657-14645157 GCA_023376005.1 Doryteuthis pealeii | reverse complement strand
ACACATGGACAGAGTAATCAATGTTCCTATTTGGATCAATTCTTACTGCTTCAGCCTTAACTATACAGTTCAATACGGAATATGCTGATGCGCTGTTTGAAATCCATGTCCTTATCTTGCCTCATTTTTACTCTTACCGCGTCCGACATATTGAGATCAGAACAGAGCTTGAGGCGATGATCACTTTCTCATCCCAGTCCGATGAGCGTGTATGTGGGTGTTTGTAAGTGTGTGTCTGCTTTTGTGTGTGTGTGTGTGTGATTTTTTTTCTGTGAGTGTGTGTGTGTGCGTGTGTGTGGTTGTGTGAGAAGTATTGATTATTAGTATTTAAATTATCGTTGAGGATTTGCGTAACCCTCCATCGTTGTCACGAGCGGGATTAAGTGACGCCATTATGGTCTTCAGCCCAGCTAATCTTGCTAAGAAGTATCAGCTTAAAAAACTGCCGTCGGCTATTAATAACGTCAGTCGCAAATCATATCATATTCACAATGCAAAAGTAAATATGCTTATACTATATATATATATATATATATATATATATATATATATATATATATATATATATATATATATATGGAGGTATACATAGTGTGTGTATCTATTTACACAGCCCTTTTTGCCACGAGGTTAATGTTCAAGTTGAGTACTACTGGTTTGAATTCGGAATTAACCTTTTCCAACCATCGCTGAATAACCCAGTCCGCCCTACTATTTACCCATTGTTGGGGGTGGTGTAAACAAATGTGTCATAACCGGTAGCTACAATTCGCTCCTATATAATGATAGGTGACCTATTAAGTGTTTGCGAAAGTGTGGAATTCAAAAGTTTAACTGATAATTCTGTCAAAGATGAATCATGGAAAATAACCATAAAATAGTAGACAAAAAAAAACAGAATAAGGAAACGAGGAAGTGATACGTGTGAATAACTGACCTTGATTTCTGATTGGACAGAAAAATAGAGAACGAGAGAGGGAGAGAGAGACAGTGAGAAAGTGGATTCTTGCCTAGATGTTTAGAGGAGACAGACTCAGGAGGAGAGAATTGGCTGGTTGTTTGAATGGGACAGACGCAAAATGTGGTATGTCCTCCGAGGCCATTTCACAATGGTTGACCTGGGACTGGAAAATAAAGAGCCCAGAAAACAACATAGTCTTGTGTTCATAGCTGAGCTTTTTGTAGCTGTTCTGTGATTGGTCAGTGATTACACTCCCAAGTATCTCGCTATAGTGTAATTTTCTATTGTAAAATACATCTAAAATATAACAGTAATCGAATAATTTTATAGTATTTATGATTTACAATATGCAAGTGAAGAATTACTGAAATTACTGTTTATACAAAGGGAAATCTAATTCTTTACAACATGGTCATAGAGTACCTCTTTAGCGCCATTACTCCCAGGTTCACCCATAGTACCTATTATGGACCCATTTAAATCAGTATTAAGATGTGTTTAAAAATTGAATTAGAAAAAAAAACTGATTACCCCCCAAAAATAAATAAAACAAAATATCTTCGGCATAAAATAACCAAACATGCCGTAAAATCCAAATAACCCACCAAAATTGTCAAATTATTTCACCATCCATCAAAAACTCTTAGAAAATTGAATAATTATAAATATGGACAAATTATGATCCAACAGTATTTTAATTATTTTACGCATGAGATTGTGTATTCCCATACACTCTAAATTAACGTTACTCCCCTAACAAATGTCTTGCTACATAGTGTCATTTTCTATTGTAAAATACATAAAGGATTAGGACTGTAATTACATCATTCCATAGGATTTATAGGGCAGGGTTAGCTCAGTCGGTAGAGCGTTCGACTAGAAACCGCAAGGTTCCGAGTTCGATACCGGCCCTCACCAACTCAGCGTATGAGTAGCACAGGGATCTGTGCTTTAAAGTAAGGAGCTGATGGTAGGTGTGGCGCTCCACCTCAGACGCAAAAACAATCTCCTTGGTGTAGTGCTAGTGAAAAGGGGATAGACTTCCTTGTTGATTGGCTGATACCGACTTTAGGCCACCCCGACGACTTTACTTACTTATTAATTGATGTTGTATAAAATTAAAGTTATTGCGTAGTGATTCAGTTCTTATACCCTTTACTTTACTTCATAGTATTTATAATTTGCAATATCTGCGTGCCGATTACTGAAATTAGTTCAGTTTAAACCACTGGAAATGGGCCAATTCTTTGCAACATGGTCAGATTTCTTTACCATTCCTCTTAGAAAATTGGATAATTATATTCATGTTACGTAGCATTACTTCGTAAAAGTAGTTTTCGTTTGTACGTACAGGTAATCGTTTATATGTCCAGATAATCGATGTCCGTACTTATGGTAAGTTAAGATCTGTGTCTTCTTACAAGAGCGAATACAAACAATGCTTGGACTTCAAACTCCTTTGAAATCTGTCTTTAATAAATTTTGTAGCGTGTTGCCACACTTATCTCGTTTTCGCTGCCATTTGTCGTCATTATGTGGAACATGAAACGTCTTTAATTCTTTTGAACGTATCTTTATGGCAATCCTGTCTTCCCGGATCAATGACCGTTCTCCTGCCGACAATCATTGATAGTTTTACAGAATATGACCTATAAATTCTACTGTACTCTTATTCTTCAAGTGTACGGGAATTACAGTATAAACTCTTATATTATCTGTGTTATTCGGACTATTGTCCCCATCTTTATTGTTATTTGTACAACATTTCGGCCGATATACCCTCCGGCCTTCATCAGGTATTTCTTGTCGGACTCGGGAACCTTCTCAGACTCGGGAACCTTCTTTTCGAACTTTCTTGTCGTATTCGGGAGCCATCACGGAGCTTTGAACCTAACCTTTTATTTATTCCACGGGGGTATCCAGTTCTCATTTCGCTAACCATAGTTGTGTTAATTAATTAAGGTTCCCGAGTCTGATAAGGTTCCCGAGTCCGAGAAGGTTCCCGAGTCCGACAAGAAATACCTGAAAAAGGCCGGAGGGTATATCGGCCGAAATGTTGAACAAATAACAATGAAGATGGGGACAATAGTCCGAATAACACAGATAGTACTAATCTTCAAGCCTCATCTCAAACAGTCAGAGAAACTCTTATATAGTATGAATTATTATTATTTACTCCTTTTGAGTTTTCACATCAGCATTAGCTGATGGTCTTTCACTGGAGTCTGAGTGACAGCAAGTCTCCTCAGATCTCTAGGACTCTTCTATTATTATTATTATTATTATTATTATTATGTTCACTCTGGTGAGTTTTTCACACCAGCGTTAACTGATGGTCTTTCAATGGAGTCTGAGTGACAAGTCTCCTCAGGTCTCCAGGAATCTTCTGAGTGTTCCACCTGATTTTAGTAATGCTCTTCTCTTGATGGTTTCAATTCTTCGTCCGATTTCCAGTTCCTCCGTTCTTTTGTCCCAAGCTTTTTGAGACCGTAACTAATGCACCGACTATAATAAAACAAACTAGCAGGACCTACGGATATACCACAGTATAATAATATAAATATTACATCGTTTGATTGTTTACTTAAAAGCTATTGCAAAATAGTTCAACGTGTAAAAAGTATAATGATCTTGACTTAACCCTCTCTTACAATGACATTTGGAAATTTCAATCATATGGAGGTCTGATCACGCTAACATGTTAAAGCGGCAATTCTTCCTAGGCCTACTTTTATCAGTATTTATAATCTCACAGAATATGACTTATACATTTTACTGTACTCTTATGCTTAAGTTACGATCATGTTACGATTTTATGGGCCATCCTTTATTTTTCAAGCAAGAACGCTTGCCCAGTGGATATCCCTTGGTAAATAATATTTTGGTTATTCCTTGGTGCTCCTCGGTATTGCAAGTCTTTTGTCAATGATTGCAAATGGACGCCTCTCCATATTAGTGATTAAGTAGCCAACCAGCCACGCTGATGGTTGGCTGAGGTTTAATCCTCGTGAACTCGCTTAGTCTATAAATTTAAGTGGTGTATTGTAACACACCTTATATACCCGAAATAATCCAACAATATGGAAATTACAGAATTAACCCGCAATTATACAAGATTCCAGATGAATGAAACACGTGCTTGATAAAATCGATTACTTTCGAAGTACTTGGATCACTAATTTGAAAATACTTTCTCAAACTGTTCTAAAATTGTGATAAGTAATACCAATATTGTATATTACGATTCAATTATTGCGATAATAAACGAGATGGATTTTTACTGCAGTCAGTAGAGTGTGCGGCTCGGAACCTTGATGTTCTTGGTTCGATTCCGGCCCTCGCCAACTCAGTGTATGAGTAGCACATGGATATGTGCGATAAAGTGAGGAGCTGATGGTAGGAATGGTGCTCCATCTCAGTCGCCAAAACAATATCCTTGGTCTAGTGCTAGTGAAAAGGAGTTAGACTCCCTCATTGTCTGGCTGATACCGACTTTAGGCTACTCCGACGACTTTACTTTACTTGCTGTTCTCTTGGTTATAATTAGTTTATATTACGATAAGTATTTAATTAACCCGTTACCTGATTGTTCACTATGAAGAAGGCAATGATATTAGGAAATTTCAATCATATGGAAGTCTGATCTCACTGACAGGTTAAAGCAGCATTTCTTCCAAGCCGTTGTATCAGTATTAATAATTTCACAGCATATAACCTATACATTCTACATTAATCTTCATATATCCTTCAATTATATGCTTTAATTATTATGATAATAAAATAAATTAACATGACCCGTGGATATACCACAGTATGATAATTTATTTATCACAAAGTTTACTTAAAAGCTATTGCAAATAGTTCAATATATACAAAGTATGATAATCTTCATTTAACTCATTCTTTTTTTTGTTTTTTGTTTCCTTCATTCCTCTTTTCATAATGTTCGATTGAAACAGATTAGTATTCTCGCTTCCGCGCGCTTACCCCCTCAATCAGTTTTCCTCTATTGTCTTTCTTTCTTTCTGATATTTTTCTAAGTAGCATGTCCTACTCCTTCTTCCCTTCCTTTCTTTATTTCATGAAAGGATACCCATTATGTAACCCATACTCTAATTTCCACCATGTGTATGTGTATTGAAAAACATCCATTCAGAACCGTAGCAAAAATGTTATTTTTTTTCATCTTCATCATCTAATGTAAAGAACAAATTAATGTTTTTCTATCAATCCTTAATAGTATTTCCTCTATAATGTAAAGTAAATGTAAACCTTCCATTAAGCAAGGCCACTTACAATACATGCTTTTTTTTTCGCCAGTTAATTTCAACTTCAAATAAACTATTTCTTTTGAAAGTTATGTCCAGCGAATAGAGAATATGGATCTGTAGTAAAACTATCCACATGCCCGCTGGCATTACAAGGCAAACTCTTTGCTTCCATGTTGTGTTGATCACACTGGAAGCAATTACGAATTTAGTTTCTACGTAAGATACAATCAATTACACAAGAAAAAAATAAGAAAACATTATATTTACTTATTGCATGTTGAACTTCATTTATTTTCTGTGTTTTCTTCTTTTTTTCTTTCTATCAATGTTATACTGCTATATACTGTAGGACTACTATTAAGTAACTCGTTTGATATTCACTGGTTAGGTAAGGATGTGCGTTTGGCTTAATGTTACATACCCCTATCAAACATCGGGTATATAATCGATAGTGAGAGAGTTCGCGGATAATAGAGAGAGTGAGAGACAGACAGACAGACAGACAGAGATAGAGATATATACATAAACAAAACACACACACACACACACAAACACACACACACATATATATATATTATATATATATATATATATATATATATATATATATATCTTACTATATAATCTAAAAAGTTTATTATAAATTGAGCTCTCTTTAGTGATTTAAAAATACACTGTATTCATACATACTGGATCATACAATAATAATACAGTGTATCTTAGAAATCACATAGAATCATCCCTTACTACCAAGTTTTGGATACCTCTCATCTATATATATATATTGATATTGATAACGTGGTGTGGTATATTTATTATAAATAGAGTTCAATATTTTGGATAGAGTGTGTATATCTAATTTAACGTAGAGTGGAAATGAAATCAACGGCTCTTGGTTACCAACGGTTTCTTGCCAATGCGATTTTTATTCCAGTATATTATATATATATATATATATATATATATATATATATATATATGTGTGTGTGTGTGTGTGTGTGTGTGTGTATATATATATATATTATATATATATATATATATATATATATATGACGGATTGGAGAATAGGTAGGGGAAAAGAGAAGAGCGTGGAAGATTTTGAAACCTATATTTATTCATACACATATGTACTTCTCACCTTTGTACGTTTCTCACTCTGCTTACGTCTCTCCACCATCTTCCATCTTCGTATTTTTTCGTTACTTCATCCCCTCCCCCTATCTCTCCTCTACCACCACCCCAACCACCGCCACCACCACTCCTATCGCTAACCTGTTTGTTTCCTTCCGAGGCTTCCACAAAAATATGCAATATTTGCTTATGGAAGTAATTAACTCGCTCAACAATCTCGGCAAGTTTCTAAAACAGAAGCCAAACGAGTGGTAAAATAGCTGAAACCTTTCATCGAATTTAGATTTCTGAATAGGAAACGAAAACTTGATTTCATTCTTAGCGCAATTCATTTACTCAATTTCAGCACTCGAATGCCTCATTAATTTTTACCTAGATACGCTCGAGTATTTCTATCCAAATCCTTACGTAATAAATGTTGGCCAGGCTGGTTTGGTCTATTTAATTAATGGCATATTAACTCCATATGGGTTATTTAATGTGTAATCCTGATTCAGCTGTAAATGTTTGATTGTAATCATAAAAAAACGAGCAGTCACGCCATTACATTCACTTTTGGACTAATGCCCTCGAGAAAGGTGGGAACCCCTTCGTCTTTCCCAGGCATTGGTTTGTAACGTAAGAAAGACATCACGACTGCCTCGGACAAATGCCAAGAATACAGTGCAAATGGCTGCCTCGTTGGTCTCTTTATACGTAGATCTGTCCAGGGACAGATCACTCTATTCTGCCTATACACAGGGGTAGATCATTCCGTTAAACCTATACACGTGAGGAGTTCACTATATTCTATCGATATTGGGTTGAATAGTACCAATACTCTTCTTCTAAAAGGATTGATTTGATATTAAATAATATTAAATAATCCACCAATGTCGACATTTTAAAATAACTTTGGTTATACTTGCAAATCGTCGTCAAAATTAAAACGGAAACTTATTTGATGGTGATCCATGACAGTTTAACTACAGTGTATGAATGAACTTTTTTGAGAATTGGGTTACGGTTTAGGGGTTTGAGGATTAAGGTTGTTTTTAATTACGTATTGCTTAAAAAAACAACTACTATACATTTAATGTTGAAAAATAATTTTTAAACCAAGTATAATTGAAATTATACATTGAAATACTAACACAA
>CM042138.1:14615157-14632657 GCA_023376005.1 Doryteuthis pealeii | reverse complement strand
AACTCCCAGGCGTGTAACGATGATGGAGAAAAGTCTTGTTTGCCAGATCTCTGTCGAAGCAGAAGATGTATTTTCGGTTCTATAATTCAACCCTTCACTAATTTCTTCTTCAGAGGTGTAATGGGCGGACAGTAAGTGAAATAAAGGATCCGTTCCAATGGCCATTGTAAAAAAAGAAAGAACACATAGCTTGAGGGAGCTTGCAAAAACATTGGTCACGTAGTTCGGTTACACGGCTGAGAACTGACTAGACACCGTCAAAGATGGTCGTCACAAAAAGCACAATAAAGATAGGGTTTATTAAGAACTAGAAGCGGCTACCCGGCGTTGCCGATGTAGAGGAGAGATAATAAAAGTTTAGTTTCGCCGATCCATTAATTGTTTTTTTACTCGCATAATTGATTTTTGTTTTAAGTTCCAACGCAACCAATGACATTACTTTCCCTTACTGTTCAAATTCTAATTTCTAGATATAAAAACCTCCTTATATATATATATATATATATATATATATATTAGCTCAGTCGGTAGAGCGTTCGGCTAAAAACCACAAGATTCATAATTCGATACCGGTCCTCGCCGACTCAGCGTATGAGTAGCACAGGATCTATGCGGTAAAGTACGGTGCTAATGGTAAACGTGGCGCTCCACCTCAGATGCTAAAACAATCTCCTTGGTCTAGCGCCATTGAAAAGGGGATAGACTCCCTCGTGACTTTAGGCCGCCCCGTCGACTTTACTTATATTATATATATATATATATATATATATATATATATTATATATATAAAACAATGCCCAATGTCATGGCTAGAGCATTAATATCGAAGATAAGGTAGAGGGGATATAGAATCAACTATTGCCAATTCTTTTGCCTATACGATCTTCAGACCAAGTCTGAAGATTGAATAGGCGCATAGGTGTGTATTTAGGAAGACAGGAAGAAAATATCAAAAGAAGGAACGAATGAACAAATAATCATAAAAGAGTAAAGAAATCAAGAGAAAGGGAAAGATAGTGTTCGGCTTTTTGATATAACTATTACTTCTTGCTTCTACAAAGATGGCGGCACTTCTTCTGAGAAACCTTACTCTCCCACGTTCGGCAAATATTCCGAATTGGTGGAGGTTACTCTCCTCTAGAACGTTGCCCTTCACCTTTGCATTCAGTGTATCTGGCGCCTTCCTTTATCATTCCTTATTTAGGATGCATGCGTCAACAATGTTAGCAGACATAATTTCGGGGATTCGTTTTCCTTCATTTTTCATTTTTGTCTTAGCCATTCCTCTTTTTCCTTTTCCCCGTTCATTGAACATTTCTGTTTATTTATTTAGTTTTCAATTCGCTTCCGCTGTCTGTCGTCGATCCTGCTCTCCTATTTTATTCAAAGAACGTCCCAGAGTTTTACCGCAATTACAATTCCACGCATAATTTATATTCTTGTTCAAGTATTACGTCTTCATTAAATCAATTTTTTTTCTTGCTTTAGGATTTTATATCCTGCTATCGTATTTATTTTGCCTCATTATTTCAATGCAGTAGCTGACGTCAGTTTAATCGAAATACGGTTAAAATTAATATGATCTATTTACAGCTAAGATCATGATAGATCAATGTATATTCGTACTTTGACATCTCATGACGCATAATAATATTTTAGGCATTATATTGATATATAGACAATTTGTGAACTCGTTGGCTTCCGTTTGGAATAGCAGTAGTTTGGTTGGATTTTATGGCATGTCAAACCTAGTTGGGTTATTTTATACCAAAGACGTTTCGTTTTTTGTTTTTGTTTTTTCATTTTTGTTGTGGATTCAACATTTTTACAAAATTAAATTTTTAAACTTTTTTTCTATCTAACCAATAGATAATGAAATTATTGTTAGAAGGAATGTGGGAATAAGGCAAGTATTACAATCCAATTAACAATTTGCACCAAGGGAGGGAAGAAAAGAGGCAACACGTGTTATCAGACTCTAACAGGTCTTACCACTCCGGGTCAGAGTGGGTCTGGGAGTAATAGCAATGAGGGGGTAATCCACATTCCACAGAGCTTCTGAATTGAAATTTCCCGATCAGATCGAGTCTAATGTCATACCTAGGACATTAAGACCCGAGGCCACTGTCTTCTAATAATCATATATGATAGAAATGTTTTTTTATATCCAGTGAAGGACCATATAATGGTTTTTGGGTCAAGGCGTGCAAACATATTTAGTTATAAAAATGCAATGTGACTTTTAAACATCGAATTGCTATGGGGGCCCACCAGATCAAAATAGAAATCAAAGAGGTTTATAAGTTTTTAAAAAGTGGTTGAAACCCCTGTATTAGACGAACAAACTTTTCTTAATTTAATGAACTTAATCAGGGTTCACCAAACTACGGCCCGCGTGCCAGATCCGGCCGCCGATGGTACATGAATTTGTTTGTTAAAATGTACGGAACGCGAGACGTTATGATACCATTTAAATATAAATATCATGTTAAGCTTACTAAATCTTCATGAACTGTAGGTAGGTTACAAAATTTCGTGTGTGAGAGCATTTCACTTGTTACTTACGCTATCTCGAATTTTCACTTGTTACGACTTCTTGAAAAACTCAGGTAATTTTCAAGGAGCTACTGTAAAGCAACGAATAGGTCAAAAGTAATGAGAACATTTTTGGAAAGGGAAAACCCTATATTTTCCAGATATATGAGGTTTTAATAAAATTAGTAGCAAATAATAAACAAAAACAATAATAATGTGGCCCGCGCTCGTTGTTTTTTCTATTACCTGTGAAAAAAGTTCGGTGATCCCTGAGCTAAATTTGTTGTATACCTTTTCTTTACTTTTATTATTCTTCTGCTCATCTTTGGTATCTTACGTTTATCTTCTAGCGTCTGGACTTCGTCTTGGTGGTCGGTCGCACTTAATTAATTTCTTCTCCTAGATCAGTCTTGTTGCCAAGACTTTCATCAACCACAAAACCATATTATTTATTTAAACCTTTATTTATTTAACTAAACATATTTCTCTAACTAGCATAACGCGCGTGTGCAGTGAGCTCCAGCTAAGGCAGAAACAACTTATCTGCCTGACGTTCAAGCTGAAACTCAAGACCCAACCAGATCCCACGTGACTTCACGTATTTCGCGGGCTTTCTGTAATATTCCATGGAAAGTCCCGCCCGTTATATGAAAAGAGGCCATCCCTTCAGAAATACAGGGGGTTGACAATAATCTGTATGAAATTAAGATAAACATGGCACCTCTTTTTCTTTCTTTTTTTCTATATTTTTTCTCTTTTCTTTCCAACGTTTTATTTATTTATTTAATAATTAGTGACATTTTTCTTTTTCATTTATTTTCTTCCTTTGAGAAATCCTCATTATTTTATTCAACATTTTTTCATTATTCGTTCTGGCAAAGAAGAAAAGGATTAAAGATCCTTTGTTTTTTATAATTAAATATACTAATCGATGATGAATAAGATAATCTAGAGAATTCCAATGAACAATGTAGAAAATGCATGGCAATTTTGTATACAATATTCGTCATATAAATACAGTGAATATTAGCACACACACACACACACACACATATATATATATATATATATATATATATATATATATGAATTAAACATTTTTTGAAAAAAACAAATGATGTTATCAAAATTAAAATTTTCAAAAAATGTTTAATTCATTCTGTTGGATTCACTTGCATTTACTTCATATAAACCACAAGGTTCCTAGTTCGATACCGGTCCCCACCAACTCAGCGTATGAGTAGCAAAGGGATCTGTGCGGTACAGTAAGGAGCTGACGGTAGGTGTGGCGCTCCAGTTCAGATGCTAAAACAATCTCCTTGGTCTAGCGCTATTGAAAAGGGGATAGACTCCCTTGCTGACTGGCTGACGACTTTACTTTTTACTTTATATATATATATATATATATATATATATATATATATATATATATAAATTTGATATAGTGGTTTGCTAGACGAGCAGTTATTGTTATTGGGGCTTATGCCCGAATTAAGCTAAGATTAGGAATTTGCGTTCACTTTGTCCGATGTTCGCAAAGGCGAGAGACTGACTGCCAAAATACACCGTTGACTATATATATATATATATATATATATATATATATATAGTATGTGTTTGTTAACTTTTATAGTAAAGATGTTTATTTGATAATTATAATTTTCAATTTATTTCATATTTTTTCTGTTTCCTTTTCTTCCCAAATTCAATAATTTTTACGAGATATATTGAGATATATTTGTTTATTTTTTTCCATTGTATTTCATACATTCTGTGCATATAATATACTTATTACCCCAACCCCAGCCCAAACACAACACACCCTCAAGTTACCACTCCTACCTTACCTGTCTCTCCCGTTAATTCTTTCTTTTCAAGGTTTTACATCTGGGTTTATTTTTTTTGAAATAATCATAATGATAACACGTGCTGCCTCTTTTCTTCTCTCCCTTGGTGCAAATTGTTAATTGGATTTGTAATGCTTGCCTTAATTTCAACATTCCTTCTAACAATAATTTCATTATCCTTCAGCCTTTTTTCATTCGTTCGGTTGAATTTATTCTGTCTTTGATTCTGTCTATAATTCTACATTGAACCACTCACGAAGTGTTATTTCTATTTACCGTACAAACACAGACACACACACACACCATATACACTTACACACATACGCATATAATATGGAGAAATATAAACAAACACGGAATGTTAGAATGGATGAATATTTTTCCTTAGTAATAATGTAGACACTATAACGTTTCGGTCTTCGTGACCTTCTACATTACATGAGATGAATTCTTGTGTTGAAAAATTACACACATCCTACCTTAGGTGTATATTATATATATATATATATATATATATATATATATATATAATATTCATTAATTCATTAATTATCAACTAATTAATTTTCAAAATTATGTTTGACTTCAATTAAGCACATATTCTCCCAAAAATTGTCGGCTAAGGCCATATCAAACACATTGTTTGTTTGTTTACTTTCATACTGTCGTGTAGCAAGACACCAAAAAATGGAGTATAACTGAGTTCAAAACAAACGAAAAATCTGGGAAACCCAGCTAGTGTAATGGTTAGAATTCCAGCCTGTCAGCCTGGCAGTTAGGGTTCGAATCACACACAGAGCAATTTGCCTGTCTATAACTCTGTTGATGAGGCATATTAGGCCGAAATGTACATACATAGATTGACTTTCCCGATTTGTTTAGCCTTACATTTGAACATATATGCCCGCCTAATTCATTAATTATCAACTAATTAATTTTCAAAATAAGTATAACTTCAATTAAGCACATATTCTCCCAAAAATTGTCGGCTAAGGCCATATTAAACACAGTGTTTGTTTACTCTCTCACACACACACACACATATATATATTATATATATATATATATAAACTCGTGTGTATATGTATGTGTTTTAGTTTACTCCGTATACGGTAATAGGTATTGGCGCCACTGTGCATAACAAGTTATACGTGTATGCACAAATGTTTGCATATGCATCACTATAATTTTACCTACATGTGTGAATTCTACTATACAACATTAGCTATAATTATGCTTCATATATATATATATATATATATATATAATGTGTGTGTGTGTGTGTGTGTTATTATATGAAGCTAGTTTGCGGGCAGGGTAAACCTAATGAGAGTTTTTGAACATTCGATTTTAAAATCGGTAATCTCCAAGGCTGACGTTTATTGCATTGGCACCCGTTGTTTTCCAGTACTGCGGAGCTGTAGAGTTAATTAGAATGTTGTGTTCTGGCATAATCTCTCTCCTTCCCCCTCTCTCTCGCTCTCTCTCTCTCTCTCTCTCCTCTCTCTCTCTCTCTCTCTCTCTTTCTCTCTTTCTTTCTCTCTTTTTCTCTCACACAAACACATACACACACACATATATATATATGTATTACTATGTATATAATTAATTTATTAATTATATTACATTAAATAATCCTTGTATAAATCTATGAATTAGCATGGGCATGCATTGTGAATGCACAGTGGATATTAAGGATCCCAAATAGAATTATCCCCGAACATACCAGTCAACTGGATAATTTTAGGGTCCGGGTTAGCTCAGTCGGTAGAGCATTCGGCTAGAAACCACAAGGTTCCTAGTTCGATACCGGTCCTCGCCAACTCAGCGTATGAGTAGCACAGCGATCTGTGCGGTAAAGTAAGGAGCTGGTGGTAGGTGTGGCGCTCCACCTCAGATGCTAAAAATAATCTCCTTGGTCTAGCGCTATTGAAAATGAGATAGACTCCCTCACTGACTGGCTGATACCGACTTTAGGCCGCCCCGCCGACTACTTTTTACTATATTATATATATATATATATATATATATATATATATATATAAAGATAATCTACTGAGTCAGACGAACCTACTATTAGTTTCGCATAAAGCTCTTCAGGGCTAAAATCTGACTGACTTGGCTCTACTTAGGTATCGAGCACTTTTTACAAATTAGCTTCTCCTAGCGGTTATATGAATATATATATATCTTATATACATATATATACATATAAATTGTTTTTTCTTTTGGCCAAATACTATACCAATAGATTATTTTTGTTGGTACGAATATCTTGGTCTTTTCTTTTTTCCAAAAATGTTTTTCTTCCTGGTTGATGTTTGGTAGTATATTTTTACAATCAAACTCTCTGCCGGGTTTTTTCTCTCCGCAAGGATCTACCAACACGCTTGGTATATTATATATATATATATATATATAGAGAGAGAGAGAGAGAGCGATAGATAGATAGATAGATAGATAGAGAGAGAGAGAGAGAGAGAGAGAGAGAGAGAGAGTTATAGACATTTGAACAGGCAGATAATCATTAGACCTATATACAAAGACAATAATGCATACCTATGTATATTTATGCATACATACATGAAAATATACATAGATATATGTATTTATGCGTGTGAGTGTGTGTCTATATATGTTTCTTTTTTTTCTTTTCTTTTTCTTTCTTTCTTTCTTTTATTCTCCCTTTTTCGAGTTCTTCTTTCTTTCTTTCTTTTGTGTATTCTATCTTTTTTATTCTTCGTTTCATTCTTTCGTCTGTGTGTTCTATCCTTATTTCTTTCTTTTATTCTCTATTTTATATGTTCTCTCATTCTTTAATTCATTCGTTCCTTTTCTCTTGTTATTCTTTCTTTCATGTGTTCATTCTTCTTTCTTTCTTTCATGTGTCATCTTTTTTCTTTCTTTCTTTCATGTGTTCATTCTTTCTTTCTTTCTTCTTTCTTTCTTTCTTTCTTTCATGTGTTCATTCTTTCTTTCTTTCTTTCATGTGTTCATCTTTCTTCTTTCTTTCATGTGTTCATTCTTTCTTTCTTTCTTTCACGTGTTCATTCTTCTTTCTTTCTTTCATGTGTTCATTCTTTCTTTCTTTCTCTTCTTTCATGTGTTCATTCTTTCTTTCTTTCTTTCATGTGTTCATTCATTCTTTCTTTCTTTCTTTCTTCTATTATTTCTTCTATTCTTTCTATTTTTTTTTATTTTACTCATTCTATTAGTATTATCTTTCTTTTGTGTGTTCTCTCTTGCTTTCTTTCTCACTTACATTCTTTCTTTCTTTTTTCTTCTTTTTTTTAAAAAAATGTTCCATCTTTCATTCTTTCTTTCTTTTACGAATACATTTTCAAGCATTTGCCTACATGTTCTGATATATATATTTTTTTTCAATTTTTTCTCATTCGTTATTAAGGTTTTTCCATCTTCCACGTTCCCCCCCCCCTTGCTACTCGAAACACGTGAGAAAAATATAGTTAGCTTCGTTTACGATTAAACACGTACATAAAAAACGATCTTATTATCTATGTCAACCTTATAGGAATGACATTTCATGTTAATTCGTGAATGTTCAGATGACGAGGAAACGAGAAGTATGTAGTAAAGATTCCAATTGATTTAACTCATTAATCTTCTCTGGTTCAGCACAAAAAAAAAATTGTTATTTTATATTTATTTGTATTCTATTCCGATAAATAGGAAGCATCTCTTGCATGTATTAAATTCGGTATCTCCCATGTATGTATGTATGTATTTAAATATATATCTATCAATCAATCAATCAATCTACTTATCTATCAATCTATCTATCAACCTATGGATACCATTTTTATTTCACTGCGGAACGATCCCAAAAATTTAAGTGCATCAATTTACCTAACTCATGGAAATATATATATATATATATATATATATATATATATATATATATAATATATATATATATATATAGTGTTTGGGTGTCCGTGCGCGTTATATAACCTTCTTTTAGAACTCGGGAACCTTCATGTCGTAATCGGGAGCCATCACGGAACTTTGACCCTAACCCTTTATTCATTCCGCTAACCATAGGTGGGGTAGGAGTTGTGTTAATTATTTTTCTATGTTACTGCCTCTACTCAGGATTTAACCCCGGAATCCAGAGATAGCTGTCACTTAGAACTGTCTTAACATAACTACCTTATCCACTAGGCCATGTGTCCAATTGGAAGGTTCCCGAGTCCGAAAAGAAGGTTCCCGAGTCCGAGAAGGTTCCCGAGCCCGATAAGAAATACCTGAAGAAGGCCGGGGGGCATATCGACTGAAACATTGTACAAATAACAATAAAGATGGGGACAATAGTCCGAATACGGCAGATAATACTAATCATCAAGTCTCATCTCAAACATTCAGAGAAATAGTAAGGCTGAATTGTTTATCATTTTTTGATGTAATTGTAAGTATGGAAAGTTTTTAGAAAAAACAAGATGTTATTAGTTTTCTGACAGGTCTGTTTCGACCTTATAAAGCGGTCTTTTTTAAAGCAACTATGTTGATGAGGAAAGACGGAATAAATAAACCGTTAATCCCGAGGTACAAACAAACGCTCTTGTTCAGGGCCGGAATTATTAAAATGTTTGAAAATGCGTATTTTGTGATAAAAATGAAATAAATTTCATTTTTAAAAATCAGAAGTATTTTTATTATTAGAAAAACTCAAAAGAGTTTGAAGTAAAAGTGTATAAAAAAGGTACCAAACATTTTCAAGATGTATTCCAGCTACAAAAGCAAGTTTTAAAAAAAAGTAAGTCCACAGCACAATTGATGAAGATGGAAAGATTCAGGGATTTGTAATGTTGACAAATCCATAGTGTTGGGGGTCCTTATCATATTTGAAATTTAGCCTCTGGTGATGATGTTAAAACAGTCCAGATTTTGTTTTTTTTCTGTAGACAATATGTAAGTAGAAAAATAATATAATTTTGTAGGTTTACTTACCTTGCCTTTTCAGCACAAACGCGCCTCTGTATCCACACAATCGTTGACTCTCCTAGAGTCCTACAGGTGTCATACAAAGGCGTAGCCTTTTTTCAACTTGAATATATATTCTGATACCATATAATTCATTGCATACGTTTCCTAATTTCTCTTATACCGGGATCAATTTTTCTTCCTTTTACCTCCTGATATACGCGAATCTCTACGTATACCTATTCGACCGACAAATATAAGTAAATATCTCAATGTGTTTAATATGGCTGTGTGATAACAATATATAGCTTTATATCTTACTTATGTACGTAAGTGATATTATATATGCATAAAGCTTTGCATTCATTTACACAGAGGTAAAAACTCACAGAATTCTCCGTTTTCTTTGACTGATATTGAAAATGTTTGGAGTGAGAATCGCCTCTTCGGCTTACCCTATGAGGGTCGATGAATAAATCAAAATGTTCGAAGACGACAGTAGATCTTTAAATTGTTGAATCCACTAGATGGCCTCATTATCCGAGATAGTTTCTTTTTTATATTTCCTTGTCGAATCTGAAAAGATAAAAAGAAGAAAAAATTAAAAAATTAAAAACAGAAAACAAATCAGGGTTAAATCGAAGTTAACGTACCTAAATGCACCCATCGTATCTCACCCCGCCGAAAGAAAAAAATACCAACAATCAGGGAATTAACCGAATTTAATGAAATGTTCAGTGTTGATATATTAATGAATAAAAGATATAATGCACCATTTATTTTATTTATAAAATTTTACATTTTTTCAGGTCAGTGAACTTTGAACCACGTATCTTGAGAATATGTGTTACGCCTCAAAGATACATGGTTCAAAGTTAACTGACCTGAAAAAATGTAAATGTTTTTAGATAAAATAACTGGTGCCTTATATCTTTTGTTAATTAATATATCAACACTGAAAATTCTATTAAATTCAGTTAATTTCCTGATTTTTGGTATTTTTTTCATTCGGCGGGGTGGCATACGATGGTGAAATTTAGGTCCGTTAAGTTCGATTTTATCCAAATTAGAATAAAGATAAATCATAAAAGTATACAATTGTTTTAATAAATACACATTATAATAAAAACAAAATAACAATGTCTTTAAAATATTTGCCTACTTTAAAACACTCACAGCTACATCTCCTACCAAATTACCAAAACTGATAGTTTGATCCTTATCATAATCGCTAAACTGCGACATCGTAGTAAAAATGTTTGAACTCCAGTTACGCTATTACTTTCACTCTCGGAACAATACCCTTTAGAAAGTATTAAATAGTACCACTACTGTTATTCTACAAGGAGGGCCTTGGCAGTAAATAACCTTGACGGTTGATATGCCATTAGGTCTTTGCCTACTGTAAGCCGCTCAGTACAAAAACTGATGGTTGGTTCAGTATAATTGAGAAGAAAGTCTCAGGTTACAATAATAATAGGAATTCATTTGAATAGAATGAGTTCTGAGGTGAATAGATAGTGAACATTGAAATACCCTATCATGCAGGTGTATTTAATTATTTATGGAGGTCAAATCTCACAGACAAGTTAAAGAGACAGTTCTTCCAGGCCGTTGTCGTGTCAGTACTGCTGTATGGCTGCACCACCTGGACCCTAACTAAGCGACTAGAGAATAAACTAGATGGGAGCTGCACAAGAATGCTGCGGGTGATCATGAACAAGACGTGGAAACAGCACCCTACGAGAAAACTGCTGTACGGCCACCTACCACATATCACCCAAACCATCCGAGTAAGACGGACAAGACACGCGGGACACTGCTGGAGAAGCAAAGACGAACTCATAAGTGACGTCCTCCTGTGGAAGCCAGCACATGGACACGCCAGTGTGGGCCGACGAGCAAAAACGTACGTTGATCAGCTCTGTGCGGATGCAGGATGCTGCATAGAGGACCTCCCGAGAATGATGAGCGATAGGGACGGATGGAGAGAGATTGTCATGGATATCCGCGCTGAAAGCGCGACGTGATGATGATGATGATCATGCAGGTACGACATACCAAGAAAGTTTGGAACAGCCGTGTGGGAAAAATTGATGGGAAAAGAGTTAAATCTTGATATTTACAGTGCCAGGAAAATGTGATAAAAAACGCCTTTAACTTTTCTTCCTAGTTAGGTAATTTCTAGCTTGATTTCTACGTCATATGGTAAAACAGAAAGAGAAAGAATTGGTTTAGATAATCTTATAGACAGGGAATAAAGTACTAGTTTAGTATTACTATACTTACATTGTAAACCAAACTCCTAATTACTTTGAAAAGTTTGAGAATAACATAACCAATCAATCACTGGAGTGAAAATTATAATCACAGGAAAGTTGGTGGTCACAGCTCTAACCATCCTAGAATTATATTTATTATGTCTGAAACAAGAAAATTTATAGAAAATCGTTCGTTAGGAATACCAATCAATGACAATGACTAAACATCAATCATGTATAGATTATAACCAGGAGTTGACAGGTGCTATCAGGTTACAAAGTCTCCGTATGTGTTCATTATAAACTTTACTACGTCTGACCCAAGGCCAATATAGAAAATAGCTCGTTAAGAATAGCAGCCAGGGACAACGGCTAGGGAAATTAAGCACTAAATTGCGATTGTATACTTATCTATACATAGATAAAATACAGTTTGTATGTATATAAAACTAGCCGGATGAAACTGCGAAAATAAAATAAAATACACGACATAACAAAATTGGGACATATCAAATGTCGTAGTAATCTTCTTGTATATATTTACCAACCCCTCCACACAATCTGGATGTGACACAAGGTCAATTTCTTAAGCAGAGTTTTAACAGGTTTGAATTCAGAGTTTTCATTCTCCTAGACTGGTTACCTAGCTACGGTTAAAGAGCCCAGTCTGACCTACGATGTATCCATGTAGACCCGCCCAACGGGATGGAAGTCCAGTGGCTTCGCCTTTGGATCTTTACAAGTTAATAGCGTCGATCCCAGGAGGCTTTCCCCCCTCCAGGCAATACCTGCCACCTTGACCCAAAGGGGCAGGGCTGGGTTTATTGCCCAGCGCCTGAGGCGCCCTCCTTGAGGGGGAATGCCGAGGGGATCGACGCAATTTTTGTTCTTTCCCACCCATGAGCTTCGGCTTGTGAGTGGGTCCACGTTAAAACGAGGCCTTGTGCCCAGCCTATACAAGTGGGGTATGAGGCAAATATCTGTATCCATAGCTGGAGGGAGAATATATGAATTCATACCTTTCTCGAGGGTATTAGCGCTATGTGAAATGCAAACAGCCTTGTCCAGGATTTGAACTCGGGTCGACGAGTCCATTTCCTACTGTGCTAACCATTACACCAGGCAGCCCCATAGTAATCTAGTAAGGCCAACGGCTATCTAGCCTATCTACATCCCTAATACTGGAGCCTAGTCTCGTCTATCAAACACTGGCATTGACAATTCCTTAGATATTTTGAATATCATTCACCCGGTGGAAACCATATTGATCAACAACTGGGAATTATGAATTACAATGATTTGCCCAAATATCTGTCAAGGAGAGCGGCACTCCGATATAAAAACTGCAGCATCAATTATTTTTTTTTATGAAATCATCATTGAGTAGGTTTAATTGTCATGAAACTCAGAAATATGAACATTCAGCAATTATTAAAGCCGTAAAACAGAATAAATCTTATTTGCGTTTGAGAGTAAAGCCAGATAGCTAGAAAAAAAGAAAGAGAGAGAAACAAACAAAGAAACAAAGAACTATATATATATATATATATATATATATATATATATATATAGAGAGAGAGAGAGAGAGAGAGAGAGATGTGTGTGTGTGTGTGTGTGTTTCTGTGTGTGTGAGTTATTCAGTTGCGTCTTTAAAAATTAGCTTTAATCATATTTCTATTAAAGAAGAATCTTTTAGATAATATAATTGAATCAATAGATAACTGTAGCCATAGTTTGAGCCAGTCACTAACATTATATATATATATATATATATATATATATATATATATATATATATATATATATATAATTTTAGTGACTGGCTCAAACTATGTCTACAGTTATCTATTGATTCAATTATATTATCTAAAAGATTATTCTTTAATAGGAATATGATTAAAGCTCATATATATATATATATATATATATATATATATATATATATATATATATATATTAGGGTAATTTTTTATCGTTTTAACAAAATGCATCATTACTTGTTTTCTGTCCTTTGAATTTCTTGCGTGTTCAGCTTGACACTTCAAGACATTAAGAACTTTGCATATTTATGAGATTTTCTTTCTTTTTGACGAAGAAAATACAAAGGAAAAAAAACAATGACGAATGTAAAATCGTAGCTTCTTTTTTTGTTTTAAATACACACCCTAAAATGCCAGCCATATCTCATGCACCAAAAAGTTGATATGGACTCTCAGTAGACTTTCTATTGCCTTCATATATAAATATGTATTTATGCAAATTATATGTTGGGGAAGCAAATATTACAGAATTATATGAAGTCTATTTGCAAAAGACTGAATAATATTTAATAAAATCCCCGAATTCTTTACTAAAACAAATAATTGCATAAAAATAAGCAATAGATAATTGCAAAGTATAACAACATATTAAAGCGTGTAATTCTAAATGGTATATACAGGGTGTCCACAAAGTCTGGATACATTGGTATTTCACTATTTTATTTATTATGTTATTTTTTCGAGAAGGCAGATATGGTAATTTAGCAGTAATTAAAATCATAGCATAATCAATTAAATATAAGAAATAATGATTTTCCTTTTTTTTTACTAAATTAATGGCAAAATTAAAGTATATTATAACAAAAGCAAATAGAATACAACTTATTGAAGCTCCATCACTTTAAAACGAATTTGTTGGGGATCAGGGAAAATTGGCAAAATAATGATCTTAATAATATATCTTGTCATCGGTAGAGATTTTTATGGAGATATGTGCATGATTTTATGTTTATTTATTTAAAGACATATACACGTAAGTATACGTGCGAGTGTGCGTATGTGTGCGTGTAACAGATTGAATGAAAAATAATTAAGTGAATCAAGCGAGATGTAAAAGTGAGATACACACACACACACACACACACACACACACACATATATATATATATATATATATATATATATATATATATATATATATATTAATGCAATGACCACACACGTGAAATCGACTGCTATTAATCGGTGTCTCGATTAATTCAGTGGATTTAACACTGAAGATCTTTATGGTGAAACTCGAGTAGGTTATCTCTTGTACCCATTTCATAATAAATTTGCTCTACTTAGTATTGAACACTTTGTATTTGTTATATCGCTGACTTACCCCTCTGAATTCCACACTTACTAACCATCGTGACCAAATTCACCGGTAAGTCAACTTTTCCTTCATATATATATATATATATATATATATATATATATATATATATATATATGTTGCGGTAGCGTGGACATGGAGTCAATAGCGCTTGGTCATTGACCGTTTCTCACCTATTCCATTATATATTTGTTTGGAAGAGTACATAAGTTTAAATTGTCAGTAACCAGGTGCCATTGACACCATGTCTACACTACCCCAACTTAGTTATAAATGTTCTATGGTATTGAGCACTGTTATATATATATATATCATCCATATCATATATATATATATATAGAGAGAGAGAGAGAGAGACAGAGAGAGACAGAGAGACAGAGAGGGAGACAGAGAGAGAGATAACATGGTTTCTTTCTTTCCTTATTTTTTTCTTTTTTCTTTTTGCTCGCTCTTTCTCTAATATTCATATTTCTTTTCTTTTTCTTTCTTTCTTTCTTTCTTTCTTTCTTTCCGAACTCTCTTTCTCTCATATTTATATTACTTTATCTCTTTCTGTATTTCCTTCTTTCTTTCCTTTAGCAGTCTCTTTCATATTTATCATTCTTTCTTTCTGTATTTCTTTCTTTCTTTTTTGTTTGATCAGTCTTTTTCTATCAGATTTCCTTTCTTTCTTTCTTTCTTTCACAGTCTTTTTTCTCTCGTATATTTCATTAATCCTTCCTTCCCAATCAGTCTATTCCTCTCGTATCTTTCTTTTTTCTTTCTTTCTTTCATCAGTCTCGTTCTCTCAGATCTTTCTTTCTTTCTTTCTTTCTTTCTTTCTTTCTTTCACGCTCTCTTTCCTGTCGTATATTTCATTCGTTCTTTCTTTCATCAGTCTATTCCTCTCCTATCTTTTTTCTTCTTTTCATCGATCTCGTTCTGTCAGATCTTTCTTTCTTTCTTCAGCCTCTTTCTCTAACGCTCGTTAAATTATAAATGTCAAAAATCGTATTTATTTTCTTCTAAAAACGTATATTTGTTCCCAATTAAAAACTCTATTTTTTTACTGTGGGATTTAAGTGCACATACCTTACGTAATAGATAGGCACCGTCGATCATTTTTAGCAAGGAGTGTAGAATAGTTTTTAAAAAATCCGGAAAAATGCTGGAAAATCAATGTGAGTTCAAAGAGTTCGATTAGTAAAGTATTAACTCGGGGTCATCCGGAACGATGACTCTCGTTGTCGTAGAGGATCATATGATCAGGTGACGCTGAGAAAGTAGTGTTAAAAGTCAGAGGAGTTGGGTCTATCGGCCTATTTAGGACAAGACGTGTGTTTTCTATCTCTTACGATACCACCTGATAAATCTACTTGACTATGCTGTACCAAAGCGAAATGAGCTTGGAAAATTATTTTCTTACATTTCCCTTTCAATTTGATGTACTTCTGTAAAGTGCTTCACGGATTTTTGTATAGAAATGTTTTATTTAAATTCGTTACTATTAAGGGATTTATCTATTTGGATATTTTAAAGTTTTGCCCAACTTTGTAATCTTAGTTTAATTCCAATATCATCTAATTAATTAAACTTCTCATCTACAATGACTGTCAATTCATGTGTGTATTTACCAACCCCTCCCCACGAGCAGGAGATGACACAAGGTCAATTTATTAAGCGGAGTTTAACAGGTTTTAATTCAGAGTTTTCCTTCTCCTAGACCGGTTGTCTAACCAAGGTTAATGAGCCCAGTCTACCCATAGCTGGAAGGAGAGTAGGATCCATACCTTTCCCAAGGGTATTAGCGCTAAGTGAAATGCAATTATCACGTCTATGAGTTGGACTCGGGCGACTAGTCCATTTCCCATGAATTTAACCATTACCCCACGTTCTCCTTCTACTAGACTAGTTACCTACCCAAGGATAAAGAGCCCAGTCTGCCCTACTATTTATCCATAGCTGGAGGAAGAGTAATTGGATGCATACCTTTCCCAAATGTATTAGCAACATATATTCGGTATGCATTGATTTTAAAGAATCATGTTCAGTGTACGTTTATTTTTTCTTATTTAAAAAACGTAATAACGAAATGACATTTAATCTATTTCAATGGGGAAAATTAATTAGATATACAAGGAAATTGAGTTACGAGGGGAAAGCATATAACTGTGCAAAATGGAAGCGCGTGGTCTAATGGTTAGAGTCGTAGGAAATGGACTCGTCGACCCGAGTTCAATTCCTGGACGAATCTGTTTGCATTTCAGATAGCGCTAATACTGTTGGGAAATGTATAAACTCAATTCTCCTTCCAGCTATGGGTACATAGCAGGGTATAGTGGGCTCTTTAACCATGGCTAGGTAACCAGTCTAGGAGACGGAAAACTCTGAATTCAAACCTGTTAAACATCGCTTAAAATTGACGTTATGTCGCATCCTGCTCGTTAGCGCCATTCGAAATGCGTGTGTTAGCTCAGTCGGTAGACGTTTGGCTAAAAACCACAAGGTTTCTAGTTCGATACCGGCCCTCATCAACTCAGCGTATAAGTAACACTTGAATCTGTGCGGTAAAGTAAGGAACTGATGGTAGGTCTGGCGCTCCACCTCAGACGCAAAAACAATCTACTTTGTCTAGCGCTAGTGGAAAGGGGATAGTCGCCCTCGCTGATTTGTTGATACCGACTTTAGGCCACCCTGATGACTTCTACTTTACTTACACCTTCGTCCAGGAATTGAACTCGGGTTGACAAGACCATTTCCAGCGACTCTAACCTTTAGAATACGCGCCTCCATGAAGTA
>CM042138.1:14600157-14607657 GCA_023376005.1 Doryteuthis pealeii | reverse complement strand
ATTTTTTAAAGTTTGACCTTTACTGTCTATGTAATGATTCCAGTCATAAAATAATGTGTATAATGTATTTTATTAATTACTAGCTAAAGTATGAGATTCTCAGGTGCAAGTAAGTTTTAATAAATAACGAAACCCATATAAGCAGATTAAACTGTTGATTTCTATTTAAAATTATACCTACGCTTGCTTTTGATGAATTTGAGAATAAAACAACAAAATTAGAAATCAATAACATCAAGAAAATATTTATCAAAAACCGTTTTGTTAAAATCAGTATGCAAATTATCAACACAATATAATGTAAACCTTTATTTCTTATTCATATATAATACGCATTGAAGGATTTTAAAGGTATGGATAACATGGACTGTTTTGAAGCAATTCAAACTCAGCTAGATTTTAATAGAGATTAAATAAGATGCTAATGCTAATTAAGATTAATTAATTATTATTTAATAATAATAATTGAGAGTATAACTTAAATAACAAGAGAATTCTGACGTAGTTTCAGTTCCAGACGGACAAACAAATAATCTCTATTATAATAATACAGACAGCTTATATAGATTATCCCGACTCAGTTGGATTCTTTTTCATTTTTCCTGCAGTTAGAATTGTAGGAAAATAGATGGACTGTAATGTATACTTAATGTAATTCTAGAAATAATATAATAATATTATTACAGTGTGTACAGAAATAATCTACTTGAGTTTCACCGTAAGGATCTTCAGGGTTAATTCCACTGAATTAATCAAGATATTGACTAATTACAGTTAATTGTGGAAGTCAATATTGCAGTTATGACCGTTGAAAACAGTTTCCCACTTAATGAACGCTGTTGCGTCATTTTAAAAGTTGAATGTCAAACATGATGTTGTTGTTTCATAAATATGAATGTTAACGTGGAATTTTAATGATACACTTATGTGTAACTGTAATTAAAATGTACGATTATGCCCCCTTAACGGTAAATGACGGAATCAGTGTTTAATTCATACAACTACCTAGCACAATAGAAATAAGTGTAAAATGATATACATTGTATCAACACAAGACATTTTCAAAAAAAGATTCTATCATCACAAATCTAGCTTTAATAATATAAACTATATGTATAACAGCCCTCTCTCTAAATATGTCTGGGACATCAAATATAAATACGGTATAAATCCTATTATAAAATGGGAAATTATTTTTTTAAATCCCAGCGCTATCAACCAGGAGTTAGATTTTGTACTTATGTTCCGAGGAGAAATTGGCAATAGCATGCTATCCCAAATCCAGTGAACTATTGAAACAAAGATCAGACATTTTTGGAAAATGCATACACAGACGCAAATGCCAACTATTTCACCAACTGAATTTTTTAAAGAAGATTTTTGAAAATGTTTAAATTTAAATCTAAAAAACATATATTTAAAAATTCAAAAAAATATTCCACGTTAACCTTCATATTTATGACACAACAGCATTGTGTTTGACATTTAACTTTCAAAATGACGCAACAACGTTCATTATCTGCGAAACTGTTTTCAACGTTCATAATACTAACTTCCGCAATTAACTGTAATTAATCAATATCTTGAATTAATTCAGTGGAATTAACCTTGAAGATCCTTAGGGTGAAACTCGAGTGGGTTATGTATGTACACACCGTAATACTAAATCCACTCTCCTCTACATATTGAGCACTTTATATTTGTTATAACACTGAATTATCCGATTATTTTGTATCAGATGGGCCGGGTTAGCTCGTCGGTAGAGCGTTCGGCTAGAAAATACCAGGTTCCTAGTTCAATTCCGGTCCTCGCCAACTCAGCGTTATGAGTAGCACAGGGATATGTGCGGTAAAGTAAGGAGCTGATGGTAGGTGTTGCGCTCCACCTCAGATGCCAAACAATCTCCTTGGTCTAGCGCTAGTGAAAAGGGGATAGGCTCCCTCGCTGATTGGCTGATACCGACATTAGGCCGCCCTGACAACTTTACTTTTTTACTTACTTGTATCAACCAAATATTGGAATTAACTCATTACTTTTTTACCGGTAAGTATTCCTTTAATAATATATATATATATATATATATATATATATATATATATATATATATATATATCGACTTATGCGGATTCTTTTCTTTTTTCTATCAGTCAAAATATTGACTTGTTGAGGTTTCTTTATATATATATATATATATATATATAATATATACAGCGAGAGAGAGAGAGAGAGAGAGAGAGAGAGAGAGAGAGAGAGAGAGAGAGAGAGAGAGAGAGATACATATACATATACATAGAGAGATAAATATACATATACATAGAGAGATACATAGAGAGAAACATATACTATACAGAGATACATATATATAGAGAGATACATATACATATACATAGAGAGATACATAGAGAGATACATATACATATACATAGAGAGATACATATACATATACATAGAGAGATAATATACATATATAGAGAGAGATACATAGAGAGATACATAGACTTTAAGTGAGGGCGATAGTAAGTGGAAGAGATAGAAAGAAAGAGAGAGAGAAAATGGCCGTAAATTATGCGTATGTCATAATTAAAGGTATGCGAAGTCTTCCACTTATCTCTTGCAGTTTAGAATGATATAAAATTCAGAATAACTTTCCGTTCTTAAAAATATAATCCCCGTCGTTCAAAAGGCGATTATTTGCCCGGCTAAAATGTTCTTTATTTCTTTCTTTCACGAGGATCGACTAATTGAATGAAAATTGCGCCTTCTTCCCTTTGTTCTTTCTTAGTAATTTGAACGTACGTCGAGCGCAACAGTTCACGTCTTGTCAAAAACACTTTAATGACTATAAATGCTTCTTTCGTGAACCTGATGTCATGAGGTGCGAATCTTAGAACAGAGAATTATTCGTCCCCCCCCCCCCCAGCTTTGATACATCAAAAATATAATTCATACCAACGAACTTTATAGTTCATTAGGTGCTTTTATACTAATTTTAAGTGTTCTCAGACTGTTTTGGTTTCTTTACTAACTTTTTACTGTTTCCAATTTCTATTCTTTCTTTCTTTCTTTCTTTCTTCTTTCTTTTCTTTCTTTCTTTCTTTCTTTTCTCCTTATGTCCTTACTTCTCAATTACATACTCCCTCCGCTTAAAATGAATTGCGTACCCATCTGTCTGTCTGTCTGTCTGTCTGTCTGTCTGTCTGTCTCTCTCTCTGTATATATATATATATATATATATATATATATATATATATATGAATATGAAAAGGTAGAATGAAAACATCACACAATGCTGTTAAAGAGAAAACAATTCATAATATAATCATAGCTGATACTGATCAATATTTCGATTTTAGAAAAAATCATCATCAGAGCTCATTCACTCCGTGGTGTTTGGGTCGGAGAAAAATGTCAAACACCAACGGAGTGAATGAGCTCTGATGATTATTTTTCTAAAATCGAAATATTGATCAGTATCAGCTATGATTATATTATGAATTGTTTTCTCTTTAACAGCATTGTGTGATGTTTTCATAACTCACACTGTCGGATTCATTTCCTTTCTTTAACTTTATATATATATATATATATATAATATATATATATAATATATATATATATATACCCTGGTGACGACAAAAATACGGTGGGAATGCCCACATTTGAAAATAATGTAACAAACTTTCGTTCTCTTTTTTACAAAATCAAGGTTTTTGTTTTGAACTCACTTGAATGTTATCTCCGTCACAAACACCACGGAGTAAACGGGCTCTGAAGAAGATTTTTGTAAAATCGAAATATTGATCAATGTCAGCTATGATTATGTTATAAATTGTTTTCTCTTTAACAGCATTGGGTGTTTTCATTCCATCTTTCATATAATATATATATATATATATATATATATATTATAATATATATTGGAATATATATGTATATATATATATATATATATAATATATATATATATATATATATAACGGATGAAGCACTCCGGTGACCTGTACATATATACAGATGCGTGTATTTATCATTTAAAATCCCCTCCTAGTTTGTAGGTGGCGACGACCGAGGTTAAGGAGTTTGACTGAAAATGAATAGCTCGGGTTTCAATCCCGGCTGGAGGTAGATTGCAAATGTCTAGCCACACTGAAGAAACGTTATACGTCAAAACACGGTGTTTGTAGATGACTATCCTATACTATAATATATATATATATATATATATATATATATATATATATATACTAGCAAATATATGCACCCTCCGGCAAGTATTAATGTCATAATATATTATATTAAATTAGAAAGTCTAAAGAAACTAAATAAGAATGCAGATAAAATGATTTGAAACAGAGAGGGTATAATCGAAAATATCTGTAGCTTCCTCTCCCATCGCCCCCGTCTTTCATTGCTAATTATTTAGTTAAATTAGGAAGTAAAGAATAAAGTTACAGTTATTTCTTTTTGTTAATCAATTTCTTTAAAGATTTATCTCCGAGATTTTTACTCATATTCATTAAGATAAAATGAAATAATTAGAAATCAACAATACCAAGCAGATATTTATCAAAATCAAATTTTAAATATCAATATGCAAATTAGGCTTCCCGTTCACACTGTAAACCGCTATTTTGTTGTACATATAAATACAATTGCATGTTATTACTACGTAGATATGGCCAGCAGTATTAATAATGAAAAACAATTTTATTAATAATTGAGACTTAAATAAAAATGATTCATCGAGAATGTGATGTATAATAACTAAATGGATAATGACTGGAGTAGTGATATAGTTTCGGTTACAGACAAACAAACACACAATCTCCATTATAATAAGATATATATAGGATTCCGACTAAATTGATATCCAGTTCTTGAATATTCATTTCCATTTATATCGTTCTACATATTATTATGCATTCATATATACATAAACTTCTTTAAAAGTTAAAAGGTGATTACAGGCATAATTACACACATTCATACATGCGTATCTACATGCGTATATAAATAAAGTGAGTCATATCAAAATGCAATTAGGTCTTCTTCCATTTGCATATATAACTATCCATCTATTTCAACAGCTTCATCGCCTTTGATATGGCATGCTTGTCTATTTAATGGAGATTTATATATAAACCTTAAACGCGTCGGATTAATAGACGCAATAATATGGCGAACTTAATACGTAAATAGGTTCATTCTGACATTGGCCTTTGATGACTAACATCGCAAAATGGGCCTAATATTTGCGTTGATTTTAAAATATCCCCGGTTTGAAATAATTGCACTCCATCACCCTTGCAAATCAAACAAACGATAAAAGGCATAAAAATACAGGATGGAATAAAATCATATATAACAAAAGAACATCTATATATCTGCAGCAAATGACCTCCCATGATAAGGAATATCATACGTAAATATCTTATTATAATGGAGATTGTGTGTTTTTCTGTCTGTAACCGAAATTATATTACTACTCAAATCACAATTCCCTTAGTTATTTACGTCACATTCTACAGGATTTTATTTTTATTTAAACCTCAATTATTGATAAAATTGTTTTACATTATTAATACTGTTGACCATATCTACATACACAGAACATGCAATTGTATTTATATATACAACAAAATAGCGGATTATAGTGTGAATGGGAAGGCTGATTTGCATATTGATCTTAAAAAATTGATTTTGATAAATATATGCTTAGTATTATTGATTTCTAATTGTTTGGTTTTATCTTTTTGAATATGAGCAAAAATTTCGGTCATAAATCTTAAAAGAAATCCATTAACAAGAAGAAATAACTATTATTATTCTTTACTTCCTATTTTAACTAAATAGTTAAATTAGGAAAATTTACCAATAAAAGAGGGGAGTAATGGAAAATGATGGAAGTGTTACTTTCAAAGTTGTTCTATTTTTCAATCATACCCCCTCTGTTCCAAAATTTTTATCTGCATTCTTATTCAGTTTCATTAGCCTTTTTAATTTAATATGATATTTTATTATATTAAAACTTAAATACTTGCACCCGGAGGATGCATATATTTGCTAGTACCTATAATATAAAAACTGAAATTTTGTTTCCCATTTTTGGACAGGATAGGAATAAAATCTCGGTGTTCAAATAAGCACTACGCTATTGAAAAATTGAACTGATGTCGCATCCTAGTCATGGTGGGGGGTAGTTGAATACATGCATGAACACATACATAGATCCATTTGTTTGTAACTGAATTTGGTGGGGGATTGTGGTAACGGTAAAATGTAAGGCTGTTATGGCTCAGACATGCCTAGTACTGCTATTAGGGTGGTACCTAATGCTGTAATTCTTAACAAGCTCTTCTCGCAGATCCATAAATTTCTAGAAGAGAAAAGACACGATGAGGAATTCGCCTAGCTCTTTTGATTCATATCAATTGTCTTTTTCCTAACCTCATTGCTTTCCTATGTGGAACCAAACAAAACATGTGTGTACCATTTCCATTCGATGAATTTAAAATGAATGGGGAGTATTTATCAAAGTGTGTGGTGTAATGGACATTGTCGTAGGAAATGGAATGGGCAACGCGAGTTCAAATCCTGGCTATTTGCATCTCACATGGAAGAGGAAAGAAATAAAGAAGAAAGGCCGACTGCTTCTTGGCTAGGCTAAAGGGTCAGCATCGAGTTGGTCTCCACTCAGTAACTGTCCATCACTTCTTTCCTTTGAATCCTTGTCTCATATTTTATATTTACTGTTAATCAGCTGATTATTTTGCAAGGCTGAAATATCAGAATAATTTTTCTCGATATTTCAGCCTTGAATTTAATTACTAATTAAATACAAATAAATAAAGAGAAAATTATAGACAAAACTATAATTCTTTTTCTTTTTTTAAAAATTTTAAATTATTCTTTTTTTTTATCTTAATCAGAGAACCCTTGAAATGTACAGGGTGTCAAAAACAAAAACAAAAACAAAACAAAACAAAAACAAAACAAAAAAACAGAACTTAAATTCTGTTTTTTTTACCCACCCTGTATATATACTATTACTAGATGAAAAAATATAGAAGCCAATTTAATGACTTGAAAATTTGTCAAAATTAAGTCAGTAATCTTACCAAAATTAAACATCAAATTAAATAAAGGTGGTTATGTTTATTATTTAACCAAGAACAAATAATTTACTGATTAAAACGGATTGGTATATTTTGATATATTTTCAAATATAAATTCATTTTTCTTGCGTCATTCCCCTACTTATTTCTGTATATTTTAATTCCATTTTATATTGTTATTATATAGGTATATTGGAATTTTAACCAAACAATCTCCAAAATATTTAACTTTGGAATTTTCTCTGGTTGGAATTCAAACAACAATTCAAAATGCATTTCTAACCAGATTCTTTCTTTCAAAATATTTTTCCAAAATGAAAATATGATGTGTGTAAGTCTGATGAGGACTTATTTATTTCATTGCTTTAAGTAAACTACCTTTTTA
>CM042138.1:14587657-14595157 GCA_023376005.1 Doryteuthis pealeii | reverse complement strand
AGAGGTATCAAGATTATGACCCTTACCTTATGTAGAAGGGAGGATCAAAGTGTAGTATCTGTTCCAGATTCTATGCTTTGACCTTACCTTCTATACCCGGCCTCGGCTGGGGGTCCAGTGTGCTTCGGCCTCTGGACCGGTAAAGTACAATTGATGGCATCGTTCCAGGGAGACCATCCTCCTGGATCGATGCAATTTTTATGTGCCCACGTAAAAACGAGACCTTGTGTCCAGCCCTCATAAGTGGGATGAGCAGGCAAATACCCTTAACTGATGATTTTGCAATTTCTGGGTATTTTTAAAAAGGTTTTTTTTTTCTGCTTGGAGAGCTCAATGTATGATAATTCCATAATTATTAGCTCAGTCGGTAGAGCGTTCAGCTAGAGACCACAAGTTTCCTAGTTCGATACTGGCCCTCGCCAACTCAGCGTATGAGTAGCACAGGGATCTGTGCGGTAAAGTAAGGAACTGGTGGTAGGTGTGGAGCTCTACCTCCGATACTAAAAAACAATCTCCTTGGTCTAGCGCTATTGAAAAGGGGATAGACTCCCTCGCTGATTGGCTGATACCGACATTAGGCCACCCAGACGACTTTACTTACTTACTCTTACTCCTACTCGAGAGCAAACAAATCACTTGTAAGAGCTGATGTGAATGACATTCAACAAGTAAATTGGTTGGTTGTTTAGTACGATTTTATGGCATGTAAACCCTGTTGGGTTATTTTATGCCGAAAACATTTTGCTTTATTCATTCTTGTTGGTGATTCAAACTTAGTTTTTAAACACATTTTCATATTCCTTTTTTATCTATCTTACCCACAACTGCGTCCCTAACAGGTTCTGCTACTCTGGTCAGAGTGCAACTGACAGAAAGTGATAAATGGGTACTGCTCCTACCCCAGAGTTACAGAATTGGAACTTCACCAGCAGATGCAGTTTAACGTTAAAAAAAGAAACATAAAACAGTGTGTGTACTCTACAACCAGTAGACTATAATATAAATTTTCAGACAAAGTTCAGCAAGTGCGTTATGCTCATCCTACCGAAATCCAAAATATCACGTGCTCATGCATGTGTGTGTGTGAGCATATTTGATATATACGAGACAGACTATTCGTGGGTGATGTATATTTATGAAACCAAATCACATACGGTTTTATTTTCGATAGACGCTTCACGCAATTAGTTTTTAACCATATATATATATATATATATATATATGAAGGTAAAAATGGATATTGAATCCGACAATATGTGAGAAAGTTTTATAGAAAAACAACAAGATGTTAAACAATTTAGCTGACAGATATCTGTTTCGACATTATGAATATGTCTTTTTCAAAGCAACATTGTAAGCGGAAAAACGAAATGAATATATTATTAATTCCAAGGCAACGAACGCTCTCGATCTGTACCGGAAAATTTTTTAAAATTTTTTAAAAAATACATATTTGTTGTTAAAAATAAAATAAATTTTATTTTTAAAATGTTTAAGCATTTTTATCATAAAAACTCAAAAGAGTTTGTAATAAAATGTAAATGAATATCAAAAAAGTTCAGGAAAATGTTCCGGTTCCAAATGAAAGTTTAAAAATGTAACAAGTCCAGCAACATGAATTTGCAATGATGTTAAACTCGCAGAGTTGGGATCCTTATTACATCCGAAAAATATGAGCCTCCGGTGATATGATTTGCGTAATTCCAAAAATTATATATATATATATATATATATTATATATATATATATATATATGTGTGTGTGTGTGTGTGTGTGTGTGTGTGTGTGTATGTCTGTCTGTCTTAATGTCATTTTTCTATACATACGCACGCACACACACACACACACTCACTCACTCACACACACACCATAAAAGAAGAATACTTGATGTCATATTTCAAAGCGAAAGCGACCGTCCGTTTTACACTTACGCACACACACATTTATATATATATCACCCTGTTAAAAGCGATTATATATTCACTTTTTCCCCGTTAAGTTTAATCACGATAATTACCGCAATTATAAAAAACAATTACAAAAAAATTCTTAAAACAACTTTCTTAACTGATCTTCAAGAATTTATAAGAATGAAAAAAAAAATTAATAAACACGTATACAGGCATCAGTATTATATTAGCCCTATCCTATATCTTTTCGATCTTAACCACATATATAAAAGTTTCTAGGGTTATTTCATGCTTAGAGGTTAGGGAATCGCATTCAATATAGTTTCTTATTTGTATTTCAAGTAACTATTTTTTTAAACACTTTGCCTTCCAAATTTCCCCAAGGTCATACCAAATTTTCATGATATCTTTTTTTATACCTGTGACGATGTTTTAAGTGTCCCATGTAGCTCATTCGTTAGAGTACCCGCCTAAGGATCGCAAGTCTCCATTTTGCTCATGTTTATTTCCCTATGCTTTTATAGAGAGCCATGCCATTTACTCATTCATTCATATCTTATTATAATGGAGATTGTGTGTTTTTCTGTCTGTAACCGAAACTATATTACTAATCGAGTCACAATTAACATAGTTATTTACATCACATTCTCCATGATTTTATTTATATTTAAACCTGAATTATTAATAAAATTGCTTCACCTTTTTATTAGTGTTGTCCATATCTACATACGAATAACATGCAATTGTATTTATATATACAAAAAATAGCGGTTTGCAGTGTGAATGGGAAGGCTAATTTGCATATTGATATTAAAAATGGGATTTTATTAAATGTGTGCTTAGTATTATTGATTTCTAATTGTTTAGTTTTATTTTAATGAATATAACCAAAAATCTCTTCAATAAATCTTAAATGAAATCAATTAACAAGAAAAAATAACAATCAAAGACGGGAGTGATGGAAGAGTAAGTTTCATTTCTATTTTTCTATTATACCTTCACTCTGTTACATATCTTTTTATCTGCCTTCTTATTAGACTTTCTAATTTAATACGATATTTCATTACATTAAAACTTAAATACTTGCACCCGGAGGGTGCATATATTTGCTATTATAAATTAAGAGAGAGTTACAGAAAGAGAAAGATCACACACACACACACACACACACACACACACACACACACACACACACACACACACACATATATATATATATATATATATATATATATATATATATATATTAAACATATTTCGTTGAACTCAATGGACAGTTTTTGTCTGGCGACTTTTTGTTCGATCATTTCTAAACATGATAAAATTTGAAACCAGTTAACATGTTCTCCAATGCCTATAATTTACCGCCAGTTCTCCTCCCACCATTCCCCATAACATACATATAAACTTGTGAACCCCCCTCCTACTAATTCCTATTGCTACTGTTTGTTTAAAAAGAAACAATGGAAACATCTCACCAGTTCCACACCTGATGATGGCACAGATTTGTGCAGAAAGCGCTCGTGGTAAAATCTTTGGTGGATACATACAACAATTCCCCCTGGATATTTAAAAGAGAGCCAGGCAGTTAGAAAGGATCGAACAAAAACTCACCAGACAAGAATTATCCGCTGAATTTAACAAAACATGTTTAAAAGAAAAAATACTGCCAAAATATACTATACGAGTTGGACTGTCTCATTTTTAACCAGAGGGTGTTGAAGGATGAGAACTGATGGAAGATTTAGGAATAAGCATATCATAATAATTGATAGATAAATAGACTGAGATTGAGTTAGAATAAATAGATAGATTATAGATAAAAACTGAGGTAGATAAAGAAAATAGACTAAGATAGATAGATAAATATGAAATGTGGGATAGATAGATAGATAGATAGATAGATAGATATATATAAACTCTAAGACAGATAGAATGATAGATATATAGAAAGATATGAACACTGAGATAGATAGATAGATAGATAGATAGATCATTCCTCGGATAAAGGAATAATTTAGCATGTATTTTGTGTCATTAAACTATACCGGAGAAAAGCCTTGAGAAACAAGCATTAATTCACCGAGCTTTAATATAATAATAATAATAATAATAATAATAATAATAATAATATATATATATATATATATATATATATATATATATATATATATAAGACATAAGATATATATACAAAGGAACAATCCCAACCATATTGGTTTCAGGCGATGTTTCAAATGTCTTTGGTACACCATTCCAGCAAAAGCTGAAACAGTGACCATCTCACACTATATATATATATATATATATATATATATATATATATATATATATATATTGTGTACGTATATAATTATTTCATATATACATCAATTCTTTGGGTGGTAATGTCTGAATTACTCTTACTTTGCGATGATTCAGTATTTTTTTTGTACTAAATGCTGAACTGAAACCTCAGCACTGAAAATGAATACTAACTCGAGTTGGATTACTGACTAAAGATAAGCGATTGAACGACAGAAATATCCCATACATTAACCTGATTTACAAAGATACATAAAGATTAGAGGAGTTTGAAGAGATCTAAGAGACCAATCCGGACAACCCCCGCACTCACTACGTCTGAGCGTGTATCTACCACTAAAAAAAAAAAACAAAAAAAAAACGTGTTCGATCACTTACTTAAATAAATACGGTATATAATAGTGGATAAATACGGAGATCGATTCGGTGAGGACAAAGAGACAAGTCGAACAACTTTTAATAAACAGTAAAACATCGGTATCAACGGTTTATCATTTGATCACGACGGGAGGTCGGTTCTGCATCAGACACAAACAGCCGGGGTGAATGTTGTCGGGATTGCGCGCTCTGCCAATTTCATTTCATGTATTTCACTCCGAATAATTGGTCTAGACGGAGCACCAATCGGGAGCAGCCATTTTGGGCGCAGAAAATCACCATCAAATGACATAGAATGAGATATTATGATGTATCAACAGGCGGCAAGAATTTAATATGTGGTTAGTGTCTCAACGATCAACCTCAAAACTATTTTTATGTACAGATAGTTGCTGTAAAATGCTGCCAATTTGGGATTATTTAAGAGCAACCATTATGCACCTACAAATACACAGATGCGAAAAGACACATGTATCAGATGGGCACACCAACACTTACACACTCACGCACACCATATTATATATATATATATATATATATATGTATAAAAAAGTATCAAAAAGTTTAACCATAAGTATCTTCAGGGTTAAATCCACTGAATTAATCAAGATATTGATTAATTGCAGTCGACCACACGTGTGTGTCCTTCGCATTAAACGGTTAACGAATCGTTTAACGCGAAGCACACACACGTGTAGTCGACTGCAATTAATCAATATCCTGATTAATTTAGTGGATTTATCCCTGAAGATCCTTATGGTGAAACTCGAGTACGGTATCACTTGTACCTATATATATATATATATATATATATATATAAATATATATATATAATTCCACATAAAGGAAAAGAAACTTAACAACCAGTCTTTTAGTTATCATAAATTGATACATTTCACCCTTTTTAAAAGAATCACGCATGAAACGATATAATTGTCATCCATTAAGCTATCATATGGACTCGAAGCAATCTTTATATATGTCTCTGTGTGCCCAAATATATATATATATAACGAGAGAGAGATAAAGACAGATAGGTAGATTGGGAGAGACGGACAGAGTATGTGTGTGAGAGAGATATGCAGATAGATAGACATATAGACAGATAGATGGATATGAACGTATAATTGTGTGGAAGATAAATAGTAAGTATGTAAAGTCGGCAGTATCAACGGAACAACGAGGGAGCTTATCCCCTTTTCGCTAGCAGTATACCAGTGAGACTGTTTTTGAGTATGCGGTGGAGCACCATACCTATCTTTAGGTTCCCGCTTAATCCCGCAGATCAAAGCTGTACTACACCTGGTACTTTTTTGACACACCTTGTATTCTAAAAATATTAATGAATCAAACATATATATATATATATATATATATATATATATGTAGGTATGTATATATTTATGTATGTGTGAGTCTCTCTCTCTGTGTGTGTGTGTGTGTATGTGTGTGTGTGTGTGTGTGAAAGGAATGACTTACCATTAAAAATATTGGGTTGGTCTAAATATTTGGTTGGTATAAGTGTTACTCGGATAAGTCAGCGTTATAACACACACACACACACACACACACACACACACACACATATATATATATATATATTAAGTGCATTTTAAATGTACATGAGCGCCTATATTTATCAAATTTATTTTGTAAAATATAGAATTAATTTCGAGCAAAATTCGATAAATTACTCCGAAACATATTTGTTTATCAAAGATATTTATTCTCGTTTATTCATGTCGTATTTTTCAATAATATCAAGATTGAGACTACGTACAGTTAATGAAAAACTGTTCTCCGTGAACCTTCACTTCAAAGGACAGTAAAAATGGTCTCCTCCTATTAAATATCAATTTAAGATAATTGACAGTCACTGTCCCTCGGCAAAACAAAACGTAAAACAACAAAAGTGAAATCTTATTTTAAAAAGAGATGAATTAATTTCTCAAGATGTACGTTCGGTTATCTGCAGCTTGACTCGCTGAATCCCCCACCAACCAAACCACCCAACCCCGCCGCATCTTTCTCAACACTTTGTCTTCTCAGAGTGTCCCTTTCTCTTGTCTAAATAACATGACTTCGCTTCATGATGTGAAATTTAATTTCAAAGGGCTGGAAAGATGAAAAAGATCGATGAAACGGATGGACGTTTGATTTTCGCTTGTTATTCCCATTATCGTCTGTGCCGCCCCTATTGTCATTAAAATTACGATAAGAAGCGATATTATACAGCTAATAATAATAATAATAATAATAATAATAATGACGTTCCTTCGATTACATGGATCTTAAAGACCGGCCCAGATTGTTAGCATTATACGTTATTGGCTAAGGGAATGACACACCTTGCATTAAAATGCCCAATAACAACACGTGCTGTTTTCAACGTTTGCATTTCACATTACGATAATTTTAGACGTATATTATGCATCAACTGTTTAGATATGAATTATATAAGGTTCAAAGGCCCTCGTAAAAGCTATTAATCCATTCTTGGGTAAAATATGATTGATTGATTGATTTTAACGGCATGTCAACCCATCCCGCGTTATTTCATGCCTAGAGATAAATGAATCACGCCCATTATATATTTGTATTTATATTTGTTACGGTTATAGTGGCCATCCTTTAGGCTTCAAGCAATAGCGCTTACCTGCGAAGATCCTTTGTGTTAAGCAGAGCGCGATCTTTAGTGAAAAATCCTTTGGTTGTTCCTTGGTCCTCCTCGGTCTTGCAGGTCCTTCGTCAATAATTGTAAATGGCAGTACTTAAGTAACCACGTATTCGGGTTGTTGATTGGCTGAGGTTTAAACCACGTGACCTCGCTTAGACTATAAATTCAAGTGTTGTATTGCAGCACGGGTTATATACAACAAATAATCCAACAATATCTGTTGCGTAATTG
>CM042138.1:14552657-14582657 GCA_023376005.1 Doryteuthis pealeii | reverse complement strand
CTATCTATCTATAGTTTGTTTTATTCTAATATATATTTAAAGTTATCAGAACAAAGTTTCCATTTCAATTTTTATTTTATTTTTTACTCTTTTAATAAATTTATTTTATTTTTTACTCCTTTAATAAATTTGATGATTTTACTTTACTTATGATACAAACTCTCTGATATTGAATTTTCAACTCCCATCCCTCAGGCAATATTTATTTTACGTCGCTCAGAGGGCGTTTGTTTTATTTTGTTCGTATACATAAAACAAATAAATAAAAATAAATAAAAATAAATAGATAAAAAGAATGGAATTGAAATTGATGGAACAACGGCTATCTCGACCCTTTCACGTGGCGTTAAAAAAAAAAATCCACGGGAAGCGTGTTTATAACGTACAAAAAAAAACCCGCACAAGTCCGCGTCCATTTCAGAAAATTACCCTGATGATAAATTTTCTTTGAAATCGATAAGACTGAACATTATTTTATTTTTATACCCATTGTAATTGCTTTCTTAACATAATATATATATATATATATATATATATATATATATATATATATAAACACGCACATAAAGACACACATACCCCCCACACACACACAGACACACACGCGCAGAGAATTCGGAAGATATAAGACACAAAACCAAATGGACGGTCGCTAGCAACAGCTTCAGTTTCAGAAATCTTCTGTAGAAGAGATTTTTATCTCGAAATATTAAGAACAAATGACAGGTTAACAAACAACACCATAGTAACCTCGTTTTTCTTTACACTTGCATTAAGGTAGCCTTCAAAACCAACTACCAAACCAATATATATATATATATATATACGTTTTTACTCAGCAAGTATAAAATTGAATACGTATTTAAAAAAAGCTCCCGATTACGACAAGAAGGTTCCCGAGTCCGAAAAGAAGATTCTCGAGTCCGAGAAAGTTTCCGAGAATGAGAAAAAATACCTGAAGAAGGCCGGAGGGCACATCGGCTAAAACGTTGTACAGATAACAATAAAGATGAGGACAATAGTCCGAATGATCCACATTATACTATTTAAAAAAGGACACGAAATTAACAGCTCTGAGTTTCCCATTGCTGGTTCCAAGTGAGACAGTATCGACAGGCTTCTCTCTCTCTCTCTCTCTCTCTCTCTCTCTCTTCTTCATCTCTCATCTATTTAGGAGTGTAGCTGGACAAGAAGGAAAAAAATCATAAAAAAGATCCTTGAAAAAGTTGATGGACCATCTTTTATGATCAACGGCCATCTTGAACAAAAATATGCTTCCGGTCATATTATGTTGAATGAATTGATTCTTGCCCAATTGACGAGGTTGGGCAGCGTCCAGCCTGGTCAGTGTTGGGATCGTTAGTCGTTTGAGAATAAATCGGCCCTGGAGGCTAAATATAGTAGACAAAGGAGAGATAGGAGAAAACTAATTCTAGATTCGAACCGAGATAGGTGCTGCCTATTACACTTTAAAGTAGTTTAACCTAGGTTTCTCGTACGGTAAAATGAGACTGGTGGTGATTTCGGTGCATATGGCGTAATATCAAAGGTCTTATATGGTGAGGTATTTTAAGCAGGGCAATGAAACACTAGTATGGAATTCGGTCGTGTCGGCAACCGCCTTGTCATCAACTACGAAAGAGAACGTTGTCAAAGGAGTTGCAACAATGTTTAACACATAAACTATTTTATTTTAAATCATCCTAGTGTGCTATATCCACAGGTCCTGCTAGTTATCGTATAATAGTTTCATCACAGTTATTTAGCAGTTTACTATAAATTACGCAAAATTTGGCCCATCACTAATTCAACAAGTGAGATCATGATAACAATACACTGTTGTAATATATATATATATATATATATATATATATATATATATATATATATATATATATTACATAATGCTAGTGTATTTTGGCAGCATTTTCTCTTTTAAACATCTTTGGTTGAACTCGAGTGACAATTCCTGTCGTAAGAGTTTCTGTTCAATCCTTTCAAGGTGTCTGGCCATCTTTTTGGTATATATATTAGCAAAACTTGTGGATATACAACATTATGATAATTTGTATTCTGAAAAAAAAATTATATGATGTGCGTGAAAAAAAGTTTAAAGGTGTATTTACCTATATTATTATTTATTAGTTTACATGAGCGACACGTGTTTCAGATCTTCTGATATCTTTTTCATGCGTTAATTAATGGGGTTAATTAACGTCTGAAGAAGATTTTAGAAAATCTGAAACATGTGTCGCTAATATAAAATGATAATTAACAAAATTAAAAAAGCATAATCCACTTTGCATATCTTCTCTTTAAATAATATATATATATATATATATATATATATACTTATGCATGTATCAATATATGTATGTATATAGTGGCACATATGCACCTATTTGCATATATATATATATATATATATATATATATATATATATATTATATATATATATATATATGAAGAGACCTTTAGGTTGAACTGAATGCTTATATCAACATCTATCCATGAACTTCTGTACCACTATAGTAATAGGCGTGCACTTTTGTGTGCATATAATAGCCCCCCCCCACTCTCTCTCTCTCTCTCTCTCTCTCCCTCTTTCTCTCTCTCTATATATATATATATTTGTATATATATATACATATACATATATATATATGTATATATATATATACATATACATATATATATATGTATATATATATACATATACATATATACATATATATATATATATATACATATACATATACATATATATATATATGTATAGATGAAAAATGTAGGAATATGTGTAAGACTTTCTGCGTATTGCATATATATATATATACACACATTATATATATATATATGTGTGGGTTTATGTAAATGTATGTGTATACTTATGCATGTATGAAGATATGTACGTATGTAAGGACAGATATACAACTCCATGCACATATATAAAGGAATAAAGAAATAGAAAAAATGGCGAGTGAATTCAGTTCTAATATTTAGCAATTAAATCCTATTTCTGATCCTGCTCTTTTTCAACAATTGTTGGACATTCCAGTCCGAAATATTTCACATTACTGTAATTGCTTTGATTGTTCCCGAGAAAAAAAAAACTCCATCTGACTTGAATTATAACAAAGTGAAACAAGAAAAAAATCACAGCATAAGTTTAAGTTCCTCATTGAAAAAGGAAAAACTTAAAAAGGAAAAAAAATAAAATAAGAAAGTCACTTCTATTGCACAATAAGCTGGCACGGATTAGTATGTATTCAACTTGACTGTTACCAACATTAGTTTCTATTCAAGCGACTTCCTAAATTCAGTGTATAGCCAATTCAGCTGTTGATTACACACACACACACACACACACACACACGCATATATATACATGTATAGACACACACACGCATATATATATATACATGTATAGACACACACACACATATATATATACATGTATAGACACACACACCATATATATATCATGTATAGACACACACACACACACACACACACACATATATATACATGTATAGACACACACACACACATATATATAGACACACACACACCCATATATATATATACATGTATAGACACACACACACACACACACACGTATATATATACATGTATAGACACACACACACACATATATATATATACATGTATACACACACACACACACGTATATATATACATGTTAAGACACACCCACACACACACACACACACATATATATATACATGTATAGACACACACACACATATATATATATACATGCATAGACACACATATATATATATACATGTATAGACACACACAGACACATATATATATACATGTATTAGACACACACACACACACACGTATATATATATACATGTATAGACACACACACATATATATATACATGTATACACACACACATGTATATATATACATGTATAGACACACACACACACATATATATATACATGTATACACACACACATGTATATATATACATGTATAGACACACACACACACACCCATATATATATATATATATATATATATATATATAGATAGATACATATATGTATGTATATATGCTTATACATATATACCCATGTATATCTAATATATATATTTAGATACATATGTGCATATATAAGTATGTATATATGCAAATATACACACATATATATATATATATATATGTGTGTGTGTGTGTGTGTGTGTGTGTGTGTGTATGTGTGTGCATGTCTGTATGTACATATGTGTATGGGGTTGTGGAGGTATATTTATGGTATTAATCACAAAATAAGTTTTGTCTGTCATATATATATATATATATATATGGTGTGTGTGTGTGTGTGTGTGTGTGTGTGTATGTATATCTATGCATATACATATTATATATATGTACTACATACACATACATATATATATATACATATATACATATATATATATATATGTGTGTGTGCGTGTGTGTGTGTGTGTGTGTGTGTGTGTGTATGTATATATATATATGCATGTGTATGTGAGAACATATATGTGTGCCTGGGGTTGCGGAGTTATATTTATGGTCTTACTCATAAAATAGTTCTTGTCTGTCTCTTCATGTGAGTTACTTTTATAAGTTATGATGGGTTGGATATTGTAGGCGTTTTGCATAAATCCGATATGAATATATCAGTGAATGCCGGAAGTAATTTACATGAGTCAGCAAGTCGATTAAAAGCGGAAACTTTCGATTTTTCCCACTGATCTCTCATGGCCAATTATATATCCGTATTCATATATATATATATATTATGGACTCTGTCGACGATTTTCGACGCATGAGGGTTCACACACACTATGAACACCACACAGTGATTTGTTTATAGTGGTGAAGGCTTGAGTTGGACCATCCACACCTTTTGGCACAGTCGATAGGAAAGAATTGGCGCATCAAGGGTTGCCACAAAGCCAATCAACGACCGACCTCAGGAATTCTGAATTCAGAGTTATCCCTCCCCTAGACTGGTTACTTACCCAAGGCTGAAGGGCCAGTCTGCCCTACTATTTAACCCATAGCTGGATGGAGAATATATGGATTCATACATTTCCCATGAGTATTAGCGCTATGTGAAATGCCAACAGCATCGTCTAGGAATTGAACTCGAATCGACGAGTCCATTTTCCACGACTCTAACCACTAGCTCACGTGCTTATATATATATATATATATATATATATATATATATATATATATATATAGAAGTCGTCGGGGCGGCCTAAAGTCGGTATCAGCCAATCAGCAAGGGAGTCTATCCCCTTTTCATTTGCACTAGACTAAGGAGATTATTTTTAGCGTCTGAGGCGGAGCGCCAAACCTACCGTCAGCTCCTTACTTTACCGCACAGATCCCTGTGCTACTCATACGCTGAGTTGGCGAGGATCGGTATCGAACTATGAACCTTGTTGTTTCTAGCCGAACGCTCTACCGACTGAGCTAACCTAGCCCTTATTATTATCAGTATTATCTGAGTTATTAGGACCATTGTCCTCATTTTCATTGTTAACTATACAACGTTTAGGCCGATATGCCCTCTCAATAGCAACGCTCCACCTTTGAATAAGAGCATGTATCTCTGCCCTGTAAAATTCCGTTGACTGTTCTTAGAGCCACTTCTTCACTACCGTTTTCACCTCCTAGTCACCGGAATAATGTTTGCCTCTCAAACCCTCTTTCATGGGGCCGAAGAGATGATAGTCAGAAGGTATTAAATCTGGTGAGTATGGAGGAAGCGGTAAAGTTTCCCACACTAATGAGTCGATTTTCTTCCTTGTCCTGATGCTTGAGTGTGGTCGAGCATTGTCATGCAGAAAAAATGACATTGTCGATTGGCAAGTTGGGTCTTACCCGTCGAATTCTTGCTCTGAGCCTCGTTATGGTCTCAATATAGGTCTTAGTTTTATGAGGAAAAGTTCACATGAAATAAGGAAAATGGCATTACTTTTTGACTCACCCTCCTAAATGGTTTATTTGTGACATGGTATCTTTAAATTATAATTCATTTCTTAGGCATACATACATAATCACCTGTAAGCGCATCTACGTTTGAATCTATATGAAAAGATTCACCTGGATGTGTACCAGAAGCTATTTTCTCGTCGGGGTTCCCCGGGTGATTAATTTCGCTTCTGGCCACCTTTCAGGGAAATTAGGAGTTAATTAGCAATGCCACCTCTTCTGAAATTGATATGCAAAGGTTCATTGCAGGATCACATATTACCGTTGGCTAGGAGCGAACCCTTAACTGATTGATTGATTGTACACCAACAGATGGACACTGCGGAGTATGCTGATCAGCAAATACTTACATAGACCAGCTCTGTGCGGATACTGGATGTCGTGGAGAGGATTTACCTGGGGTGATGACCGATACCGAGAGGTAATGAGACTGAATTACGGAAGGCCGTGCTCGACGTTATGATGATGAAGATGATGATGATGATGAAGATGATGATGATGATGATGATGAAACTTATCTCATGTAGAATTTCTATGTGGGCAGCAAATGACTCAAAAGTGAACTTCTCCTGTGGACACCTACCATAGACACACCAGCATGGGCCGAAAAGCAGATAATTACATTTGACCAGCTCCGTACGGATACTGGATGTCGTGGAGAGGACATGCCTGAAGCGATGACCGATACCGACGGGTATCGACTGAGAATCATTAAAATCTGGAATTTCAGCGTGACAAGATGAGTTGGGAGACCAAAACAGACTTATATTGACCAGCTCCATTCCGACACTAAATGTAGTTTCCTCAAGTCATACATTCATACATACATACACAGCAACTGTCCTTTATATATGTACAGATATAGCCAGCTCAAAAAGCAAGATAGTGAATGTGTATTAACTTTGTCGTTGTTTATTTTCGTAGTTTCCTCTGGACATACATACACACAGACATACATACATCCTTACATATCTACATATCTCCATACAAGGTGTGTATAAAAAAAAGCATCGAGATTTTTGTACTTTTTTACACACCTTGTTTTCGGAAAAAAAACAGTTTCAGTACAAGTTTAAAGCTGTATTTACCAAGACAGAAATGAATGAGTAGAACTTTAATTTTTTTCAGAATACAAGGTTAAAAAGTACAAAAAATCTTGATACTTTTTTTACACACATTGTATATATACCAATGCCCTTTATATATGTATAGATACATATAGATAGATAATAAATGATTATTGATAATAATTAATTCTTTTATTTTTTCCTTTCCTTTCACGTTGGATTAGTAATGTCGTGAGGAGGAATTGCCTGGAGCGGTGACACAATATTTATTGTATAAATATAACGAATACTTTTTCCACTTAACTGAGTCCTTGGAAGGTTGATAAGATATCAGACTTACAACAGCTAACGAGAAAGAATCGTGGAAATACGTGATTTCTGCGCGACATGATGATGATGATGATGTTGATGATGATGATGATGTTGATGATGATGATGATGAAACGTATTCTCGTAGAATTTTTACGTGGACAACTAATGATTCTTTAGGATCGATGATGCAAAGACTATAAAAAATCGATAATGTAAAGAACAAAGGAATCGGCTAATATGATAAATTAAACGGAATATAATGAATTTCGGATTAATTATTGATACAGCGCCACCTGTTAGAAAAGAAAGGCAAACAAGAAAACATGTCAGATTGTGGTATCGAGATGTTATTAAGAGATAGCGATTCGCTTCTCTGTTCAATAATGTATGCGAATATATTGATAAACACTTGTATCGGTCATGTGCGCACATTGTCACAATGTGTATCCCAGTTTCTAAGGAGACACAATTTATAAACTATATAAAATAATATATTTATCTATATTTATAAACTATATACATTGATAAGATTTTGAAAGGTTAGTTAGGAAATTTTCATGCCATCTTTCGTGAGGGAGCTAATGAAGAAATTCGACATGGTCGACATTTCTTTTTTGTATTAACATGATAATTTTTTTAAAGCTAAACAGATAAGTTTTCAATTCTTGGGGTATATATATATATATATATATATATATATATATATATATATAATGATATATGGGTCGGGTTAGCTCAGTCGGTAGAGCGTTCAGCTAGAAACCACAAGGTTCTTAGTTCGATACCGGCCATCACCAGCTCAGCGTATGAGTAGCACAGGGATCTGTGCGGTAAAGTGAGGAGCTGATGGTAGGTGTGGCGCTCCACTTCAGACGCCAAAACAATCTCCTTGGTCTGGCGCTATTGAAAAGGGATAGACTCCCTCGCTGACAGACTGATTCCGACTTTAGGCCGCCCCGACAACTTTACTACTAATATATATATATATGTGAGAGAGAGAGAGAGAGAGAGAGAGAGAGAGAGAGAGAGAGAGAGAGAGAGAGAGAGAGAGAGAGAGAGAGAGAGAGAGAGTCTCTGTATGAAATGATATAATTTTTGAATTTGATTCTTCTGAGAATTTGAAAAAATCTTCATATATTCCTATCTGTACATATATTACACACACACACACACACACATATATAAATATATATATATGTTTATATATACATATCATATATATGTGTATAGAGAGAGAAAGAGAGAAAATAGAAACAGAGAGATAGTTTGAAAGAAATGCATTTATAATTGTGTGGAGTATAAAGAAGGTCCTAAATAGAAACATTCCTAAAACCATTGTCTATTGTATATATATATATATATATATATATATATATATATATATATATATATATATATATATATATATATATATGTGTGTGTGGGGGGGTGTCAGTGTCTGCACGCATGAATGTGTATGTATTTATGCATATATATATGTATATATATATGCATAAATACATATACACTCATACACACATTTCCACCGTCTCACCATCCCACTATATATATATATATATATAATATCCCACGATTGACTCATCCCACTATATACATACACACACACACACACACACACACACACACACACCACACATATATATATATATATATATATATATATATATATATATATATACAGAGATAGAGAGGGTGTATTTACACGTTTATATGTACATATATATACATATGTGTAGGCATATATATATATATATATATATATATATATATGTACACACACAGACACACACACACAAACACAGACATATATATATATAATTATACACACACACACGCACACGTAAGCATACACATGCATATATATATATTTATACATTTATATATATATATATATATATATATATATATATATAGAGAGAGAGAGAGAGAGAGAGAGAGAGAGAACGAGAAAGGGTGGGAAAATAGACGACTAGATTTTTATTATATCTTTGTAAGGTTGGATCACCGTAGGTAACATTTTGCTAATATACATCCTGATAATCAACATTTTGCTTGTATAATTTTACTTTTGGCTTTTGGCGAACAGAATGATATATGCCCATTAATTTTCAGATCCGAATCAAAGGATTGACATTGTATTTTGACGAGATGTTCCGCCATCTGATCGCAATTAGGTTCACAGTCGACAATTTATGTCATTTACTAAACACACAGAGAATGAAATGTAATCACATGTTGGTTCGACTCATCATTACTGAAAAGAATGGAAAGTGAACGGATTCAGCGACATGTCTTTGAATATTTTGGGCAGGATATACGCGACGTCGAAATACGCGCAATCAGAAATGTGGTGTACATCTTGGTAATCTTATACTCTCAAAATTGAAGACAAGAATACTTCCGTTTTTGGTACCAGGGGATCTTGGGGGTCGGACGTGAAAAACGTTGCTTCATAATTCAGCCGGTGTGGTAAGATCGTAAAACATGTCGCTCCCTAATTCAGCAGAAATAAGAAAGTACCGTTGTAAGTGTGATATCTTACCAACCATCCAAGGACTCAGTTAAATGGAAGTGTATTCGTTATATTTACTAGCAACAGAAAACACTCTTCGGGAGTCGTAAAAATTAATTTTTGAAAGACATTGCCTGCTGAGAGGGTGGGAGTTAAAAATCAATGTCAGAGGGTTTGTATCATAAGTAAGACAAATCCTCATATATATTAAAGGAGTAAAAAAAACAAAAAACAAAAACAATTTGGAATGAAAACTGAGCCCCATCCCTCTCAAATAAAATGATTCGTGCATGTAATAATCAAACAATTATTTTGAATATTTTCCACATCAATTTTCCACAAAATCGTAGGTATTTATTTATTTGTAATTTTTTAATTTAACTTCTTGTTACTGTAAAAAAAAAAAAAAAGGACGAGAGTAAAAAAAATTTTTTTAAATTGCTTACTCCAATTTTGGGTGTATATAGCATAAGAATATTGTGTCGTAAACTGTGACGTAGAGCTAATACGTAGTTTTTGTTACAGACAGAAATACAGACAATCTCCATTATTGATAGATATAAACAAATATTAGCAACGCACAAATATTTAAGGCGCAATTCTTGTTTGTGTAAATGTATTAATACATGGTATTTGAAAGTCCATGTTGTGTTTATGTGTTTTCTATGTCTAACTCCTGTCTGTTCATTCTGTATACTAGTAAAATAAAAAAAACACCCTCCGGGCGATGTAAAAATAGATTTTTGAAACATATTGCCTGAGGGGTGGGAGTTAAAAATTCAATGTCAGCGAGTTTGTACACTAAGTAAGTAAAATCATCAAATTCATTAAGGGATTAAAAAAATAAAACAATTTGAAATGTAAACTTTAAATATGTATTAAAATAAAACAAACTATATATAGATATATAATACCAGTCATGTATTTATTAAAACTTGTTTTAAAAAACAATGAGAACTGTCTAATGTTGCATGTTCAAATTTTGAGTGTATTTATTCTGTTATGATGATTTTGGGTAATGTGACGTAAGCAGTGACGTGATTTTTGTTACAGACACAAACCGGAAGCGAATCTCCATTATTAATAGAGATATGTAGTGTCTTTCATTCTTTAATTCATTTGTATTATATTTTACTGTGTTGTTGGCATCCGTCCGTCTACGTGAGACGATGAAGTAGTGTCCATGTATTTTTATGTGGAACTACGTAGCATGGGTGGTTTGGTATGGAAGATGGGCTGTTGCCAAGACAGCAAATCCTCCTCTTCACACTGCCGCTGTGATCCAAAGGAAAGGTAAGGAGCCAATGCAGTTTGGCAGCAGTAGTGTCGCAAGGGTTGCTGGGTAACACTGGAGTTCAACATCAGCCCACCTTAGAGACTCCAGCTTCGATTTTGTTTTGGGAGTTTACTTCCCTTACTGTATAGCATGTCCCTGTCCGTCCCTTTCTTTCTTTCTCATAAAAACGGAATGGTCCAATATTTAGCTTATGTAACGACACTCATAGAGTTTGGCGGATAGGCAACATCAGATAATCAGGATTTACATCTTTCCATTTCATTTTGGACGATATCATTTTTAACCAGAAATGTTGCAAATTATGATAACGTTCATAAGGAACATGGGTATTAATCTATAGATAGTTATATAATTGAAATCTATATTTATTAATCAGGAGCTATACATTCTTCTCTTTATCTCTGTCCATTCCGTATTTGGAGTCTCTAAGAGGACCACACCCCACTAATTCACAAAGGACTGTTTATCCTATTGAAATAATCAATAGTCTTTTGTCAGCTCCGTGGGATTTCCATAATTTCACGAATCTATCTGAAGGAAATATTGCCACGGGGCCTATGAGGAAACCCTTAAGAACATTATGATAATAATCACTTAATATCAATTCTCACAACCTTTAACTTGGAAATGAAAACCTTCCGCATAAGTCAATAGACGGCTTAGCAAATGAGCAAGTATAACTAGGGTTAATGTTGTTAAATAGAGGTCTTACGATTGTCCGGCAGGATATAAGGTTGGGATGGATAATCAAAATGGCCTCAATATGAAACACTTCATAATCATTAATCAACCAATTCGATAAGCTCCTTTATTCGCTCTCTCTTTCTCTCATTCACTCTCACTCTCTCTCACTACCCCCTCCTCTCTCTCATATATATATATATATATATATATATATATATAAGGTAATCCAAATGACTGGTTGAAAGGGATGATTCTATTTGGGATCTTCGAAATCTCACTGTCGGTGCAAACATATACTCATACAAGGATTTTTATAAATCCCTAAAGAGAGCTCAATGTATAATAATTAATAAATTAGATTATATACAGAGAAATATTTAATTTTCAACGAAAGAAATCTTAAAAAAGCATCATCCCGTTATAATTTTATATTTTTATATTTTATATCTCTATTCTCTTCTCTCTCTCTCTCTCTCTCTCTCTCTCTCTCTCTCTCTCTCTCTCTCTCACACACACACACACACACACACACACACACACACACCACACACACACACACTCCCCACACACTGTTCTCCTTTCTGTCTTTCTTTCGCTTATACAATTTAAGTCTCCTTTATTGATGTTGTATTACAAATATTGCAATCGTGAAAGTAATCTTACCCCATTTACAAGAGGAAGGCTTTACTTCTTATTTAATAACAAAGCAATGGAAACAATATATTTCAGTCAAAAATAATAAACAAACCTCGGTTGTGTAAATCAATGGCGAAATTTGTCTGTTTTTGGATGCGAAAGACACAGATAAATTGTGATAGGTTAAATTATGGGTGTAAATTTTGGCACTACGTAGCTCAGTTGGTTATATTTAACATGGTTTTATCGGGGCAACTGGAATGTAAGTTTTTATCATACCATAACATTTGATATTGTATATTGCACTGTCTCCTCGTTATCCTGGATGAGAGACTTTAAAAAACAAACAGAAATAAAATTAACAAGATGAAGTAAAATTTATACTAAAATTAAAAATTAACAATTATTTATCTAAAAATCAAAATAAAGAATTAAAATATGTTTTTCATATCTTAAAAATGGGAGAAAAAACAAATGTATGGCGAGTTCAAATGACAAACTAAATAAATTGAACAAGAGACAAAATGGACATGGCTAAGTTCTTTTCAAACAGAAAACTCCAAGTTCTAATTATCAGGAGTTAGAATATCAAATAGAGATTATACTTTATTAAAATCTTAATTTGTATAATTAATTTGCTAAATAGTTATATAGATTGCCGGCCCAAATAATTAGCGACAACAAAAATGAAAACACAATAAAATAACGAAAAGGGATGTTTGTCAAAATAATGGCTTACAAAACAAAGAAAATGATTATTCAATTAATAATTAATATATGTACGCAACATTTTATTTGAGTAGAAGGAAATTAAGTTTACATTTCAAATTGTATAATTATTCTACTCCTTAAATAAATTTAACGATATTACTTATTTATAACACAAACACTCTGAAATTGAATTTCTAATTCCCAGCTTGTCCGGCAATATCTTTCAAAATGTAATTTTTTACACTGCCTGAACGGTAATTTTTGCTAGTATATTTAATAGGTATATAAAAGGACGGGGTCAAATAAATAAAGAATAAAACAATGTTCAACGAAGACTAATGATAGATTATAAAAATAAATAAAGATTTATCCCAATAAATAAAAAGTAAAAAAGATAAAATATGTCACGTTTTTACAAAATGATGAAGGAAAAAAATGGAAAAAAAAAGATACCAGGGTAGAGAAATTAGGTTTAGAGTAAATGTAGCAAAAAGCACACAACTGAATTAATATTCAATACAACAGAGACGTTTTTGACAGGGCCGTGTCATATGGGCTTTAAAAAGATATAGTCATTTGTTTTTTAAGATTTCCTTCTTTTTTTTTTTTTTTTTGCTGACAGACAGCTACTGTCAAAATGCGAGTGGGTATATTCGATTTAATTTACATCTAGTAATGTTTGATAGACACGCACAGGTAGAGTCACGCAGTGCACACAAGCACACATAAGACACGCATAAATGCGTACACGCACTAGAGTAGTCAGACTGACACACAGGGGCAGATACGCACAAACACACACACATACATACACACACACATATATACATAAATATATGTATATATATACAGAGATATATATATATAATAGATACATTATAGATACACACATATATATATAGATACACACATATATATAGATACACACATATATATATATAGATACACACACACACACACACACATATATAATATATATATATATATATATATATATACACACACATATATATATATATAGAGAGAGATATACATGCATATTTTTTTTAATTATATTAATGTGGAGGCTGGAAGGAGAAGAATTGATGAGAAAGGTGTTATAGGCATTTTGTGTGTACTGCATTGGAAATCAATTTTAAGTATGGTTTCTATTGTTTTATGTATAGAGCTTCTAGTATTTTTAAAAAATGGAACACATCACCACTGATGATGGCACTTCGAAGTGCTGAAAGTAATCGGGACCTGAACTTTGGTGGACTTATCCACGAATTTCACCCAAATATTAAAAAGTTGGCCAGAAAACTCGAAAAGATCAAAAATAAAATTGTTAAACAGGAGACGTGCCTTTTGTTTAATTCTACGTGTATAAATGAAAGAATGCTGCCCAATTACACACACACACACACACACACACACACACATATATATATATATATATATATATATATATATATATATGTATATATATATATATGCTCCGCATCCCCTAGGGTTGAGCACTCTGGGGGAGATCTCGCTGACGGCCGCCAACTCAAGCGTAAACGCAACGATCTTCTCTGAATGGAGCACTCTGTGACGGCCTTTACACACAAAGCGATGTGTGCATTAAAACAGTTAAAATCCCCTTTCCATTCTGTAAGTGAAGACAACCTAATGGTTAAGGTGCCGGAGTTCAATTGCGGCTATAGGTAGCTTACAAAATGTCTAGCCACACTGAAGAGACTTGATAAGTCGAAACACGTGTCTGTGGATGACCCTATATATAATATATATATATATATATAATATATATATATATATATCACTTTACAAAATAATACTGCTAGCGATTACCTAGCTGTATATATCTTATAATGTTCCATCAGATTAAAGATATTTCTATGCATACGGTTATTCATATTTAAGATTTCATAAGGTTGTATATCAAAATGGTATTAAGTATATTTCACATATCGTATATATTATGTATATACATACGTTTTTGTAATTGTGAATTCGCACGTATATCCAGTTGTGTGTATGTGTATATATGCGCATGCCTGCGGGCATATAGATATACTAACCTATATCGATATATTGGAAACACCAAAAATAGGTGAAAACATAAAATAAAACCAACGTATATATATATATATATATATATATATATATATATATATAATATATATATACGTTGGTTTTATTTTATGTTTTCAATTCTTCTACTATTGGTGTTTCCAATATATCTATAGGTTAGTATACCTACATGCCCACAGGGATGCGCATATATATATATATATATATATATATATATATATATATTATATATATATATATATATATTTGTTCTGTCTGTTAATATGAATTTGTGTTTCGGGGGAAAAAAACATGACATAAGTGACATGGTAAAAAAAAGATGTCTGCCTGCTGATAAAAGTCTTTGTTGCTTTTTATTCATTTTGATGTCATGTACAAATCAAGAAATGTCATGAATATCTTAAACTGAATAACTATTATTAGGTTTCATTGAAAACAAAACAAAAAAGTATATATATATATATAAATAAAATAAAAAAGTGAGTTAATAGAAAACATTTTCCGTGTTTTGAGTGGCGTAACTCTGGTCGTAAAGATATGCATTCGTGAGTGGTGAGTTCAAATCCTTAACTACTCTGCGAGATTTATATATATATATATATATATATATATATATATATATATATATATTATTTTAATGGAGATTGTGTGTTTTTCTGTCTGTAACCGAAAGTATATTCCTACTCAAGTCACAATTCTCCTAGTTATTGACATCACATTCTCCATGATTTTATTTTTTATCTAAACCTCAATTATCAATAAAATTGTCTTACATTATTAATACTGTTAACTATGTCTACATACTGACAACATGCAATTATATTTATATATACAACAAAATAGCGGTTTACAGTGTGAACGGGAAGGCTAATTTGCATATTAATATTAAAAAATCGAATTTAATAAATATGTGCTTAGTATTATTGATTTCTAACTGTTTGGTTTTATTTTAATGAATATAAGCAAAAATCTCTTCAATGAATCTTAAATGAAATCCATTAACAAGAAAAAATAACTGTCATTTTATTCTTTACTTCTCTTCTTCATCTAAATACTTAAATTAGAAAAAATAACAATAAAAGACGAGAGTGATGGAAGAGTAAGTTTCAGTTGTTCCATTTTTTTATTATACTCCCTCTGTTTCAAATCTTTTATTATACCCTCTGTTTTCTTTTTATCTGTATTCTTATTTAGTTTCATTAGCCTTTCTAATTTAATACAATATTTTATTACATTAAAACTTAAATACTTGCACCCGGAGGGTGCATATATTTGCTAGTATATATAAAATTTCATTTTGAATTAAAGAGAGTTACAATGTAGCAATATTCTTCGGAAGTTAACCAGAAAAGCTTATATATATATATATATATATATCTTATTATAATGGAGATTGTGTGCTGGTCTGTCTGTAACCGAAACTAAATCACTACTCAAGTCACAATTCCCTTAGTTATTGACATCACATTCACCATGAACTTATTTTTTTATTTAAACCTCAATTATTGATAAAATTGTTGTACCTTATTAATACTGTTGGGTCTACATACTAATAACATGCAGGTATATTTATATATTCAACAAAATAGCGGTTTACAGTGTGAACGAGGAGGCTAATTTGCATATTGATATTAAGAATTTGATTTTAATAAATATATGCTTAGTATTATTGATTCTAATTGTTTGGTTTTCTCTTAACGAATCTGAGCAAAAATCTCGGGATAAATCTTAAAAGAAATCCATAAACGAGACGAAAGAACTGTAATTTTATTAAATACTTCATAATCTAACTAAATAGATAAATTAGGGAAAATGAAAGAGGGGAGTGATGGAAATGATGGAAGAGTTAGATTTAAAGCTGTTCTATTTTTCGATTATACCCCCTCAGTTTATCATTTTCTAAATAGTTTCTAATTTGATATAATATTTTATTACATCAAAACCTAAATACTTGCACCCGAAGGGTGCATATATTTGCTAGTATATATAAAGATTCAAACCCATTCTCAACGGTTATTACAAAGGTAAGAAACGGATTTGATCTTCTCTAATAACTTATAGAATAATTATATTAACTTGATTATTCAAAGGAGTCTAATAAGGGTCCCCACTCTCCAAAAGTGTTTTAATACTTTTTGAGAAGGGTCCCCTGGAAAGGATTGTTCCTTTATCCCCCTCATTTCATTCATTTTTATTTCATCCATTCATTCATTTTACCATCAATGTTTAACTAAATATATATATAAATATACTTTAATATATATATATATATATATATATATATATATATATATATATATATATATATATATTAAGTACCGAATTATCCAATTAACCGATGAAACTAAACAACCCATGTTTTCTTTCTGTCTGTCTGTCTGTCTGTATTTCTCTGCGTGTGTCTGTGTCCCCCCCTCTCTCTCTCTCTCTCTCTCTCTCTCTCTCTCTCTCTCTCTCTCTCTCTCTCTCTCTCTCTCTGCTTATGTCTTGTCTGTATGCATGTCTCTCTTCGACATGGTGAGTTCAAATCCTGTACTACTCTCCGATATATATATATATATATATATATATATATATATATAATGAATAAAAAAACAATGAGTTAAGATGGATGATATTTTAATGTAGAAGCCGATGTTATAATGTTTCGTTTTTTTTTTAGCAAAACATCGTCATGGCATTCATCATTTTTATAAAATATCCATTGTAAAAAAGGATAAATTCCCTCATATTACTTTCAAACTATGCAAGTTTTTACAATATTTAAAACATTCTCTTGTGATAATATATTTTTTTTAAATCTATGTTTTTTACACATTGAAGAATATTAGCAATAACTCTTAAGTAAATATTAATAATAAGCTGTAATAATTAGATTATCATATTGTTGTATATCGACAGGTCTTGCTTGTAAAATATTTGTTATTTCGCCATTCTATCAAAGACTAACAAGGTTTCTGTCAATATATATATATATATATATATATATATATATATATATATATATATATATATATATATATATATATTGTTAAATAATGCAGCCATTTTTTGTCTGCAATTTTTGTCCTTTGGTTTTTCGTATTGCCGGATTATTTTTGTATTATCTGGCGAATATATGCCTACAAGAAAAAAATGCTGCCTAAACACACACACACACACACACACACACACACATATATATATATATATATATATATATATGTATATGTATATATATATATATATATATATATATATATATATATATATAATGAATTAACTTTTTTTTCAATAACTCTTAAGTAAATAATAATAAGCTGTAATAATTAGATTATCATATTGCGGTATATCCACAGGTCCTGCTGGTAAAATATTTATTATTTCGCTATTCTATCAAAGACTAAAAGGTTTCTTATGCTAAAATTTGGATTGAACTTTTCCAAGAAAAGTGACCTTTAGGAACTGCGGCCGTAGAAGTATACACGATACATAACATAACAGCTTATTTTGCGAACCAATCAAGACTCACTGATACCTATCCAAAAATATTTCTTGTGATCTTTCGGCTGCCAATAAATACTTTAGATACAGACACTAGGTGTTCTAACGTCACAATCGCTAAACAACCTTCAGGTCGTCATCGACAGATCTACAAACCGATTTCCTTGCCAATTCTCAAAGACCTGGTCACTATGTGTTTCATCCCATCAAAATTATAAACAAACTCTGCCAAAAACTTTCTTTCTTGTTTAGTTCAACTTTCCATTTTATTTGAAGACTTCAATTTTCTTTTCTCTGTTAAAAAAAATGGGACCTCTCATATTGCAAACCGACCACTCGGGTGAACCAGTAGAATACACAGACTCTACCTCTGTATAGGGTTAAAAATCGCCGTAATGGCGTCACCTACTAGCTGTTGTTGGTGACACATGATGCTTAAGGACGGTATCATAGTGGTTCAGCAGTCCATTACATGCAACAATCCGCTTTGACCCTTAATTAGGCTATATGGGCGGTTGGAGAGGCCTCCTCTGATCAATTGGCTATTCACACCTAGTCATAGCACCTACATGATTGTCCCAACCCGACTGTCCTTATGTAAGACCTACTGTCTTTTTTATCATATTTGTGCTAGAAGGCAGTGGCTGAGGGTCTTAGTATCCTGGGTATGACTCTCCAATAAAGGATTACTTATTTCTTTACTTATAAGTGGGACCTGTGGATATACCACAGTATAATAATTCAAATTATTACAACGTTTGATATGTTTACTTAAGAGTTATTGAAATCTCTCTCTCTCTCTCTCTCTCTCTCTCTCTCTCTCTCTCTCTCTCTCTCTCTCTCTCTCTCTTATTCCTTCTTTTCATCATGATTGTTCGATTGAAGCAAATTAGCGTTATCGCTTCCGCCTGCCCACTATCTCTTTCTATCTTCCCCCGACTGTATTTCTTTCTTCTTTCTTTCTTTCTTATTATATTTTTCTGTGTAGCATGTCACTTTTCTTCCCTTACTTTTTTACGATGAAAAACGGAATGGCTTATCATATAGCTGAGATGGCTTATTTAACAAAATACTTGCTCTGCTCCTTAGCGATGGAATCATATTGTCACCGATTTTCCGACCTGTTCACGCCTTCCGAAAGTCCTGACCATTTATAAAGGCTTTGTCATTGAACCACTCAATAGAACGGCCTCACGTGTCGCTTCTCACTGATTTAAATCCTTTTGTACTTCTCACACGAATCAATAGCACTTTATTTTATCATTAATTATACAGTGATCACGTTGTCAGGCAAACCCAATCCAAGGAACAAAGAAATAAAAAATAAAATAAAATAAATAAAAAAAATAAAAATATAGAAACTATACAATAATAGATACATAAAATATGCAAACAGAATCAAAACATCTTTTTTATTTATTTATTCTCCATTTTCTTTTTTGTGTTTTTTTTACCTGTTTTTTTTTAATTTTTTTTTTTTTAGAGAGAGATGAATATTAACATCGATGAGAGCGACAATTGAGGCCAATAGAATGCAAGTCATTATTAGATACAAAAGGATCAACTGAAGAAGATATGTAAGCTCTTTAATTTATATGCAGCACTTATGGCATTGACCTGAGGGAATTGATAGATATTTGGACTCTATATTAACATTTTATACGGTTGGGAAAAATCTACTGCCTTCATTGTATGAGAAGGCAGTGTTTATTCGCATATTTTACGCATGCATAGAATTTTATAAGATACATATTATAGACACGTACATATATGAATATTATATATACTAGCAAATATATGCACCCTCCGGGTGCAAGTATTTAAGTTTTGATGTAATAAAATATTATATTAAATTAGAAACGCTAATGAAACTAAATAAGAATGCAGATAAAAAGATTTGAAACAGAGGGATATGATTGAAAAATAGAACAACTGAAATTTACTCTTCCATCACTCTCGTCTTTCATTGTTATTTTTTCTAATTCAAGTATTTAGTTAAAAGAGGAAGTAAAGAATAAAATGACAGTTATCTTTTCTTGTTAATGGATTTCTTTTAAGATTCATTGAAGAGATTTTTGCTTATATGCATTAAAATAAAACCAGACAGTTAGAAACCAATAATACTAAGCATATATTTATTAAAATTACATTTTTAATATCAATATGCAAATTAGCCTTCCGGTTCACACTGTAAAGTGCTATTTTGTTGTATATATAAATACAATTGCATGTTATTAGTATGTAGACATGGTTAACAGTATAAATAATGTAATACAATTTTATTAATAATTAAGGTTAAAATAAGGATAAATTCATGGTGAATGTGACGTCAATTACTAAGGGAATTGTGACTTGAGTAGTGATTTAGTTTCGGTTACAGACAGAAAAACACATAATCTCCATTATAATAAGATATATATATATATATATATATATGTGTGTGTTCTTGTGAACGTTGTTTGTTTGGTTTTTTAAAGCATTGGAAATAAGAACAAAAACAAGAAAAACAGAACGAAAATCAGATTTTTTTTATATATTCAACCGTTGCTCTGTTTCTGGTTTAATCTATTCCGATATTTCGGGTGAACCTTCACCCTTTTTAAGGTATGTCCGACGGTCTGGAGAGAAAAATATATGCATATATATAATATATATATATATATATATATATATATATTACATATTCATCTACAGACATACATATATGTACATATATACATATATGTACAGACGTACATATATGTACAGATATACATATATGAACATTATATATATATATATATATATATATATATATATATGGTTGCTCAATATCAGTGATAGAGCACATGGATCTAAGATAGCATAGCTTAGACACAGAGTCATGGTCACCTGTTCGCTGTCAATTTCTCCCCCTTGCAATCCTCAGATTAAGCCTGATATATATATATATATATATATATATGTGTGTGTGTGTGTGTGTGTGTGTGTGTGTGTGTGTGTGTTGAAAAACAAATGGAAAGAAAATGCTGTCTGGATAAAAACTTATTTATTGAAATGCGAACACGTGTTTTGACCATGAGTTTATTTTGTATATATAGTATCCTATTTAGAATTATTTTAAATATAAAATAATATAAATAGAATAAATAATTTTTTCTCCATACAACATTTTCTTCCAATTTATTTTCAACATAATTTTCGGATTCACTTTCATTTTTCTCACTTCTTCCGTTTGGTTAGGTGATTAGTTGTATATTACGGCATGTCAACTCTTGTAGGGATATTTTATGCCAATTACGTTTTTTGTTTTATTCCTTCTTGGTTGGTACTCAATTTTTGTAAAGACATGTTTTAAACTCAAATATTTCTATTTAGCCTATCTAAGTGACCCTAACAGGTACTAAGATTCCGGGTCAGAGTGGATCTGAGAGTAATGGTAAAGAATGAGTACTCCATATTCCCCAGAGCTCTAGAATTGAAACTTCATAATCAGATAGATTTTAACGTTATACCCAGGACTTTAAACATCTCAGCAACCGCCTTCTAGCACACATATGATAAAAAAATAATGGCTTTTGCCATAAAGGCAATAAAGTTGGGACAAAAATATAGGTGCTAGGGTTGACGTAACAAGCCGTTTGATCGAATGGGCTTCTGCAACCACCTGACTAACCTAGGGAAAAAGTGGAGAGTTGCATGTCATGGACTGCTCAGCCGCCAGGTTGCCTTCCTTAAGCACCACGGGTCGCTACCTATTGCCAACATGATTTTACTCCTATTTAGCGGCGTATTCTAGAGCCCCAAGTTACATTGTGGACCTTTTGGATTTCTGACCAGCGTTTTACTACTGAGCTACAACGGTTCGCTGATCGACCATCTATACATTAATAAAGGGCAGTTTGTGTTTATGTTTGTCCGGAGTAAACTATGAAAATAAAACAATTAATGACAGTAAATGTATATACACATTGACTATCACCAGAACTTGGTTTTTGAACAAAAATAATGAAGATTTGATTTATGTTCGTGAAGATAATTATAAAATGAATTTAACTGATAACAGCATATAATTATTATCATTATTATTGTTTGTTTTTCTGTTTTTTTTTTTGTTTTTTTGCATTTAGCATTTTAAATAGGAGACATTAATTTTTCTCTTCAGAGAGTCTGGATCAGCGCAATGTCTTTTTTTGTGTGCGTAGGGATTTTAAAGGGTCCTCCTGCGAGGGTCCAACTGGCGATTCAACAGTAATGGATCTGAAAGACTGCCTTCTTTTTACATCCCTCTACCCAGGCGATGCCGGATAGCCGCTTCTAGTGTACAATAAAGGACATTAACAATGTATAGAAATAAGTGTTTGCGGAACTTTATCCACTTGTGTATGAGATGCAATGAAATATCATTCTTACTGAGTAGAGTGAATTTATTCATGGCCCTAATTGAATATACAGTGCTTCTTATTCTTTCCTTTGCTCTCGGACTCTACGCGAGAATGTGGCCATTAGCTAAGGGTCAGACTTTTGTATACGAGCACTCACGTTATACACGTAGAAGGGCAGAGGCAAGTGAGAAAGGAAGAACGAAAGGGTGACATAATTTGGTAGACATATAAAACGCTGCAAAATAGCTATGAACACTTGTGCATGTCGTGAAGTAAAGCAAGACATTAACAAACGGAAATGTCCCCCCACCCCAAGTAACTTACACGAGCGTTTTTTTCCCTTAGAGGTAGAGAAACCACAATACGCTTTATAAATGTGCTGGTTTAGCTTGATGTTACAAGAACGGACTTGAGACCACAGAAGTTGAAAGTATACAAGTTTGCTGAAATCAAGAGACTCATTATAAAATGTATCATGTTTTGAGGTAAAGTAAAAGGAAAAGTGGACAAAAATAATGACTCAAACAAGTATAAGTAGAAGAGAAATATTTATTTCCGCTTTAAGCGAGGAACTTCATCAGTCTGTTTATTCAAAACATGGTATGTAAATTTGTATTTATAGAAGAGAAAGTGAGTTTGGTGATGAAATTCAGGGGAAGGGAAAATTTGTGAAGATGTGTTTTCTCTTCTATAAATACAAATGTACGTACCATGATTTGAATACACAGACTGATGAAGTTCCTCGCTTAAAGCGGAACGAAATATTTCTCTCCTACTTCTACTTGTTTGAGTCATTATATATATATATATATATATATATATATATTAATGATTTTTTGTGAAATGAATAAATATGGATAAAATGAGAGCATATTTTAAAAAAGCGAAGCCATGAGACCCTGTTGTTGTATTCACTTCTTTTTACTTTCTTACTTATATTTTTCTTCTGTTCATCTTTTCTATCTTGCGTTCTTCTTCTAGCGTCTGTACTTCGTCTTAGGGACTTCGTGTCTGGTCTTCCATTGGGGATTTCTCTTTATCAGAAGCCCTGTGTCATTGGTAGTTTTTAGATAATAATACAATACTTCGATTTACTTAGATCATATTTTATTTTGAAATCCCCACCAGACTACCTGAGCAGATTGAGTCGGCAGCGTGATAACACGACTTGCCACGGTCGTGGTTTTGGCCGATCTCTAAAATCTCTTTCTAATCTGAACCGGAAGAGGGTCTTCTCCACTGATTCTCACGGTATCCACCGGAATGATCAGGATGAGGTCAAGCCTTGTCATTCAATCCTTCAAGGCCGCCGGCTGAACTTATAACAGCCATTTTGGTTTCTACACTACTGTACATAAGTATTAGGAATCTAATAATTATGTAACAGTGTGACCCTAAGATATACCTCATATAGCTAATCGCTGAGTCCAACACTGACAATTGGGAATATCATTATTAATCAAAACACACTATAATCCATTCATCACCATTACTCTCAGATCCCCTATGACCTGAATTGGTTGTACCTATTAGGGTCCTATCTATGGGTTAAATAGAAAAATGAGTTTTGAAAAGAAATGAGTGTAAAAAATGTATTCAGTGAAGAATGAATAAAATAGAATGTCTTTGGCATAAAATAACCCAACAAGGGTTGACATGCCGTTAGATCCATCCAACCAACCAACCAACCAACATTATAGACTGAAAAGCGCGTGGTGTAATGGTTAAAGTCATGGGAAATGGACTCGTCACTCCAAGTTCAAATCCTGGATGTGGTAATTGCATTTCACTTAGCACTAATACCCTTGGGAAAGGTATGAATCCTACTCTCCCTCCAGCTATTGATAAAGAGTAAGACAGACTGGGCTCTTTAACCTTGGTTAGGCAACCGGTCTAGGAGGAGGAAAACTCTGAATTCAAACCTGTTGAACTCCGCCTAATAAATTGACCTTGTGTCACATCCTGCTCGTGCAGAGGGATTGGTAAATATATATATACTGAAAAATATTACTTTAAAATTCAAGTAATAACTACTTGCCAACCTGAAAACTTTAGTGACGCACCTAAGAAGACGTGATAAACATTAACGCAGCCAGAACGAGGCTCCTTCTTTCTCTTTCCATTTAAAGGACGTCAAGAAATGCAGTCAGCAGAGATTTGGAGTCAAGACATACAATTTTCTGAACGTCAGTCGCACACAAACTCAAAACCGTTAAGCACACGTACTGAATCACTCATGTGACCGTTTGCAAAATAAAATAAAACCTAAACTCACACGAAAAACAAACAGATATATAAATAAACAGCTATGCATAAATATACACAACCCCGCCTCCCCATATCCGTCTAGCCCCCCCCCCCACCACCAACACACAATCGCACACAACAACAAAAACAAAAGCCGAGCTAAGAGACAACGGCTAATGGTCCGTCCATTAAGAAACGGAGAGGCCTGCCGAGTGATTCTCCAATTTACACTCGCTACTGTTTTTGTCTTGATTTATTCATGGTTTGGCCTCGATCGTTTTCTTCGCAGTGACCAGCCAACAGGTCAGCTGGAGATGTCATCCGTCATTTGCCGTTGAGGATCATTAGAAGTTTACCACACCGTAATCGTAAATCCTGACGTCTCTGCTTAATCTACTAAGAGACTAAAGAGCCTGCATTAAAATGTAGCTGTTCTCTTCAGTATTTTACCGTTTTGGAGATTGGCTACCTTAGAAATCGGAAGCAATGATTAAAAAAAAAACAACATTTTGTTCTCCTGTGGACAGCTATACATAGACTCACCGCAAAGACCTACACTAATTAGCTCTACGAATTTATGATGCCGTGTAGAAGACCTGCTATAGGCCATGACCATAAGATGGTTGATGAGAGAGAGAAAGAGAGAGACAGACAGACAGACAGAGAGAAAGAGGGAGTCAGAGACAGAGAGAGACAAAGAGACAAAGAGATACAGAGAGACAGATAGCGTGTTTGTGTATGTGTGTGTGTGTGTGTGTAAGAGAGAGAGAGAGAGAGAGAGAGAGAGAGACAGACAGACAGACAGACAGACAGACAGAGAGAAGAGGGAGTCAGAGAGAGAGAGAGAGAGAGTGTTGTGTGTGTGGTGTGTGTGGTGTGTGTGGTGAGAGAGAAGATAGAGGGAGAGAGAGAGAGAGAGTATCCGTGCTGTCAGCGTGGAGATGATGATGATGACGATGATGATGAAAAAAATAGTTCTCGAACATTTCTATCATTTTTACTAACCGATACCATTGAATCGTATTTTTCTCTCTGGTAAGTCACCATATCCATTCAATTATTAAAATATCCAGTTACATTTTTATCATGAAACCTAATTAGGAACAATATACAAAATTTTTAATTATTTCATGAATTGTGGAAATATAACTAATAAAATGCCAAGAAACAGGTAATATGCAGCAGAATATATAACCGATACTGACTATGCAGCTGATCTAGCGCTTCTCACAAATAAACTTCTCAAATCGAATATCAAATCAAATATCTGTTACTGAAGCAGATAACCAGAGACATTGCGCTCTATGTGAACTCAGATTAACAGACTTCATGTGTTTCAATCTGGTCCTCATCTCTTCATTAAACCACAAACCGCTGAAACTAGTAAATGTGTGGTGTAATGGATCGAAGGAAATGGACAAAACAAGACGAGTTCAAAACCTGCACGAGGCTGGTTGCATTTCACATAGCTCTAAAATGGGAAAAGCATGAATACAACTAATTCCCCTCCTCCAGCTATGGGTAAATACTAGAAAAGACTAGAATTACAATTTGATTTTTATTTTTTTTACATTTTGTCAATCCTTTTTTTTTAATAATAGAATTATTATTTGTTTTAAATGGTAATGTTTTAAACCTCAAATTATAGTTTCAGGGTTTTAAAAAGGTATACTTTTTTTTATTGATGTAATCCTTGATTTTAAAAAAAATAAATAAATGAGATCTTTATTTTTGGGTTTTCAGTCAACTTGTGTGTGTGTGTTGTGTTTCCTCTCTCTCTCTCTCTCTCTCTCTCTCTCTCTCTCTCTCCTCTCTCTCTCTCTCTCTCTCTCTCTCTCTCTGTGTGTGTGTGTTTTGTCTGTCTGTGTATTTGTTTCTTTTGTCTGTCTGTTTGGTTATTGTGTCTGTCTGTTTCCCTGTGTGTGTGTGTTGTGTGTGTGTGTGTGTGTTCTCTCTGTGTATGTGTATGTTTTTGTATCTGTGTGTGTGTGTGAGTGTTTTTTTTCTCTTTCTCTCTCTCCTCTCTCTTGTGTGTGTGTGTGTGTGTGATTTCTTTCTGTGTGTGTGTGTTCTGTCTGTCTCTCCTTGGCTCAAGTAGATGAATAATTTTTAACCCTCTTTGTGCTGTATCTCCTCAAATGTTTGAATTGTTCATAAAAAAAAAACAACTTATTATTGTCTCCATCTGACTAGTCTCTTTTCTAAGATAGCAGATGCAAACTATGCCCATTAATACTAGGCTCATTAACATTGGCTAGGTAACCAATCTAGGAGAAGAAAAACTTTGAATTCAAACCTGATAAACTCCGCTCAAGAAGTTGACCTTGTTTCGTATCCTGCTCGTAAGTATGGGTTGGTAAATATCTATACAAAAAACTCATTATCAGATATTTTGTGTACTCTGCTTATCAATTGACCTTGTGTTACATCCTGCTCGTGGCGAAGGATTTGGGTTAATACGTACAAATAAGCACTTAATATTGAGTACTTTTTTTAAGAGTGTATTAATCTCGAAGAACATCGCCAATCTTATTACTCACAAAGTGCGATATTAATTTCAGTTTTATTTTTTCTTAATCAAAACTGGCTTACATAATCTAATATATTCTTATAGGAATAGAAAATTAACCTAACATACTTAAAGATAGATTTATCTTCTTTATGTTGTTTTAATGCCTGCTGGCCTTTTCCTTAGATGTTTCTTTTGTTTTTCATCTTATTTTCGACACACTACATTTTTATTCATATTTCCCAACTTTCTCAACGGAACGAGATAGACATTTTATTTATTTGCCTATAAGCAAGAGATTATATTTCTGTCCAGACAGTATATCATTATATCTGTTACGCTTCTTAGTAGATCTGTTAGGTACTGCACCAATGGTCACGATGGTAATCCTGATATTCTACAAATTGCCCTGCCCGAGGGTCAGGTTTTCTTTCACCATTCCATTTGTCGGGTTTGGTCTTTTTCGTACAACTCTGTTTGCTACTAGAATGAGTCAAAAGTTTTTCAATATTTTGTTAACAACTCAGAAGCTCTGGATGTTTATTTTCAAGGTGGTGAAAGGAACAAACCACACTGGATTGTTGTGAGATGCGGAGCTCACCTGATACTCTCTGAATGTTACTCAGCCGACTTTTCTCTGTGACTTAGATCAAGGTCTCGAACTCCACGGTTATAGGCCTACATTCTTACCTAATCCTCGGGCTCCTTGAAGCAAAATAAAGTGTTATTTTATTTTTACCGTTTTTTTATTACACCTCGCTAATAATTTGACTCACTGATAATTTGAGTAAATTAGGTAAATGACAGTAACTTTTTCCCTTTTTTAGAACCTTAGCATTTTTATGGGGTAGGTTTATATATATATTTCCTTATTGCCTGATAATTTCGTTAAATTCCAACGAGTATTTTTTAATGAAATGGAAAAGTGTCACTTCGTTAATAATTTGAAATGCAGTATTTTTTTAGACTTACAGTCAATTTATGATGAAAGCACAGGTTTGCGTCAGAAACTTGATGTTAAGCAGCAATGACCCTGTTCAATATTCAAAAGGGTGACCACTTAGTAACATTAGATACTACGTGTAAAACAAAGCAAATATTAGTAAATTAAAACAATAACTGTAAACAGTAAATAAGGATAAAAGTATTCCTTTTTCCTATATTAAAAATCACGACCTTTTTTCAGTAGGTGTATCTCGCTGCGCTGGCTTGGCCATGTCAGGAGGATGAACAAAGGCTGCATCCCCAAAAGACCTACTGTATGGTGAACTAGTGGAGGGCACCCGACCGGCAGAGAAACCACGCCTACGCTTTCAAAGATGTCTGCAAGAGAGACCTGAAGACATGCCGCATCGACATAGACACGTGGAGGCTTGTGCGGAAGACCGTGAACCTGGCGCCTCCTCGTCAAACAAGGAACAAAAAGAAGTGAAGAAGAGAGGAAAAAAGCTGCCACAGAAAAGAGAGCTAAAAGAAAGGAGAAACAGCGGCACCCCCAACACCTACAGAAAGCATCACCTTTTGTTGCAGCCATTGCACCAAGACTGCCATTCGAGGATCGGTCTGTTCAGCCACTCACGTGAAAAAAAACCCAAAAAAAACTACGCCATCGTCTAAAATAGACGGAAGGTTGCCAACCAAGTATCTCGTTACAATGGTGGTGGTTAAGATCTGAATAAACTTACACCATATCATCAACCAATCATTACCGTACTGTGTTCAATTGAGTCTTTAACTTTTGGGACAAAAAAGGATTTTTGTTTCTTCCTTGGCGTTATGATCGAGTTTTAACTCATAAGTATAAGCTCTTGAATTAGATTACATTGTGTCTGCATGTGCGGCTTTTAAAATGCAAACGAAATGAAGCATATATGTATGTATGATGGGCATCTCATGTGGTGTAACGGTTAGCAAGTTAGATTTGCAGACCATTGTTAATGATTTTAATTTTCATTGGGCACCCCGTACTTCTGGCCTTGTCCTACATCTAAGTTACGCTTAGTAAATAACTATATATATATATATATATATATGATTCAAATGGATCTTATTGGAAAAGTATTAGTGTCATTATTTAATAGAACGTTTGTAATT
>CM042138.1:14507657-14547657 GCA_023376005.1 Doryteuthis pealeii | reverse complement strand
TGAGAATTAACATATACAACGAAAGACGGATTGCCGATCAACGTGTCTGGGTTATTTGCGATTGGCTTCTACGTGATTGGGCAGACATAAACAGCCGAACAGACTCCCACGCATGCGTAGGTATCTCTTCCGTTTTCCAGAAGAGGAGATAGCTTTCGACAGCAGTTAAAATGTTAATGAATATTGAGAGGGGGGGATATAAGGGAAATGTTCCGAAGATGATTAATGGTTCTAGTGATTAAATCCCATTTCTATAACACTATTTACTTCCTATCTAACGGACAGAGAATGTCAAAGCTGATTTATAGGGTCAGATGTATCTTTGTCACTGGAATTTGCTTACAGAATATAAGTTCACACGGGCACATCTTTATGTACGTACTTTTAAGCGCGCACATAGTTACAGATACATGGCACACATTGTTACAGAATACATCGACTGCACTATGTAGAAGAGTAACTCCCCCAGCCCTTAGGGTCATCTTTTGGACGTGTGGCGACCTCCGATGTTTAAGGATAGAACCTTTAATTTATTCTATATATATATATATATATATATATATATATATATAGTTCGATAATATATATATAGTTATACCTATATATATATAGATATATATATGATATATATATATATATATATATATATATAAAGATAAATCTAATGAGTCAGACGAACCTACTATTAGTTTCGCTTAATGCTCTTCAGGGCTAAGACTTTAGCCCTGAAGAGCATTAAGCGAAACTAATAGTAGGTTCGTCTGACTCATTAGATTTATCTTTATTATTGGCTCTACTTAGGTATCGAGCACCTTTTACTTATTAGCTTTCTCCTAGCGGTTATATGAATTATATATATATATATCTTATATACATATATATACATATAAATTGTTTTTTTCTTTTGGTCAAATACTGTACCAATAGATTACTTTTTGTTGGTACGACTATCTTGGTCTTTCTTTTTTTCAAATTTTTTTTCTCCCTGGTTGATGTTTGGTAGTATATTTTTACAATCAAACTATTTGCTGGGTTTTTTTCCCACCGCAAGGATTTACCAACACGCTTGGTATATTAAATTATATATATATATATATATATATATATATATATATATATATAATATATATATATATATATATATTTATTGTGTGCTCAGGTGCACCACAACTCATCAAAGTCTCATGCCGAGTACACAAAATAATGGATTAGTTCAGGAGCATGAACAGTTTACAGTAGTAATATGCATGTATGTGTGGCGTGTGTGCATATGTATGTGGAAAGTGGCATCAGGTATAGTGTCGGCGGACTACAGGAAGAATGGAGGCTTTGAAAAGATATATATATATATATATATATATATATATATATATATATATATATATATATATATATACCTTTTGAAAGGAAGGAAAAAGTCAATAAACTGTCATTCTGTAATAAATTTATTTCAACCAAAACTTAAAAGGCTTTTAGAAATTTAAATAAATTCCTAAAATTCCCTAAAATTTAGTCTCATCAGACAGGTGACACAGACAAAAATGAATTGAAAACCTGAAAAATATTTTTACCAGAATCCCTCAAATGTGTGTCAACCAGCAAATATGAGTTTACAAATTCAACCCTGGTGACTGAGCAGTCCATGAATGCAACACCCCACTTTTGATCTACTTAGGCGAGTCTGACGTAGGAGAGATCCCTTCTTATCAATCGGCTGCTCACGCCAGGTTCTAGCACCTATATGACTGTCCCAACTCTACAGCCCTTATGGAAAGTCCTAATATTTTTTTATCCTATATGTGTTTGAAGAGTGGCTGAGGGTCTTAATGTTTTCGGTATAACGTTAAACTCTATCTAATTCCTACCTTGTAACTGTAGAATAATCATACTACGTCAATTACCGTCGAATTGGCACGACAAGACAGCAAGCAGTCGTAACTGGAATACGATTCTGGTTTGCTGCAAAGACGACTGCAAAGTGGCAGGATTTATGGAGCCTCAGAGGATCATACAAACCAAGCAGCCAATCAGGACTCAGGGAATGGAATCATCCAAATGCATGAGTGGACTATTCTGAATTCCCATAAGTACCAGTTGTCTTGTCACTGGTTCAGTTGTGCTTGGCCAGTCACATTGTTCAAACCAATAGTAGACTGACTTACTTCAATAGTAACCTATCCTGTGTAATTTGTTTCTAAAAACTATTGAATTATATTTACAGTGGTGAGTGAAGATAAAAGAAAACCACTGGGGACATATGGATACGATTTTACTGCGTCATTTCAGATTTTTTTGTGAGTCAGGGACGCAGGATGCGTACCTATCAGCGTCTCTGCACATGAAGAATGTATAAAATAACTTATTCGGTATGAAATATCGTAAAAATCAACAAACCAGCAAATAAATGTGAGTTTTCTGAGACGAATTGTTGTTCTTTAAAAAAAAACATCTTTGATGTTGTTTTAAAGTAGAATTGAAGTAGTGGTTTACCGAAAAATAAACGGAATATAAAATAGAAATTCATATGAGACTTCGGCTAGAAATCAGAAAAGAAAATACTACAGATGCAAAAAAAATAAATAAATAAATAAAAATCAGATACAGAAACAATTATTCTTTCTAGTTTTATTTTTAACAGAAAATAAGATGTCTACCAATTCAAAACATTTCAATACGGGATGAAAAAAAAACATCAAAACATCAAAATAGAGATCTAAAGAAAACCCAAATAAGTATTTACAGAAAAAAAATTCTTAAACAAAAATCAAACAGATAAACAAAAAATGCTGAATTCAAAATAAAAAGAATAGAAAATATAAACAAAATCGGACAAAGTATCAACAATTAATTACTGGAAGGTATTATTACTAAGAGAGAGAGAGACGATTTTTTTTACCTTAATATAAATTTCATATTCTAATTATTTATTATATTATTTTTTTGAAGATGTCTCTATTACACTATTGGGAACAGAAGATGGAAAATGGACAATAAATGTGTGTATTCCTAATGTTCAGGGAGACGAATTATACTGCCTTTCTTTAATCAAAAAAAATATAATAATATAAAGTTATCTCATTATAATGTAGATTCAGTGTCTGTAACCGAAAATACGTTACCATCAACGCCACAATCCACTTAGTTATTTAACATATATTCTCAATGTTTATTAAACAATCATTATTTTATCTTAATTAGCATCCTATTTATTAATCCAATCTCTGAAAAAGATTTGCCAAACAAAATCATATTAATAACGTGTTTAAAATCCTGCAATGAATATTATATATCATTAAGAAACAAATCTTTTCATATTATATGATGGGAGTCATTTGCATACCGGTTTTAATAAATCCGGGTTTAATAAATCCATTGGTTCTATTGATTTCTAACATTATTGTTTTATTCTCAAATGTATTAAAAGCAATCATGTGCATGATTTATATCAAAATCAATTAGAATAACGAAAAATAAATGTAATATTTTTGTGTTCGTATTTAATTTCATTATTTTATCTAATTCAATATAAAACTTAATTATGTTAAAACTTAAATACTTGTGCCCGACGAAATACTTGCTAGTATTTATAATTATGATCATGATATTAACGTGTATGATATTGCAGAAATGTATTCTGAGTTTTTACTTATATTCAATTACAAAGTAACACATTTCATACGCGCGCGCACACACACCACACACACACACACACACACACACACACACACACACACCGAGTCTGCCCTACTATTTAACCATAACTGGGTAGTGACTAGTTAGATTAATAATTTTCTAAGGGCATTAGCGTGAAATGAAAAGCAATCAGCCTCGTCAGGATTTGATCTTGTCTCGGCGATTCTATTTTCTAGGACAGTAACACAGGTCTTATACAAGCACAGATACACATCTACATTCACGTAGCACTATATTCACACACTTCTCCTTCTACATATTTACCAAAAACCTCTGTCATGAACAGGATGTGAAACAAACACAAGTACAGTTGGTTTTAATTTACTTCTCCTAGAATGGTTGTCTAACTAAGGCTAAAGAACCGGGTATATCCTACTATTTACACATAATTAGATGTTGCCTAGAAAAATGATTACATTTCCCTTGGGTATTAGTGTACATCGAAAAGCAACCAGATTCATCGAGGATTTGATCTCACATCTTCGATTTTATTTTCTAGTCAGATATAACTACAATTCTATAGTTCTGGGGAATATAGTGTACCTGTTTGTTTCCATTACTCACTGAACGCCTCATACATTACGCCCTTCCAATAGTCTTTGGGCGTTTATACGTTGAATATTTAAGCACGTGAAAACAAAGAACATGAAGCCGTTAACTTGTATAACGTATAATATATATATATATATATATATATTATATATATATATATATATATTATTATAATGGAGATTGTGGGTTTGTCTGTCTGTAACCGAAACTATATTACTATTCAAGTCACAATTCCCTTTGTTATTTACATCACATTCTCCATGATTTTTTTATTTGAACCTCAATTATTAATAAAATTTGTTTACATCATTAAGACAGTTGACCATATCTACATACTAATAACATGCAATTGTATTTATATATACAACAAAATAGTGGATTACAGTGTGAATGGGAAGGTTAATTTGCATATTGATCTTAAAAAAATTGATTTTAATAAATATATGCTAGGTATTATTGATTTCTAATTGTTTGTTTTTATCTTATTGAATATGAGCAAAAATCTTGGGGATAAATCTTTTAAAAAATCCATTAACAAGAAGAAATAACTGTAATATTATTATTTACTTCCTATTTTAACTAAATAGTTAAATTAGGAAAATTTACCAATGAAAGACGGGAGTAATGGAAAATGATGGAAGAGATAGTTTCAAAGTTGTTCTATTTTTCAATCATACCCCCTCTGTTCCAAATCTTTTTATCTGCATTCTTATTCAGTTTCATTAGCCTTTCTAATTTAATATGATATTTTATTATATTAAAACTTAAATACTTGCACCCAGAGGGTGCATATATTTGCTAGTATATATATATATATATATATATATATATATATATATATATATATATCTGTGTGTGTGTGTGTGTGTGTATTAAGTAAAGTCGTCTAAAGTCGGTATCATCCAGACAGTGAGGGAGCCTATACCATCTTTACTAGCGCTAGACCAAGGATATTGTTTTTGCGTCTGAGGTGGAATCCCGTACCTACTATCATCCCCTTACTTTACAGATCCCTCTGCTACTCATATGTTGAGATAGCGTGTGGCGGTATCAAACCAGGAACCTTGTTGTTCCCAGGCGGACGGCTCTACCGACTGAACTAAATATACCAGCCCCTATACATGGATAGGATGTTATACACGATGTTTTTCTTTAGCGGAGTTTAAAAGGATTGAATTCAAGAGAGACTTCAGGTCTTTTCAACATGATACTATTTCGCTAAAGTGACCCGACTGAAGTTGATCATGTCTCAAACTACACCCAACAGTTGTTTATCAGCACTTCCACCCACCCAATCATTTTGTTTTGTTTTGTTTTGTTTTACGGCATATCAACCTCAGTGGGTCATTTAATGCCGATAAAGTTTCGAAATAAATCAATTCTTAATGGATAATACAATTTTTTTTATAAATACATTTTTCTATTTAGCCTCTAGATGGGACCCTAACAGGTACTACCACTCCTGGTCAGAGTGGACCAGGGAGCAATGGTGATGAAGGGGTGCTCCACATTCCCCAAACCTCCAAAACTGGAACCTCACCATCAGATAGAGTTTAACGTCATTCCCAGGACATGTAGACCCGCAGCCACCGCCTTCTAGCACCCATATGATAAAAAGGGGTTGGGACTTGCCATAAGGGCAATAGGGTTGGGAAAATCATATAGGTGCTAGGGCATGACGTGACCAGCCGATAGTTCGGAGGGGGCCTCTCCGAGCGCCCGTCTAGCCCAAGCCCACCCAATCAGCTAATTTGAAATGTATTCGGGTTCGTTCTTTAAATATGTGGTCAGAATCTTATTTTACAAATGGAGAACTGTTTCCGTCTTCTTCTAAGATGGTACATTTCCCTATAAATATATTGGTCATTATTGTATGCGCTTCAGCCTATTTTACATAGGCGAATTATTTACTCTAAAACCGACGGTGTCATACGACAATACAACATAACCCAAAAGTCCTGCCCCCCCCCAATTATCGTTTCACTTTTTATTATTTTTTGTTCTCTCCACTTTACCACACAGATCCATGCTGTGCTAGACCGGTTTCTATAGCAAGGTTAAGGAGCTTAGTCTGTCCTAGTGTTCACCCATAACTGGAGGATGAAGACTTGGATTAATATGTGTAATGCATCAGCCTCATCCAGGACTTTGAACGCAAGTCGTTGTCTCTGTTTTTTGTACAACGATAACCATTAGAAAACAAGCGCCTCCAACATTAGTATTATTATTATAAATACCAGAGAATTGCTAAAACAAAGAGACACCCGAAACGCACGAAACTTAAAACGAAGTTCAGAAGATATCTGAACAATGTATGGAACATTTATTTAATAACAATTTCTATGGTGCCGACGCAAATCAAATGCGAATTAATGTTGGGAGGTTTTGGTTTAATGCCAAACAAGATAATAACAAATTTGGATAGGCTTTCCTCGTTTCATTTGTAAAAAGCCCAAGGCATTATTAACAGTAACTCAATAACACAAAGACAACGCAATTTTCATTTAATTTTACCCTTTCACATCTGAGAAAATTTGTCTCTCATCATTTATATTTATCTTAGCAACTGAACAAAAAATAAATAGTATTAGGCAGATTTTTTAAAAATCTTTACCCCTCGTAGTGTCTTATGTTTTAAGCATATATATATATATATATATATATATATATATATATATATATATATACGCGTATATTTCCCGCCTATCCTTCTTCCACTATACCCTCCCCTTCTCACAACTTGAGCCCCCTCCCACAAAAATTACTGCAGCATCGCTCGCTCGAACCACCACCATTCCCACAACCTCCCACTACCAATAGTTATTACCTCCCACTTTTAATTCCTTGCTACTACTCGTTCTCGTTAAAAACGATACACGAAACCATACCATCGTTTCCTACCTGATGATGGCAAACTGTATTGCCGAAAGCGCTCGTTTTGAAACCTTTGGTGGACTGTTCCACCAGTTCCACCCCGACACCAAAAAGATGGCCCGAAAATTAGAAAGGGTCAACCAAAAACTTGTCAGACAGGAATTGTCTGTGCAGTTCAACAAAAACTTGTATAAAAGAAAAAATGCTGCCAAAATACATTTATATATATATATAATATATATATATATATATATATATATATATATATATATATATATATAATGTTTTATAATTTGCTTGAAGCATTATGTATATATTGGTTTGGTGGTTGCTTTTAAAGGCTATCACAATGCAAGTGTAATGAAAAATAAGATAAATATGGTGTTGTTTGTTAACCTGTAAACAACACCATAGTTACCTTATTTTTCTTTACGCTTGCATTGTGATAGCCTTCTAAATCAACCACCAAACCAATATATATATATATATATATATATATATATATATATGTGTGTGTGTGTGTGTGTGTAAATAAATGGAAATTAATCCGACAGAATGAATTTAACATTTTGAAAAAAACAATTGGTAATTATTATCTGCTGACAGAATCTGTTTCGACGCCTTAGTAGAAGGGTCATCATCACCGAGCAAAAATATATATATATATATATATATATATATATATATATACAAGGTGTGTCAAAAAATTATCGAGATTCTATGTACTTTTGACACACCTTGCATTCTAAAAAAATAACGTTCCATTCATTGTTCATTTCTATATTAGTAAATACAGCTTCAAAATTGGCACTTTTATGACACACCTTATATATATATATATATATATATATATATATATATATATATATATATATATATTAGAGTTAAGTTAGCGTGGACATGGAGTCAACACTTGGTTTTGAGGGTGTTTCGCCTATGATCATCAGGTGTTTTTTTTCTGAAGATCACATGGGCGAGAAACTGTCAGTAACCAGGAGTTTGCACCACGTCTACGCTACCTTAACTCAAATACAAACTCTCTATCAATGATATTCAGCAAAACAATAGGTAGGGGGTGACAAGTCTTTCGGACCAGTATTGTCGGCGGACACCCTCGGTATTAAAGTTTTAAAAAATCGCTTTAGGAAAGAGACTGAAACTGATACACTAACGTCCAGTATATTTATAGGGAAATTTACTATCTTGGAAGACCGGAAACAGTTGCCCATTTGTCAAATACGATTCTGACCACATATATAAAGGACGAAACACAAAGCCATTTAAAATTAGCTGGTTGCATCGCTCGATGTGCTGATAAACAAACATGTTTGATGCAGGCTGAGACATGTTAACTTTCGGCCGGGTCACATAAGGAATGGGGAATAATACTGAAAAGGCCGAAGCCCCCAATGAACTAAAGGCTTCAGTGATGAAGCATTCAACCGTATCCTAGAGATGTATTTTTCAAAAAACAATAACACACATAGGAATGTAATTGTAGCGTATGGGAGTGTATTTTAGAGGAGGACAGTTGTCTATCAATCACGCTTAGTATTATAATACTGAGACGCAAAAGAAAGATTTGTGTGGTCAATGGGTGGAGAGAAGCGAGTTAACAACACATCATACAATTTTTATTGTATCTTGTATCTTTCGTCTTTTATTCTTATAAATCTCCTTTTAAATCTTTATTGAAAGATTTATCAATTTGAGATGCCAAAGTATAACTTCGAAATAACAGCTTTTGATAATAGACCTGGAGTGTATACAAATAAACCTTACAAGCTAACATCGTTGATCCCAGGGGGCATTCCCCCACGCAACACCTGCTCCCTTGAATTAAAGGAACAGGGTTGGATTTATTGCCCAGTACCTGAGGCGCTATACACACACACACGCACACATATATATATATACTAATCGCTCTGCATTAGAAGTATGTGACACAACGTTAAGCTGAGTTTAACAGGTTTTTATTCAGTGTTTCCCGTCTAGCCAATGGTAAGAGCCCAGTCTGTCCTACTATATACCCGTAACTAAAGGGAGAGCAGTTGGATGTCTACCTTTGCTATGAATTCGGGTCGACGCGTGCATTTCCTACGACTCTAAACATTACACATCCTTCCGTCAATTTCACTTATAGATGTCAACCTATATCGACAAAATGACTGTTATTTTGCTTTTGATAATTTACCTGGTATATATACAAAAACCCTTAATATAAATACTAATGCAATTATATATTTACAAACACACACACACACACACACACATATATATATATATATATATATAAAGATAATCTACTGACTCAGACGAACCTACTATTAGTTTCGCATAAAGCTCTTCAGGGCTAAAATTTACAAATTAGCTTCTCCTAGCAGTTATATGAATATATATACATCTTATATACATATATATACATATAAATTGTTTTTTCTTTTGGCCAAATACTATACCAATAGATTATTTTTTGTTGGTACGAATATCTTGATCTTTTCTTTTTTTCAAAAATTTTTTTCTTCCTGGTTGATATTTGGTAGTATATTTTTACAATCAAACTCTCTGCCGGGTTTTTTTTCTCCGCAAGGATCTACCAACACGCTTGGTATATTATATATATATATATTATATATATATATATATAATATATATATATATATACATAATAACATATGTACATTTATTTACCTCATACCCCACTTGTATGGGTTGGACACAAGGTCTCGTTTTTATGTGAGACCCTAATAACATATCTACATACTAATAACATCCATGTGTATTTATGTATACAACAAAATAGCGGTTTACAGTTAGAACGGGAAAACTAATTTGCATATTGATATTAAAAATTTGATTTTAATAAATATATGCTTGGTATTATTGATTTCTAATTGTTAAGTTTTATTTTAATAAATACGAGCAAGAATCTCAGTGATAAATCTTAAAAGAAATCCATTTACAAAAAAAATAACTCTAATTTTATTCTTTACTCCTAATTTAACTAAATAGTTAAATTAGGAAAATTCAGCAATGAAAGACGGGAGTGATGGAAGAGTAAGTTTCAGTTGTCCTATTTTTCGATTATACCCACTTTTGTTTCAAATCTTTTTATCTGCATTCTTATTTAGTTTCATTAGCCTATCAAATGTATTATAATATCTTATTATATTAAAACTTAATTACTTGTACCCGTAGGATGCATATACTTGCTAGACATATAAATAAACAAAACATCTTTTAAGGGAAGAACAATTTGAATTGATCAAAATAGGAGTGTCGATGCCAATAGAACAACGTAAAGGCTGTGAATTCCAAGGCTTAAACAATCCAAAGAGAGAAATACTTGCCCATTTGTCGTCGGCTCAAATGTATTTCTCTCGATGAATACCGCCGCATTTCTACTCTGGCGGCGGTATTTATAATAATTTCCCGCCACCATATTTCTGTTTCCGGTTGGCTTTTGGGGTAGATAGGCAAGGGGGTGCGGCTGCGTGGGTCTGCGCAGGCGTATAAACGGAAATGTTGTTTTTTATAGCAGTGATTAAACCAGACATCGGCAAACCCTGTTACAAAAAAAAAAAAAAAAGATCCCCAGCAATTGGAATAACCGGAATTGAATTGGACAAATAAACCACAATCATTTCTGATATAAAGAATAAATCTATTTATTTTACATCAAAGCAAACATAGTCACAAATAAATGCAGTTGGTTTAGTAAGATGTGCATTCATGTGGTTTCCACCCATGTCGACGTGTGGTTGCACACATGTGCAGACGAACATTCATAACATGTTTATAAATACTTTGAATAATTCTAGATTATATTTTCTTATAGTTAATATTTTTAACGAATTTATTCCATTTGAATTCCCCATTTTGATCATATGTATATATATATATATATATATATAATATATATATGATCCAAAATTCCAGAGAAGAAATCTTCCTTACAACACAAGAGTTTTATTTAAAAAACCTGTCGCAGTTTGAGAGCTCAATGTGTGTTCTTAGTGTTAGAGTCACAGAGCAAATATATAAGTAAAGAAATAACAAAAAACTTAGAGATTTAGCTTTAGAGTCTATTTCAGGAAGCTTTGTCTAAGCTCCCTGAAATAGACTATAATGCTAAATCTCTAAGTATTTTGTTATTTCTTTACTTATATATATATATATATATATATATATATATATATGATACAGTTTTCAATATTTACAAATAAATTTTGCTCAATATCAGATATAGAATATATGTAATAGTTATCTAGGACATCTTAGAGACAATGGCGCTTGGTGACTGTTCCTTATGTTATCATCAAAACAAGACACTTGGTCTAATGATCGCCGACGCTAGACACTAAAGGTCACTAAGCGCCTTTTTCTCTGTATCCAAGCTATACAAAATCACGCACATAATACCTGAAAAAATACCTGAAGAAGGCCGGATTGCACATCGGCCGAAACGTTGCACAGATAACAATAAAGATGAGGACAATAGTCCGAATAATCCAAGTAATACTTTAATTTTTGTGTTCACTTTTAGAGGCACATACAGCAGCCCCAGAAGCATCACAGTTTGTGTGCATTCTGTGCACCAAAGACTGTCACTGAACAATTGGCATGCAGAGCTACTTACGCAGATGCAGATAATTTTTTGGACACTACGCCATCATCCTTAGTTGACGGAAAGGTGCCAATAATAATAAGAGGTACATTAAACATGTAGATTTGTTTGGTAAAAAATGTGTATTAGATGTCAGTGTAGCAAGAAATAGTATTTACAACCAAATGCAAAATTTTAGGTTTTTTTTTTTCTGAAAATAGATTTTTTTTCACTCCTCCTAACATCATTTGATTCAATAATCTTTCTTCAATGGAGAAACAAGTTCTTAAAAACCGCAACGCAAAAAAGAAGTTTGTAGCAATAAATAATACCTTCTTTTTTTATATATATTCTTATTGCAAAATATCAGGTTCAATGGACTTTGAATGTCTCATTATTTTCAAAGAAATTCGCGAGAATCGAATAAATCAGATCTTTGTGACCTAACGCTGCTCACGAGAAATAATCAAATACGTTTATAAAATTCTAAGAGACATTTAACACACCAAATTTAATTTCAATATCTGAAATATATATATATATATAAACAAAGTAATACGGTCTAAATAGAATCTGCGCTAATAATAAATAAAAACCAAATAAGCGAATAATAATCTGACACAACGACTTTGTATTAGATATCGGGTCAATGACATTGCAAATTTCCACTTATATAGTTTAATACGAACGCACTCAACCACACAGGCGATATATATATATATATATATGTGTGTGTGTGTGTGTGTGTGTGTGTGTGCATTTCATGAGAAATTTCTTATCTGGGGATGTTTGGTTCAATAGAATGAATTCTTTTTGATGTTCGTTCTTTTGGTTATCTTTCTTATGTCGGGCTCTAAGTGGTTAATATATATATATATATATATTATATATTATAATATATATATATATATATATATATATATATATACTTGGTGCGGTACCAAGTTTCTTGTACAAGGTGATTCTAGGTGGGTCCTAATTCTCTACCAGTAGTTTGTTGTAGAGTTCAGGTTCCGTATGAGAGCTCAATGTTTAATTATTGTAAACAGAGCAAAGTTATTTGGGAATAAAAGGCCTTAAATACCATGGGTATCATGGTTATGGACCATTTCCACTCGCGAGTATGCTCACGAGCTTCTTCAGACCACTGATGTATTTTAATTATATTAAAAAATATATATATCAGTGGTCTGAAGAAGCTCGTGAGCATACTCATGGAAATGGTCCATAACCACGATAACCATGGTATTTAAGGCCTTTTATTCCCAAATATATATATATATATATGTGTGTGTGTGTGTGTGTGTCTATGTGTGTGTAAATAATTATATATAAATACATATGTATAAATATATACATATATATATATAAATATATATATAATATATATGAAATATACTACCCAATATATTACTTGAAATATATATATATATTATACATATATATACATATATATGTATAAAATATGTATGAAATATACTACCCAATATATTACTTGAAATATATATATTATATATATATATATATATATATATATATATATACATATATATACATATAAAATATACTACCCAATATATTACTTAATATATATATATACATGTATATATATGCATATATTATATATAATATATATATATATATATATATATATATATATATATATATATATTATATATATTCTGTTATCCAGAAGATCCACGCCGTGATACTTGGACAAATATATTCTGCTTTTACCGGTTTTCTAAATAGTTCTCTACATATATTGAGCATTTTTTTAAAAATATTTCTATAATCAGATATAGACAAATATAATTGTCTCATCAGTTTTAATATTATACTTATATATAGTTAGATATATTTTTGAAGAGAGGATGACTTAATGGAGAAGACAAGCAAATCATATATATATATATATATATATATATATATATATATATATATATAATATTAATGATTTGAATGCAATTACAATGCGTATAAAAATTTTAAAAAAAATGTTATTTTGTCTTATCGATTTCAAAGTAGAAACTTCATCTTCAGAGGTGTATATCAGAAATACACCTCGGAAGATGAAGTTTGTACTTTGAAATCGATAAGACAAAAATAACATATTTTTGTTTTTATTTTTTATACGCACTGTAATTGCCTTCAAATCATTAATGTATTATAACATACTTAACAATGCTTCAAGCAAATTACCAATTACCAATATATATATTATATATATATATATATATATATATATATATATATATATACTGTACATGATAAAATGTATATACGTGTATGTATGCATATGTGCGTGCTTGTGAGTGGATGTGCGGGCGCATGAAGCATACCAAAAGATTACAGTAAAAGAAAAGTTTTAATCGTTGTATTTAGTCTTTCGTTTTCGAAAGTCTCCTGAAATTCTGCCCACAGTCGATCTATAGAAATACATCATTTTCGAGCGAACTGCGCTACATGTCAACCATGCACTTTCACATTGTGCTGCATAAATGTATCTTTACATAATCCTGTCGGGGAAACCTTACGGGTCAGTGTATACAGGCAATGAATAAAACCCATCATTGCAAACACGCACAGCCAGAATTATGAAAAGCTTGCCAAACAAAGGCCTTTTATATGCAGACATAATGGGACCTGGTAGTGGGCACAAATACATCATTAAATTGAAACATTATGCAAATAATCCGATGATGCGGCCGGCTGGCAGACGCGTCCCATCGGCGGATTTTTTTTTTTTTCTCGGTGAATGCCATTCGTTTCGATGTAGTTCACGCTGAAGACGAGATCTGCACGTGAGTTCGAAATGATCGACCGCTCTCACTTTTGGAAACACTTTTATCGGGGATTTGTCAGCACCATATGATGAATGTCCTCCGGGGGATAATTGGAACCCGGGCTTATATAATAGATTTATTCACATGCTTTATAATTCTTCTTTATTTGTTCGGGTTTTTATTATTATTATTATTATTATTATTATTATTATTATTATTATTATTATTATTTCACTCCATTCGAGTTTTTCACACCTGCAGAAGCCGGTGGTTCACTGGAGGCTGAGTGACAGCAAGTCTCCTCAGGTCTCCAGGACTCTTCTGAGTATTCCAGCCGATTTCAATAATGATGTAGTCTGGATGGTCTCGATTCTTCCTCCGATTTTTAATTCATCTAGACTCCTTTCTAACCCCTTTGGAATTGTTCCAAGGGCTCCAATACCAATCGGCACGACCTTAACCCTCATGTTCCACAGTTTTTTTTAGTTCTCTGGCAAGGTCTAAGTATTTATCGATTTTTTCGTTTTCTTTCATTTTCACTCTGTGATCTGCCGGGACGCCAAAATCCACGAAATGACAAGTCTTCCTCTTCTTGCCAACCAAAACAAAACCTGGTCTCCTGGCTGGGATTAGGTGATCCGTCTGTATCTCAAAGTCCTTGAGAATTTTGTGTGTCTCATTCTCCAGGACAGATTATTTTTATTATTATTATTATTATTATTATTATTATTATTATTATTACCGTGTTTCACTCTGTTGAGTCTTTCCCACCAGCTGATGATCTTCCAGTGGAGTCTAAGTGACAACAAGTCTACTTAGGCTTAGGTATTGTGTGTATACACGCGCGTGGGTGTATGTTCATGTCCGTAAGGTCGTATGGGTGAGTGCGACAGTGTGTGTAGGTCTGTGTGTGGACGTGGGGATATATGTATATAAATGTCTGTATATATATATATATATACATATGTGTGTATTCATGAATGTGTTATATATATATATATATATATATATATATATATATATATATATATATATAGTGTGTGTGTGTGTGTGTATATATACATGCATAGGTGTATGTACAGGTGGGTATATATGTGTGTACATATGGATATGTACATATATATATATATATACATGTGTGTGGGGGGTGTGTGTTTGTGTGTCTATGAGTGTCTGTACATGTATATGTGAGTGTGTATTTATATATATATATATATAAACAGCTTAAATCATATATAGATGAATAGGTATTCGCTATTGATTCTTTGACATGTGCGTTTTCCCGATGCTAAGCGGGTAACACGCTGCTTTGAAACCAATGTTGACAATCACAACTTAAATCTATTGTAGCATATAACAAATATATAATATATATATATATATATATATATATATTAGTATTATATATTGTAAATGTATTGAACTCTATGATATATAGATATATATAGATATATATAGGGTCATCAAATTTACAGAATCTAAGTTCCGGTAGTCTGTATTAGTAATAGTATATATATACAACGTATCCAAAATAAATTTTTAAAAAATAAAAAAACAGTATTTGGGTTCTGTTTTTTTTTGGGTCGCCCTGTGTATATATATATATATATATATAAGTGTAATATCTTTGACGAGATATGTTAAAAGTGACGCTTACCTGATAATTTTTGAATACCAAATGGTAATTTTGATTTTTCAAGAATATGTAAATGTGTATCCTCCGCGCCCTTTACTGTAATCTGCAAAATAAAAATGAAATTAAAATCCATTAATTGATTCATTAACTATTTGCGTTATAAGTTCAATCATCTGATGTCAAAAATATTAAAAATATTGTCTGGTCATATACATATTGATTTTATTAAATGTAAGATCAATGAGAAAGTTATGACTGATAATTCCAATTACTAGCAAAAAAAACAAAACAAAACAAAACAAAAAAAACGCCCTCTGGGCGATGTAAAAATTATTTTTGAAATATATTTTTTGAGTAGGGTTGAGTTAAAAATGAGTAAACTTTTAGTTAACTTTTCATTACTGAAAAAAATATTTTAAAAATTGATTACAAATTTCGCAAATAAGTTTTCTATTTAAAGAGATACAATGTTTTAAATTAATTTTTATTAATTTCATAGTTTATACAGTTTATCTATTTAAATAATATATAATGTAAATGGAAAGGATTCAAACGTTGAATTATAAGGAACAGCTTTTATTTATTTTATTGATATTAATTTTTCTTTATTCTATGTATTGATGATTTTGGTAATTGTGACGTAAGCAGTGACGTAGTTTTAGTTACAGACAAATAGAGACCAAATCACCATTATTAATAAAGATAGATATGTAATTTTTGCACTCGAGCAACTAGTGTCACATAATGGATAGACTTATTATTTTAATATGTAGTGCAGAAAAGCTTGAAATTCCGCTAAACTGGAACAGTATAGCACAAGAGTTATAAAACCATCACGGAACTTTGAACCTGACCCATTATTCAGTCCATGGGGGTATCCTGTTCTTATTCCGCTAACCGTAGCTGGGGTACAGGTGTAAATTATTATTCTATGTAACTCCTGTCCCTGAACAGGATTGAACCTTCGGTCTAGAGATAACTGTCACTTAGAACTGTCTTAACATAACTCCTTTATCCACTAGGCTATGTGTCCAATTGCTAAACTGGAAGAATACAACACATAGTCATAGAGTTTGACTGACACAGTATCACCTCAGATTCATCTGAAATAGGTCTCTCATTGGCTTTGAGAGTCCCATGATCTGGCAACACTGGGAGAGTATAATTCAATTGAGCAAACATGTTTTTTCGTCTGTACAGCCTCTCCACACGCGCGTGCACGTCGACAAGCCATCGAGAAAAAAGATGTTTGGGGGAATAAAACTAATTGTGTACACAACGATTTCTCCGTTTTATATCTGAAAATAACAGAACATAATGGAACCCAGACGATATCCTAACAGGTACTATCACTATGGATGGGAGTGGATCAGAGAGAAATAGCACAGCAAGGAGCTCCAGAACAGGAGTCTCACCATCAGATGCAGTTTAGTACCATATTCAGAATAACCCTTTTGAGGATGGGATGCCTTACGTGTCTGTAGGAGATACAGTTAACGTATTCTAAGCCCCAGCGACACGGTATAACAAAAGAAAGGAAATGACGTTTGTGTAGCAGCCATCGAGGGAAAAGATTTTTTTTTTTGGGGGGGGGATAAAACAAAGTGGGTAAAATGCAGAACAATATGTCTCGGTGTTGTTTCTGAAAATAAAAGAACATAATTGAAACAGTTGTCGATAAGTCATCGAGGGAAAAGATGTTTGGTAGAATAATAAAAGTGTGTACACAACAATATGTCTCCGTGTTGTTTCTGAAAATAACAGAACAAACTGGAACCCAGAGAGAGACACCCCCAGGACAGGAGATAAGCATGAATGAAAAGCAAAGAACGATAAGAAGAACAGACACCCGATGGAAGATAAAGGAGCAGTGTTAGCTGATGGTCTTTCACTGGAGTCTGAGTGACAGCAAGTCTCCTCAGGTCTCCAGGACTCTTCTGAGATAAGAAGAACAGACACCCGATGGAAGATAAAGTTAATGACTTGGAAATCAGCCATGTTGTTACACTTTTATCCGTCGATTAAGTAACATGAGCAATAATTATTATTTGTTGGTTTGTAGGTTTTATAGCATGTCAGCAGTTGCATTAACAATTGTTGTTTTTTTTTTTTTTTGCTTGTAGCCAATTGGTTGGTTTCAGTTAAGTAATCCTATCAAATAATAATTATTTGCAAATATTTATAGCTTCAGGTTACTAATCTTGATGCAAATTATTTACACCAATCTATATGGTTTCCAGTAACTTCCCATTTAACAATGAAACATCTGCTTAAGAAAAATGGTAAAATACAATACAATAACTGTATGTATTTTATTAGCAACAAACCAAGAAAATTGTCTGTATATGAATACAAAGGGGCCGGGTTATCTCAGTCGGTAGAGCGTTCGGCTAAAAATCATAAGCTTCCTCGTTCGATACCGGTCCTCGCCAACTCAGCGTATGAGTAGCACAGGGATATGTGCGGTAAAGTTAGGAGCTGGTGGTAGGTGTGTCGCTCCACCTCAGATGCCCAAACAATCTCCTTGGTCTAGCGCTATTGAAAAGGGGATAGACTCCCTGGATGACTGGCTGATACCGACTTTAGGCCGCCCCGACGACTTTACTTTACTTATGAATACAAAGGCGGAACTTCAAGATAGAAACGGACCTATTTTGATCACAGAATAAAATAATGCTATAATAAAAAAAGTATGAGGGTGGTATTGTGGGGTTAAAATAAGATTAGAATAAAATAAAATTGAAAAATAACCAAATGGGCCTTCACCTGAAGAATACCGCGAGGATGTGCAGGAAAAAGAATCCACTTTCGACCCCCATGAGAATTTCTTCATCATTCGAACTTAGGCCTTAACTGTGTCAATACACCACTACTGACCAGGAAATAATTTCCTCATCACATGGTGGCTATGACCCATGAATAAAGCCTAAATCCGTAAACTACCATTTGTCGTTGTTTCTTTCCTTTTTATTCCCTTGAATTCCTTTTGCAGCGCGACCAACAAAGGGTTAAAAGCAAAACCCTAGGAACACGCACCATGAATAACCAGCTACCTTTTCAACTTAAAACGTTAAACCTCTTGTCACCCGACAGTGTAAAGGTTATTTTCGTGGGAAATGCTGATGCTGTTGTTATGTTTTGGTAATAGTTAGGGTTCTGGAGGTGCTGTTTTTTTGCGAAAGCACCAACAGCTATTTATCTTGCTATATTTAATTCTTATATCCTAATTTGTAGAGAGGCATATTAGAAGACTATCACATTTGGCTAGGTGTCATCATTTCATGATGTAAATAAATATTATTATAAATAATGATAACAGGATGATAACAGATGGATGATTTAGGAACAAGCGTATTAATATATAGATTAAATTAGAAAGACTAACAAAATTAAATAAGAACACATATAAAAAGATTACACTTATTTTGATTATATTTTAATTGGTTTCTTTATAAAATCATTCATAGGATTGATTTTAATACGTTAAAGAATAAAACTATAAAATTATAGATTAATAACAAATAATTATTTATTAAACCTTGTTTTGTTAAAACCAGTATGCAAATTAACCACACCTACTATGAGAACCTTTATTTCTTAGTGATATATAACACACATTGCAAGATCTTAAATTCACTAATAACATTAGCTGCTTTGAGGCAAATCTAACTCAGATTTTCATAATTTTTATATATATATAATTATAGTTATAAATATCCTAGGGGTAGGATATTTATAATAGTATCTCACTTGGTTGAGGGGAGGGTGTCAAAATATCCCACTTAGTTGCGGGGAGGGTATGTGGATGAGCATAATATACGAACGAGAGGATCCGCTGAATTATAATATATATTAATCCTGATGTCGTTGTTATGTTTTAGTGATGATGATGATTCAGGGGCAGATGGTATTTTTACTACAGCAGCAACGACACTTATTCTAACTTTTTTGTTATTTTAATTTGTTGAGAGATATACTTGGCTGCGAGTAGGAGATATAAAACAATATGTTATTTGGTCGATGGTCGGGTAGAATTATATCTCATTCAGTCAAGGAGGAGGGTGGAAAATATTCCACTCAGCTGCGGGGTGGATATGTAGATGATCCTAACGTACGGATGAACGGACAAGTAGAATTTATATTACAAATTAATGTTGTTGTTTTTGTTTGTTTGTTTGTTTTGGGGGTGATTGTTTTTTGGGGGGTGGTTCCGGAGATGCTGTTATTTTAATCACAGCACCAATGGCTCTTATCCATACTGTTATTTCTTTTTTTTTTCTTTGTTTTGTTGTTGTTTATCGTTATAATGATGAATTATAATCTTTATAATGGGCCGGGTTAGCTCAGTCGGTAGAGCGTTCGGCTAGAGAATCACAAGGTTCCTAGTTCGATACCGATCCTCGCCAACTCCGCCTTATGAGTAGCACAGGGATCTGTGCGGTAAAGTAAGGAGCTGGCGGTAGGTGTGGCGCTCCACCTCAGATGCAAAAACAATCTCCTTGGTCTAGCGCAAGTGAAAAGGGGATAGACTCCCTCGCCGATTAGGCCGCCCCGACGACGTTACTTAATATTTATTAATCTCCTTGGTCTAGCGCTAGTGAAAAGGGGATAGACTCCCTCGCTGATTAGGCCGCCCCGACGACGTTACTCAATATTTATTAATCTCCTTGGACTAGCGCAAGTGAAAAGGGGATATACTCTCTCGCTGATTAGGCCGCCCCGACGACGTTACTTAATATTTATTAATCTCCTTGGACTAGCGCTAGTGAAAAGGGGATAGACTCCCTCGCTGATTAGGCCGCCCCGACGACGTTACTTAATATTTATCAATCTCCTTGGAATAGCGCAAGTGAAAAGGGGATATATTCCCTCGCTGATTGGTCGCCCCGACGACGTTACTTAATATTTATTAATCTCCTTGGTCTAGCGCTAGTGAAAAGGGGATAGACTCCCTCGCTGATTAGGCCGCCCCGACGACGTTACTTATTCATATTATTTATATTATAATATTATCTATACTAGCAAATATATGCACCCTCCGGGTGCAAGTAATTATGTTTAAATGTAATAAAATATTAGATTAAATCAGAAAGGCTAATGAAACTAATTAAGAATTCAGATAAAAAGATTTTAAACGGAGGGGGTATAATCGGAAAATAGAACAACCAAAACTTACTCTTTCATCACTTCCGTTTTTCAATGCTAAATTTTGCTAATTTAACTATTTAGTTAAAATAGGAAGTAAAGAATAAAATTACGTTATTTCTTCTTGTTAATGTATTTCTTTTAGGATTTATCCTCGAGATTTTTGCTCATATTCATTAAGATAAAACCAAACAATTAGAAATCAATAATACCAAGCATATTTTTATTAAAATCAGTTTTTTTTAATATCAATATGCAAATTAGCTTTACGTTTACACTGAAACTGGTATTTTGTTGTATATATAAATACAATTGCATGTTATTAGTATTTAGGTAAGGCCAACAGTATTAATAATGTCAAACAGTTTTTATTATTAATTAAGGTTTAAATAGAAATAGAATCATGGAGAATGTTACGTAAATAACTAAGGAAATTGTGACTTGAGTAGTAATATAGTTTCGGTTACAGACAGAAAACACACAATCTCCATTATAATAAGATTTGTTGAGAGGCATATTATCAATATTTCGTTGCTATTGCTATTTAATACAATTCCTTTCATTTATAGAAAGCAAAGACAGAGTCTAATTGAGCATCCATTATTCCCAGCACATATTCCTTCAAAATAATGTTGAATACTAATGATGAAATTGTCACTGCAAATACCCACCACCTCTTTTTTTTCTTTTTCTTTTAATTTATGCAACAAGCAGATGTGTAGAAACAAATTTCCCATTAAAATATAATTTAACCAAAACGGTTTTCTCAGTCCCATACGTGTCTCCTGATTTCGTTGTTTTATCGGATTTTTTTCCATCATCTCTACTGGGCATTTACTGAACTTGTTTTCTTTTTTTCTTTTCTTTTACTTTTATTCCTTTTGTCCATTTCTCTTCTGCCTGGTTTTCTACCAGCAGAATTTTTCTTGCTTCCTTCAACGAAAGTCGTGACCTATAACACTCCGGCACACTTGCTGCACAGCGGAGCTGATAAAACCGATCACGCACCTGAGTAACTTGAAATCCTCAGGTGACGGAGTTGCTGGTTTTTTTTGCTTGACTTTTTTTTATTTTTTCATCTTGTCGATAGAGCTCTGGCATTGTCACTTTCAGCGAATTTAGAGGTTTAGTGATTTGCCAACATTACTGCATAGTTTCTTTTTTTCCCGCTCTTCTTTCTTTTCTTTTCTTTCTTCTTTTTTTTGGGGGGAGGGTGTCTTTTTTTTCTCGGAAAGAACATTGACAACGGGGGTGTTTTATGACATTCACTTCAGTACAAAATCAAGTTGATTATAAAAAGAAAATTATAGAATTATGATTAGTAAAAATGTACCAGTATAAGTAACGTTGCTAGAATCAGATAACGTTTAATATTTAATATGTATGTTATACTATGTCAATTTTTTTACGATTCTGGTTTCCATTCAGGCGTTTAGTTCCCCTGTTGGTAAACTCACTGGTGGAAAAGAGTGTAGATTCCGTAGATACACCTTGTAAGAAAAATATGTTGTTCAGGTGACAGAGCTGCCGGCTTTTGCATGACTTAAAAAAACAACTTTTCGATGGAGCACTGGCATTGGCACTTTCAGTGAATTTGCTGGAGTAGTGATTTGCCAACATTACTTCATCTGTGCGGTAAAGTGAGGAGCTGATTGTAGGCGTGGTGCTCCACCTCGGATGCTAAAATAATCACCTTGGTATCGCGCTATTGAAAAGGGGATAGACTCGCTGTCTGGCTGATACCGACATTAGGCCGCCCCGATGACTTTACTTTTTTACTACATATTTTCTTTTTTTTTCTTTTTTTCCCTCTCCCTTCTTTTTTCTTCCTTCTTTTATCTATTTATTTTTTTTGAAAGAACATTGTCAACGGGTATGTTATTTTGACCTTCACTTCAGTACACAATCAAGTTGACTATAAAAGAAAATTATGAAATTATATTTAGTAAAAGTGTAACTGTATAAGTGACGTTACTAGAAACAGATAACGTTTAATATGTCTTACGTGTGTAATACTTTGATGAATCTGTTACGATAATGATCGCCATTTAGGCGATTAGTTCCATTGTTGGGAAATGCAATGGTAGAAAAGAATATAGTCTCAGTAGATACTCTCTCTCTCTCTCTCTCTCTCTATATATATATATATATATATATATATATATATATATATATATGGACTCTCCTGACGATTTTCGACGTATGAGGGTTCATACACACAATGAACTCCACACAGGGATGTGTTTATAGTGGTGAAGGCTTGTGTGGACATCCACACTTTTTGGCACAGTCGATAGGAAAGAATTGGTGCATCAAGGGTTGCCACAAACCCAATCAACGACCGACCTCAGGAATTTTGAATTCAGAGTTATCCCTCTCCTAGACCGGTTACCTACCCAAGGCTGAAGAGCCCAGTCTGCCCTACTATTTAAACCATAACTGGAGGGAGATATATGGACTCGTCGATTCGAGTTCAATTCCTAAGACGAAGCTGTTGGCATTCAACATAGGTGCTAGAATACCCTTGTGAAGGTATGAATCCATATATTTCCAGGTTATGGTTTAAATAGTAGGGCAGACTGGTCTTCAGCCTTGGGTAGGTAACCGGTCTAGGAGAGGGATAACTCTGAATTTCAAAATTCCCTTGAGGTCGGTCTTGATTGGGTTTTGTGGCAACCCTTGATGCACAATTCTTTCCTATCGACTGGTGCAAAAAGTGTGGATGGTCGGGCCACACAAGCCTTCACCCCTATAAACACATCCCTGTGTGGGAGTTTCATTGTGTGTATGAACCCTCATACGTCGAAAATCGTCAGGAGAGTCCATATATCATATATATATATATATATATACTATATATATATATATAGAGAGAGAGAGAGAGAGAGAGAGTATCTACTGAGACTATATTCTTTTTCTACCATTGGCATTTCCCAACAATGGACTAATTCGGCCTAAAATGGCGATCAATTATCGTAAAGATTCATCAAGTATTTTACACACGTAAGACATATTAAACGTTATCCTGTTTCTAAAAGTTACGTCACTTATACAGTTACACTTTACTAAATATAAATCTCAATAATTTTCTTTTATAGTCAACTTGGAATTGTGTACTGAAGTGAAGGTCAAAATAAAATACCTCGTTGACAATGTTACTTTCAAAAAAATAAAGATAAAAGAAGGAGAAAAGAAGGGGAGGGAAAAAAAGAAAAAAAAGAAAAATATGTAGTAAAAAAGTAAAGTCCATCGGCGGCGGCCTAATGTGCGTATCAGCCAGCACAGCGAGTGCTATCCCCTTTTCAATAGCGCGGATACCAAGGTGATTTATTTTAGCAATCCGAGGTGGAGCACCACGCCTACAATCAGCTCTCACTTACCGCACAGATGAGTAATGTTGGCAATCACTACTCCAGCAAATTCACTGAAAGTGCCAAATGCAGTGCTCCATCGAAAAGTTGTTTTTTTTAAGTCCATGCAAAAGCCGGCAGCTCTGTCACCTGAACAACACTATTTTTCTTACAAGGTGTATCTACGGAATCTACACTCTTTTCCACGCAGTGAGTTTACCAACAGGGGAAAACTAAACGCCTGAATGGAAAACCAGAATCGTAAAAAAATTGACATAGTTATAAACATACATATTAAATATTAAACGTTTATCTGACTTCTAGGCAACGTTACTTATACTTGTACATTTTACTAATCATAATTCTATAATTTTCTTTTTATAATAACTTGATTTGTACTGAAGTGAATGTCAGTAAAACATCCCCCGTTGTCAATGTTCTTTCGAAAAAGTAAAGAAGAAAGAGAGAAAGCGGGAAGAAAGCTTATGCAGTATTCTGGTCACTAAACCTCATCTATCGCTGAAATGACATGCAGAGCTCTATCGACAAGATGAAAAATAAAAAAAAGTCAGCGACTCCGTCACCTGAGGAATTCAAGTTAATACAGGTGGCGTGATCGGTTTTATCAGCTCCGCTTGGTGCAGCAAGTGTGCGCCGGAGTGTTAAAGGTACGTATGTTGAAGGAAGCAAAGAATGCTGGTAGAAAACCAGGCAGAAGAGAAAATGGACAAAAGAATAAAAAGTAAAAGAAAAAGAAAAAGAAAACAAGTTCAGTAAATGCCCTAGAGATGAATGGAAAAAATCGATAAAAACCAACGAAATCAGGAGACACGTATGGGACTGCGAGAAAACGGTTTTTGGGTTTAAATTATTTAATGGGAAATTTGTTTCTACATCTGCATTGGTGCATAATTAGAAAAAGAAAAAAAAAGAGGTGGTGGGTATTTGCAGTGACTTCATCATTAGTTATTCAACATTATTTGAAGGATGGTGAGATATGGATGCTCACACCCCTTGTGATTTGATTTTATGAAGGAATTGTTATTGATGACAACGAAAATATTGATAATATGGCCTCTCAACAAATCTTATTTTTTGGGATTGTGTGTTTTTACTGTCTGTAACCGAAACTATATTACTAAACTCAAGTCAATTTTCCTTAGTTATTTACGCCGTAACATTCTCCATGATTCTATTTCTATTTAAAGCCTTAATTAATAATAAAACTGTTTTGACATTAATATAATACCTGTTGGCCTTACCTATTAAGATTGTTTTTATACCAAAATACCAGTTTTCAGTGTAAACGTAAAGCTAATTTGCATAATTGGATATTAAAAAACTGATTTTAATAAAAAAATATGCTTGGTATTATTGATTTCTAATTGTTTGGTTTTATCTTATGATATGAGCAAAAAATCTCGAGGATAAATCCTAAAAGAATACATAACAGAAGAAAATACTGTAATTTTATTCTTTACATCCTAGAGAGCGAGAAGAGAGAGAAAATTTAGCATTTGAAAAACGGAAGTGATGAAAGAGTAAGTTTTGTTGTTCTATTTTCCGATTATACCCCTCCGTTTAAAATCTTTTTAATCTGAATTCTTAATTAGTTTCATTAGCCTTTCTGATTTAATCTAATATTTTATTTACATTTAAACATAATTACTTGCACCCGGCAGGGTGCATATATTTGCTAGTCATAGATAATTTATAATATAATAATATGAATAAGTAACGTCGTCGGGGCGGCCTAATCAGCGTGAGGGAGTCTATCCCCTTTTTCACATAGCGCTAGACCAAGGAGATTAATAAATATTAAGTAACGTCGTCGGGCGACCAATCAAGCGAGGGAATATATCCCCTTTTCCACTTGCGCTATTCCAAGGAGATTGATAAATTTAAGTAACGTCGTTCGGGGCGGTCCTAATCAGCGCAGGGAGTCTAATCCCCTTTTCACTACCGCTAAGTCAAGGAGATTAATAAATATTAAGTAACGTCGTCGGGGCCGGCCTAATCAGGCGAGGAGAGTATATCCCCTTTCAACTTGCGCTTAGTCAAGAGATTAATAATATTGAGTAACGTCGTCTCGGGGCGGCCTAATCAGCGAGGGAGTCTATCCCTTTTTCACTAGCGCTAGACCAAGGAGAATAATAAATATTAGTAACGTCGTCGGGGCGGCTAATCGCGAGGGAGTCTATCCCCTTTCACTTTGCGCTAGACCAAAGGAATTTGTTTTTCATCTTGAGGTGGAGCGCCACACCTACTCGGCCACCTCCCTTAACTACTTTTACCGCAGCAGATCCCTGTGCTTACTCATAAGGGCGGGATTGGCCGAGGATCGGTATCAACTAGAACCTTGTGATTCTCTAGCCGAACGCTCTACCTGACTGAGCTAACCGGCCATTATAAGTTATAATTCATCATTTATATACGATAAACAACAACAACAAAGAAAAAAAAGAAATAACAGTATGGATAAGAGCCATTGGTGTGTGATTTAAAATAACAGCAATCTCCGGAACCACCCCCCAAAAAACAATCCACCCCAAACAAACAAACAAAACAAAAACAACAACATTAATTTGGTAATATAAATTCTACTTGTCCGTTCATCCGTACGTTAGGATCATCTCATATCACGCCCGCAGCTGAGTGGAATATTTTCCACCCTCCTCCTTGGACTGAATGAGAATGATAATTCTACCCGACACATCGACCAAATACATATTGTTTTTATCTCCTACTCGCAGCCAAGTATCTCTCTCAACAATTAAAATAACAAAAGTTAGAATAAGTGTCGTTGCTGCTGTAGTAAAAATAGGTTCAGATCTGCCCCTGAAATCATCATCATCACTAAACATAACAACGACATCAGGATTAATATATATAATAATTCAGCGATTCCTCTCGTTCGTATATTATGCTCATCCACATACCCTCCTCGCAACTAAGTGGGATAATTTTGACACCCTCCCCTCACCAAGTGAGGATACTATTATAAAATATCCTACCCCTAGGATATTATAACTATAATTATATTATATAAAAAATTATGAAATCCTGAGTAGATTGCCTCAAGCAGCTAATGTTATTAGTGAATTTAAGATCTTGCATGTGGTGTTATATATCATAGAAAATAAAGGTTCTTCATAGTAGGTGTGGTTAATTTTTGCATACTGGTTTTAACAAAAAAGGTTTAAATAAATAATTATTTGTTATTAATCTATAATTTTATAGTTTATTCTTTAACGTATTAAAATCATCCTATGAATGATTTTATAAAAGAAACCAATTAAAAAATATAATGCAAAATAAGTGTAATCTTTTTTTATATGTGTTTCTTTATTTATTTTGTTAGTCTTTCTAATTTTAATCTATATTTAATACGCTTGTTCCTAATCATCCATCTGTTATCATCTGTTTCAATTATTTATAATAATATTTATTTACATCATGAAATGATGACACCTAGCCCAAATGTGATAGTCTTCTAATATGCTCTCTACAAATTAGGATTATAAGAATTAAATATAAGCTGTTGGTGGCTTCGAGCAAAAAAACAGCACGCTCCAGACCCACTATTACCAAAACATAACACAGATCAGCACTTTCCCACGAAAATAACCTTTCCGTCGGGTGACAAGAGGTTTAACGTTTTAAGTTGAAAAGGTACTGGTTATTCTGTGCGTGTTCCTAGGGTTTTTGCTTTTAACCTTTGTTGGTCGCGCTGCAAGGATTCACAGGGAATAAAAAAGGAAAGAAACAAGACCGACAAATGTAGTTTCGGATTTTAGGCTTTATTCATGGGTCATAGCCACCATGTGATGAGGAAATTATTTTCCTGTCAGTAGTGGTGTATTGACACGTTAAGGCCTAAGTTCGAAATGATGAAGAAATTCTCATGGGGTCGAAAGTGGATTCTTTTTCCTGCACATCTCGCGGTATTCTTTCAGGTGAGGCCCATTTGGTTTATTTTCATTTTTATTTTATTCTAATCTTATTTTAACCCCACAATCACCACCTCATACTTTTTTATTATAGCATTATTTTTATTCTGTGATCAAAATAGGTCCGTTTCTATCTTGAAGTTCCGCCTTTGTATTCATAATAAAGTAAAGTCGTCGGGGCGGCCTAAAGTCGGTATCAGCCAGTCATCAGGGAGTTCTATCCCTTTTCAATAGGCTAGACCAAGGAGATTGTTTGGGCATCTGAGGTGGAAGCGACACACCTACCACGCAGCTCCTAACTTTCCGCACATAATCCTGTGCTACTCATACGCTAAGTGCGAGGACCGGTATCGAACGAGGAAGCTTATGATTTTTAGCGCGAACGCTCTACCGACTGAGATAACCCGGCCCCTTGTATTCATATACAGACAATTTTCTTGTTTGTTGCTAATAAAATACATACAGTTTATTGTATTTGATTTTACCATTTTTCTTAAGCAGATGTTTCATGTTAAATGGGAAGTACTGAAACCATATAGATTGTGTAATAATTGCATCAAGATTAGTAACCTGAAGCTATAAAAATTTGCAAATAATTTTATTGATAGATTACTTAACTGAAACCACGCAATTTGGCTACAAGCAAAAAAAAAAAAAAACAACAATTGTTAATGCAACTGGCTGACATGCTATAAACCTACAAACCAACAAATAATAATTATTGCTCATGTTACTTAATCGACGGATAAATGTAACAACATGGCTAATTTCCAAGTCATTAACTTAATCCTTCCAATCGGTGTCTGTCTTTCTTATCTCAGAAAGAAGTCCTGGAGACCTGAGGAGACTTGCTGTCACTCAGACTCAGTTGAAAGACCATCAGCTTAACACGCTCCTTTATCTTCCTCGGTGTCTGTTCTTCTTATCGTTCTTTGCTTTTCCTTCATGCTTTCTCCTGTTCCTGGGGGTGTCTCTCTCTGGGTTCCAGTTTGTTCTGTTATTTTCAGAACAACACGGAGACATATTGTTGTGTACACACTTTTTATCTACCAAATACCATACTTTTCCCTCGATGACTTATCGACAACTGTTTCATTATGTTCTTTTATTTTCAGAAACAACAACCGAGACATATGTTCTGCATTTTACCCACTTTGTTTTTAATCCCCCCAAAAAAAAATCTTTTCCCTCGATGGCTGCTACACAAACGTCATTTCCTTTCTTTTGTTATACCGTGTCGCTGGGGCTTAGAATACGTTAACTGGTATCCCTACAGACACGTAAAGGCATCCCATCCTCAAAGGGTTATTCTGAATATGGTACTAAACTGCAATCTGATGTGAGCTCCTGTTCTGGAGCTCCTTGCTGTGCTATTTCTCTCTGAATCCCACTCCATCCATAGTGTAGTACCTGTTAGGATATCGTCTGGGTTCCATATGTTCTGTTATTTTCAGATATAAAACGGAGAAATTCGTTGTGTACTACAATAAGTTTTATTCGCCCCAACATCTTTTTTCTCGATGGCTTGTCGACATTTGCACGCGCGTGTGGGAGGCTGTACAGACGAAAAACATGTTGCTCAATTGAATTATACTCTCACAGTGTTGCCAGATCATGGACTCTCAAACCAATGAGAGACCTATTTCAGATGAATCTGAGGTGATACTGTGGTCAGTCAACTCTATACTATGTGTTGTATTTTCCAGTTTAGCAATTGGGAACACATAGCCTAGTGGATAAAGGAGTTATGTTAAGACAGTTCTAAGTGACAGTTATCTCTAGACGCGAAGGTTCAATCCTGTTCAGGAACAGGAAGTTAATAAAAATAATTTACACTGTACCCCAGCTACGGTTAGCGATAAGAACAGGATACCCCCATGGACTGAATAATGGGTCAGGTTTCAAAGTCGTGATGGTTTTATAACTCTTGTGCTATACTGTTCCAGTTTTAGCGGAATTCAAGCTTTTCTGCACTACATATTTTTAAAATAATAAGTCTATTCCATTAATGTTAGACACTAGTTGCTCGAAAAGTGCAAAAAATTACATATCTATCTTATTAATAATGTGATTTGGGTCTCTATTTGTCTGTAACTAAATACGTCACTGTTAACGTTCACAATTACCAAAATCATCAATACATAGAATAAAGAAAAATTAAATTATCATAAAATAAATAAAGCTGTTCCTTATAATTCAACGTTTGGAACCTTTCCATTTACATTATATTAATTTCAATAAGATAAAACTGTATAAACTATGAATTAATAAAAATTAATTTAAAACATGTATTCTTTAATAGAAAACTTTTTGCGAAATTTGTCTCACTTTTTAAAATATTTTTTTCAGTATGAAAAAGTTAACTAAATTACTCATTTTTAACTCACCTACTCAAAAATATTTCAAAAATAATTTTCATCGCCCAGAGGGCGTTTTTTTTGTTTGTTTTGTTTTGTTTTTTTTTGCTAGTAATTGGAATTATCAGTCATAACTTTCTCATTGATCTCATTTAATCAAATCAATATGTATGACCAGACAATATTTTTAATATTTTTGACATCAGATGATTGAACTTATAACGCAAATAGTTAATGAAATCAATTAATGGATTTTAATTTCATTTTTATTTTGCAGATTACAGTAAAGGCGCGGAAGGAATACACATTACATATCTTGAAAAAATCAAATTACCAATTTGGTATTCAAACAAATTACCAGGTAGCGTCACTCTTTAACATATCTCGTCAAAGATATTACACTTATAAGTATATATATATATATTACACAGGGCGACCAAAAAAAACAGAACCCAAATACTGTTTTTTTTTATTTTTTAAAAATTTAATTTTGGAATACGTATGTATATATATACTATTACTAATACCAGACTACCGGAACTTAGATTCTTAATTTGATGACCTATATATATCTATATATAATCTATATAATCATAGAGTTCATACATTTACAATATATAATAACAATATATATATAATATATATATATATATATATATATTTGTATATGCTACAATAGATTTACAGTTGTGATGTCACATTGGTTTCAAGCCAGCGTGTTACCGCTTAGCATCGGAAAACGCACATGTCCAAAGAATCAATAGCGAATACCTATTGCATGCTATTATGATTTAAGCTGTTTATAATATATATATATATAAATACACACTCACATATCATGTACAGACACTCATAGACACACAAACCACACCCCCCACACACTGTATATATATAATTATAATGTCAATCGCATATGTACACACAATATATACCCACCTGTAATTACACTAATGCATGTATATATAACACAAATCACACACACACATATTATATAATATATATATAATATATATATATATATATATATATAATATATATAACACATTCATGAATACACACATCATGTTAATATATATATATATACAGACATTTATATACATATATCCCCACGTCCCACACACAGACCTACCACACTGTCGCACTCACCCATACGACCTTACGGACATGAACATACACCCACGCGCGTGTATACACACATACTAGCTAGTAGAACTTGTTGTCACTTAGACTCCACTTGGAAGATCATCAGCTGGTGGGAAAGATCAAAAGAGTGAAAACACGGTAAATAATAATAATAATAAATAATAATAATAATAATAATAAAATAATCTTCTGGAGAATGAGACACAACAATAAATTCTCAAGGACTTTGAGATACAGACGGATCACCTAAATCCAGCCAAGGAGACAGTTTTGTTTGGTTTGGCAAGAAGAGGAAGACTTGTCATTTCGTGGATTTTGCGTCCCGGCAGATCACAGAGGAAATGAAAGAAAAAGAAAAAAATCGATAAATACTTAGACCTTGCCAGAGACTAAAAAAAAACTGTGGAACATGAGGGTTAAAGTCGTGCCGATTGGTATTGAGCCCTTGGACAATTCCAAATGGGTTAGAAGGAGTCTAGATGAATTAAAAATCGGAGGAAGAATCGAGACCAATCCAGACCTACATCAATTATTGAAATCGGCTGGAATACTCAGAAGAGTCCTGGAGACCTGAGGAGACTTGCTGTCACTCAGCCTCCAGTGGAACACCGGCTTCTGCAGGTGGAAAAACTCGACTGGAGTGAAATAATAATAATATATTAAATAATAATAAATAATAATAATAATAATAATAATAATAAAAACCCGAACAAATAAAGAAGAATTATAAAGCATGTGAATAATCTATTATATACGCCGGTTCCATTATCCCCCGGAGGACATTCATCATATGGTGCTGACAAATCCCGATAAAAGTGTTCCCAAAAGTGAGAGCGGTCGATCATTTCGAACTCACGTGCAGATCTCGTCTTCAGCGTGAACTACATCGAAACGAATGGCATTCACGAGAAAAAAAAAAATCGCCGATGGGACGCGTCTGCCAGCCGGCGCGCAATCATCGGATTATTTGCATAATGTTTCAATTTTTAATGATGTATTTGGCCCACTACCAGGTCCCATTATGTCTGCATATAAAGGCCTTTGTTTGGCAAGCTTTTCATAATTCTGGCTGTGCGTGTTTGCAATGATGGGTTTTATTCATTGCTGTATACACTGACCCGTAAGGTTTCCCCGACAGGATTATGTAAAGATACATTTATGCAGCACAATGTGAAAGTGCATGGTTGACATGTAGCGGCAGTTCGCTCGAAAATGATGTATTTCTATAGATCGACTGTGGCAGAATTTCAGGAGACTTTTCGAAAACGAAAGGACTAAATACAACGATTAAAATTTTCTTTTACTGTAATCTTTTGGTATGCTTCATGCGCCCGCACATCCACTCACAAGCACGCCAACATATGCATACATACACGTATATACATTTTATATCTACAGTAATATATATATATATATATTATATATATATATATTATATATATATATTGGTAATTGGTATATTTGCTTGAAGCATTGTAAGTATGTTATAATACATTAATGATTTGAAGGCATTACAGTGCGTATAAAAAATAAAAACAAAATATGTTATTTTTGTCTTATCGATTTTCAAAGTACAAACTTCATCTTCCGAGGTGTATTTCTGGATATACACCTCTGAAGATGAATTTTTCTACTTTGAAATCGATAAGACAAAATAACATTTTTTTTTAAATTTTTTATACGCATTGTAATTGCATTCAAATCATTAATATTATATATAATATTATATTATAATATATATATATATATATATATGATTTGCTTGTCTTCTCCATTAAGTCATCCTCTCTTCAAAAATATATCTAACTATATATAAGTATAATATTAAAACTGATGAACAATTATATTTGTCTATATCTGATTATAGAAATATTTTTAAAAAAATGCTCAATATATGTAGAGAACTATTTAGAAAACCGGTAAAAGCAAGAATATATTTGTCCAAGTATCACGGCGTGGATCTTCTGGATACAGATATATATATATATAATATATAATATATATAATATTATATATATAATATATATATAATAATATATATAAAATGCATATATATACATGTATATATATATATTAAGTAATATATTGGGTAGTATATTTTATATGTATATATATGTATATATATATATATCTATATATTATATATATATATATATATTTCAAGTAATATATTGGGTAGTATATTTCATACATATTTTATACATATATATGTTATATAATATGTATAATATATATATATATTTCAAGTAATATATTGGGTAGTTATTTCATATATATTATAATATAGTTTATATATATATGTATATATTTATACATATGTATTTATATATAATTATTTACACACAATAGACACAACACACAACACACACATATATATTATATATGTATTTGGGATAAAAGGCCTTAAATACCATGGGTTATCGTGTTATGGACCATTTCCATGAGTATGCTCAGAGCTTCTTCAGACCACTGATATATATATTTTTTAATTTTATAATTAAAATACATCAGTGGTCTGAAGAAGCTCGTGAGCATACTCGCGAGTGGAAATGGTCCATAACCATGATACCCATGGTATTTAAGGCCTTTATTCCCAAATAACTTTGCTCTGTTTCAATAATTAACATTGAGCTCTCATACGGACCTGAACCTACAACAAACTACTGGTAGAGAATTAGGAACGCCACCTAGAATCAACTTGTACCAAGATACTTGGACCGCACCAAAAGTATATATATATATATATATATATATATAATATATATATATATATATATATATATATATATATATTAACCACTTAGACCGACATGAAAGATAACCAAAAGAACGAACATAAAAGAATTATCTATTGAACCAACATCCCCAGATAAGAAATTTCTCATGAAATGCACACACACACACACACACACACACACACATATATATATATATATATATCGCCTGTGTGGTTTGAGTGCGTTCGTATTAAACTATATAAGTGAAATTTGCAATGTCATTGACCCGATATCTTATACAAAGTCGTTGTTCAGATATTTATTCGCTTTATTTGGTTTTATTTATTAATTAGCTTCAGATTCTATTTAGACCGTATTACTTTGTTTATATATATATATAATTTCAGATATTGAATTAAATTTGGTGTGTTAAATGTCTCTAGATTTTATAAACGTATTTGATTATTTCTCGTGAGCGGCGTTAGGTCACAAAGATCGAATTTATTCGATTCTCGCGAATTTCTTTGAAATAATGAGACATTCAAAGTCCATTGAACCTGATATTTTGCAATAAGAATATATATATAAAAAGAAGTATATTTATTGCTACAACTTCTTTTTTGCGTTGCGGTTTTAGAACTGTTTCTCCACTTGAGAAAGATTAATTGATCAAATGATGTTAGGAGGAGTGGAAAAAATCTATTTTCAGAAAAAAAAAACCTAAATTTTGCATTTGTTGTAAATACTATTTCTTGCTCACTGACATCTAATCAACATTTTTTACCAACAAATCTACATGTTTATGTAGCCTCTATTATTATTGCACCTTTCCGTCAACTAAGGAACTGATGGCGTAGTGTCCAAAAAAATTAATCTCATCTGCGTAAGTAGCTCTGCATGCCAATTGTTCAGTGACAGTCTTGGTGCACAGAATGGCACCCAAACTGTGATGCTTTTCTGGGCGCTGTATGTGCCTCTAAAAGTGAACACAAAAATTAAAGTATTACTTGGATTAATTCGGACTATTTGTCCTGATCTTTATTGTTATCTGTGCAACGTTTCGGCGATGTGCAATCCGGTCTTCTCAGGGTATTTTTCTCAGGTATTATGTGCGTGAATTTTGTATACTTGGACTACAGAGAAAAAAGGCGCTTAGTGACCTTTTAGTGTCTAGCGTCGGCGATCATTAAGACGCAGTGTTTGTTTTGATGATAACATAAGGAACAGTCACCAAGCGCCATTTGTCTCTAAGATGTCCTAGATAACTACTTACATATATTCTATTTGATATTGAGCATTTTATTTGTAAATATTGAACTGTATCATATATATATATAATATATATATATATAATAATAATATGTAAAGAAAATAACAAAATATCTTAGAGATTTAGCAATTATAGTCTATTTCAGGGAGCTTTAGACAAGCTTCCTGAAATAGACTCTAAAGCTAAATCTCTAAGTTTTTTGTTATTTCTTTGCTTATATATTTGCTATGTGACTCTAATCACTAAGAACACACATTGAGCTTCTCAAACTGCGACCAGGTTTTTTTTAAAATAAACTCTTGTGTTGAAGGAAGATTTCTTCTATTTTTCTGGAATTTTGGATCATATATATATATATATAATATATATATATATATAATATGATCAAAATGGGGAAATTCAAATGGAATAAATTCGTTAAAATATTAACTATAGAAAATATAAATCTAGAATTATTCAAAGTATTTATAAACATGTTATGATGTTCGTCTGCACATGTGTGCAACCACACGTCGACATGGTGGAAACCAACATGATGCACACTTACTAAACCAACTGCATTTATTTGTGACTAATGTTTGCTTATGGTAAAATAAATAGATTTTATCTTATATCAGAAATGATTGTGTTTAAATTTGTCCAATTCAATTCCGGGTTATTCCAATTGCTGGGGATCTTTTTTTTTTTTTTTTTTGTAACAGGGTTTGCCGATGTCTGGGTTAATCCTGCTATAAAAACAACATTCGTTTATACGCCTGCGCCAAGAACCCGACGCAGCCGCACCCCCTTGCCTATCTACCCAAAAGCCAACCGGAAACAGAAATATGGTGGGCGGGAATTATTATAAATACCGCCGCCAGAAGTAGAAATGCGGCGGTAATATCGAGGAAAATACATTTGAGCCGAGAGCAATGGGAAGTATTTTCTCTTGGATTGTTTAGCTGAATTCAACAGCCTTTACGTTGTTCTATGGAATCGACACTCCTATTTTGATTAATTCAAATTGTTCTTCCCTTAAAAGCATGTTTTGGTTTATTTATATGTATAGCAAGTATATTGCATCCTACGGTACAAGTAATTAAAGTTTTTAACTATAATAAGATATTTTATACATTTTTTGATAGGCTAGATGAAACAAAATAAGAATGCAGATAAAAGATTTGAAACAAAAGTGGGTATAACGAAAATAGGACAACTGAAACTTACTCTTCCATCACTCCCGTCTTTCATTGCTGAATTTTCCTAATTTAACTATTTAGTTAAATTAGGGAGTAAAGAATAAAATTGAGTTATTTTTTTGTAAATGGATTCTTTAAAGATTTATCACTGACGATTCTTGCTCGTATTTATTAAAATAAAACTTAACAATTAGATCAATAATACCAAGCGATATATTTATTAAAATCAAATTTTTAATATGCATATGCAAATTAGTTTTCCGTTCTAACTGTAAAACCGCTTATTTTGTTGTATAACATAACATACACATGATGTTATTAGTATGTAGATATGTTTTAAGGGTCTCACATAAAACGAGACCTTGTGTCCAACCCATACAGTGGGGTATTGAGGGTAAATAAATGTACCATATGTTATTATGTATATATATATATATATATATAATATATATATAGATAATAAATATATATATATATTATAATATACGGCAAGCCGTGTTGGTAGATCCTGCGAAGAAAAACCCGGCAGCGAGTTTGATGTAAAAATATCTACCAAAATATCAACCAGAAGAAAAAATTTTGAAAAAAAGAATAAGATCAAGATATTCGTACCAACAAAAAATATCTATTGTATAGTATTTGGCCAAAGAAAAAACAATTATATGTATTTAATATAATGTAATATAAGATGTATAATATATTCATATAATGCTAGGGAAGCTAATTTGTAAATTTTACCTGAAGAGCTTTATGAACTAATAGTAGGTTTCGTCTGAGTCAGTAGATTATCTTTATATATATATATATATTATATATATGTTGTGTGTTGTGTGTGTGTGTGTTTGTAAATATATAATTGCATTAGTAATTTATAATAAGGGTTTGTATATATACAGGTAAATTATCAAAAAGCAAAAAAACAGTCATTGTCGATATAGTTTGACATCTATAGTGAAATTGAGGAAAGGATGTGTAATGTTTAGAGTCGTAGGAATGCACGCGTCCGACCCGAATTCAATAGGCAAAGGTAGAACATCCAACTGCTCTCCCTTTTAGTTACGGGTATATAGTAGGACAGACGGGCCTCTTACCATGGCTAGACGGGAAAACACTGAATAAAACCTGTTAAACTCAGCTTAACGTTGTGTCCACATACTTCTAATGCAGAGCGGATTAGTATTATATTATGTGTGCGTGTTTGTGTGTATAGCGCCTCAGTACTGGGCCATAATCCAACCCTGTTCCTTTAATCAAGGAGCAGGTGTTGCGCGTGGGGGAATGCCCCCTGGGATCAACGATGTTAGCTTGTAAGGTTTATTTGTATACACTCCAGGTTATTAATCAAAAGCTGTTATTTCGAAGTTATACTTTGGCATCTCAAATTGATAAATCTTTCAATAAAAGATTTAAAAGAATTTATAAGATAAAAGACGAAAGATACAAGGATACAAATAAAAATTGTATGATGTGTTGTTAACTCGCTCTCTCCACCCATTGACCACACAAATCTTTCTTTTGCGTCTCATATATAATACTAAGCTGATTGATAGACAACTTGTCCTCCTCTAAAATACAATCCCATACGCTACAATTACATTCCTATGTGTGTTTATTGTTTTTTGAAAATACATCTCTAGGATTACGGTTAATGCTTCATTCACTGAAGCTTTAGTTCATTGGGCTTCGCCTTTTCAGTATTATCCCCATTCTTATGTGAACCCGGCCGAAAGTAAATGTCTCACCTGCATCAAACATGTGGTTATCAGCACATCGAGCGATGCAACGCAGCTAATTTTAAAATGGCTTTGTGTTCGTCCTTTTATATATGTGGTCACGAATCGTATTTGACAAAATGGGCCAACTGTTTCCGGTCTTCCAAGATAGTAAATTTCCCTATAAATATACTGGACGTTAGTGTATCAGTTCAGTCTCTTTCCTAAAAGCGATTTTTTAAAAACTTTAATACCGAGGGTGTCCGCCGAATACTGGTCCGAAGACTTGTCACCCTACCTATTGTTTTTGCTGAATATCATTGATAGAGAGTTTGTATTTGAGTTAAGCGTAAGCGTAGACGTGGTGCAAACTCCTGGTTACTGACAGTTTCTCGCCCAATGTGATCTTCAGAAAAAAAACACCTGATGATCCATAGGCGAACACCCTCAAAACCAAGTGTTGACTCCATGTCCACGCTACTTTACTTAATATATAATAATATATATATATAATATATTATATATATATATATATATATATATAAGGTGTGTCATAAAGTGCAATTTTGAGCTGTATTTACTAATATAGAATGAACAATGAATGGAACGTTATTTTTTTAGAATGCAAGTGTGGGTCAAAAGGTACATAGAAACTCGATAATTTTTTGACACACCTTGTATATATATATATATATATATGTATATATATATATAATATATTTTTGCTCGTGGATGATGACCCTTCTACTAAGGCGTCGAAAGCAGATTCTGTCAGCAGATAATAATTACCAATTGTTTTTTTCGAATGTTAATTCATTCTGTCCGATTAATTTCCATTTATTTACACAACACACACACACACACATATATATATATAATATATATATATATATTATATTATATTGGTTTGGTGTTGATTTAGAGGCTAAGCAATGCAAGCGTAAAAGAAAAATAAGGTAACTATGGTGTTGTTTTACAGGTTAACAAACAACACGCATATTTATCTATTTTTCATTACATCTTGCATTGTG
>CM042138.1:14501445-14507647 GCA_023376005.1 Doryteuthis pealeii | reverse complement strand
AAAGAGAGAGATGAGCAGTTGGATGTTCTACCTTTGTTCTAAGAATTCGGGTCGACGCGTTGCATTTCCTACGACTCTAAACATTACACATCCTCGCGTATTTCACTGATAAGATGTCAACTATTGACAAAATGACTGTATTTTGCTTTTGATAATTTGACCTGATATATAATACAAAAAACCTTAATATAAAATACTATGCGTTTATATTTACAAAAAAACACCACACAACCACACACCACACACACACACAACACACACACATATATATATATATATATAAATATAATATATATATATATATTACTAATAACATATGTAATTTATTTACCTCATACCCACTTGTATGGGTTGGACACAAAGTTCGTTTTTAATAGGTGGAGACCTATGACATATCTACATACTAATAAATCCATTTGCTATATTATTTTGATTAGCAATACAAAATAGGGCGTTTACAGTTAGGAACGTGAACATACATGTTGCATATTGATTTATTAAAACTTGATTTGTTATTTAATAATATGCTTGGTATTTGAAAAATTTCTTAATTGTTAATTTTTATCTTAATAAATACGAGCAAAATTCAGTGATAAACTGAAAAGAATATCCATTTACAAGAAAAATAACTCTAATTGTGTATTGCGGTCTCATGACGGTCTATTATTAAGCTAAATAGTTAAATTTAGGAAATTCAGCATGAAAGAACGGGAGTGATGGAAGAGAAGTTTTCAGTTGATCCTAGGTTTTGTACGTGGTACCATCGCACTTCTGTTTCAACATCTTTTATCTGCATCACATTATATTCTAGTTCGATTAGCCTAGGTAATGTATTAAGTGATTTTAGTTATATTTATATTCTTATTACTTGTACCTCGTAACGGATTGCCATATACTGGGTAGAACATATAATAACAAATACTTTTTAGGGAAGAAGATTTTGGAAATTGATCAAATAGGAGTGTGATGCACTATGATACAACGTAAAGGCTGGTGAATTCCAAGGCTAAACCGAATCAAAGAGGTATAAAAGATATTGCCATTTTGTGCCTATGCTCATGGTGGGATTTCTCTTCTGATGATACCCGCGCTTTTACTTTTCTGCGGGCGGTATTATTAGATAGGAAATAAACTTATTACCGCCGTCACCATTGGATTTATTCTGTTTCGGTTGGCTTTTGGGTAGATTAGGCAGGGGGTGCGGCTTGCGTGGTTGCGCAGGCGTATAAAGGAAATGTTCATTTGTTTGATTGCTGGTGTATTAACCAGACTAATTCGGCAAACACCTGTTTACAGAAATTAAATCCTCGCAGCAATTGGATAAACGAATTGAATTGGACAATAACACAAATCATTTCTAATATAAAGAATAATCATTTTTTTATTTATACTAAGCAAACATGGTCAAAATAAGATGCAGTTTGGTTTAGTAAGATGTGATTAATGTGGTATCACCTGCGTGCCGACGTGTGGTTGCAACATGTGGCAGACAACATTCATAACGTCTTTATAAATCTTTGAATATTTAGATTGTAATTTTCTTATAGTTAAATATTTTTCTAACGCTTTGATTCCATCTTTGATTCCCATATATTGATCATCATATATATATATATTAATATTTATATATATATTATATATTATATATATATATTGACTACAAAATTCCAGAGGAAGATTCTTCCCTTACGACACAGAGTTTTATTCAAAAAACGCTGTCGGCAGTTTGAGAGTCAATGGTGTGTTCTTAGTGTTAGAGTCAGAGAGCAAATATAGAGATAAAGAATAGACCAAAAGACTTTAGATTGAGTCTATTTCAGGAGCTTTGGTCTAACTCCCTGAAAATAGACTCTATATGCTAAATTCTCTAAGTATTTATTGTTTTTCTTTAGCTTATCAATATTATATATATATATATATTAGTATAATATATATGATACAGTTTCAATATTAACAAGAATATTTTTGCTCATATAGAGATATAGGAATATATGTATGGAGTTATCTAGGACATTTAAGACAATGGCGTTGTGCTGGTTCTTATGTATTATGCAAACAAGACACTTGGTCTAAGTATCGTCGACGCTAGACACTAAAGGTCACTAAGGCGCGCCTTTTTTCTCCTTGTATCCAAGCTTATACATAAATAAGTACTATAAATACTGGTATGAAAAAATATAGCTGAAGAAGGCCGGGATTGCACATTGGCGAAACGTTGTTACGAAAAAGTAAAGATGAGGACATATAGTGTGCGATAATCTCAGTATACTATCATTTTTGTGTGTCTTTTTGACTTTTTTAACACGAGAGGAGAGCATCACAGTTCTTGTTGTGCGTTCTGGTGCACGAGACAAAGACTGTCACATGACTTGGCCCTGCAGATCTACTTCCGGCAGCAGCATGCTAGATAAGTTTTTTGGACACTAGGCCATCATCCTTAGTTGGCGGAACGGTGCGCCATGTAATAAGAGGTACATTAAATGTAGATTTGTTTGTAAAAAGTGTGGTTTAGGAATGGTCAGTGTTAGCAGAGACATAGTATTAGTCTACAACACAAAGTTGCAGATTTGTAGGGGTTTTTATTTTTCTGAAGGATAGATTTTTGTTCTATCTCATTCCTATACGATCGTTTTGATTAATAATCTTTCTTTCAATGGAGAAGACAAGTTCTGGTAAAAACGCAACGGCATAAAAAGAGATTTGTAGGCGATAAATAGTACGTTTTTTTTTTATATTGCTATTGCAAAATAATATGGTTCAGATGGGGATCATTGGTCCGTTTTTTGAATGTTCTCTATTATTTTCAAAGAAATTCGTGAGAATCGACGCATAAATCAGATCTATTTGTGACTATAGGGTGCTAAGAGAAATATTCAATAGTTTATAGAATTTCGTAAGGAGAGAAATTTTTACACACCAAATTTAAAATTATCAATACTGAAATATATATATATATATAGTAGGTAAACGAAAGTATACGTCTTTAAAATAGAATCTAAGCTATTAATAATAAATAACCAAATAAGCGATAATATACATGACACAGACGTCTTTTATTAGTTATCATACGGGTCGTATGACATTGCAAATTTCACTTATATAGTTTAGATAGAACCAGGCAACTCACCAACTAGGGATATGATAGTATATTAGATAATAGGTAGTGTATATTATTATATATATATTATATAATAATGTATTGGTGTGTGATGTGTGTGTGTGTCTTGTGCATGGTGTGTGTGGTCATTTCATTGAGAAATTTCTGTATCTGGAGGATGTGTTGTTCAATAGAATGAATTCTTGTTTTTGTGATGTTCGTATGTCTTTGGTTTTCTTTTTTATGTTCGGACGTCTAAGCTGGTATTATATATATATATGATTTAATGTATGTATATATAATTATATAATTTATAATTTATCCTGGGTATTTAATAGACTTTAGTGCAAAATAGGGTGGGATTAATTTCATTAGATTTAATATTATATATATGTGTGTTGTGTTGTTGGGTGATTATATTATTATCAATACCAAAAGGTTATTTGGATTACTTTCTTGGTTTTTAATCAAATCGTCACAAGGGCGGTGCTCTTTTCCGATCGTATTAGCTTGCTGATGAGGCTAATAGGGCCGAAAGTCATAAGAGATTGATGTTTTTCTGCGAGTTTGTTTTTAGGCATCATTTATAGGTATTCCCGTGCCTATTCATTATTAATTTCAATTATTATTTTCAAAATTTAGGTACGACTCAATTAACCGTTATTCTCCAACAAAAATTTCGGGCAAAAAGCCATTCTATATACAAAAATGCTTTGGTTTACAACGCATCACCACATTCGTTGTGTAATAAAGATACTAGAGAAGATAATTGTTACCTCACAGTCTAAGACAAATCATAAAATCTAGAAGCTTCCGTTTGGTGTTTGGGGTTATGAGATACCGGGCATAGTCATAGCGTTGGCAGTCGGTTTCAAATACAAGCATCAGGGCGGTCTTCCGATCTATAGCCTCTGCTGATAGAGGCTATATAGGCGAAATGTAGTAACAGAGATTGGATTTTTCTCGATTTGTTTAAGCCAGCATTTAGATAGGTATCCCGCTATTCAATTATTAATTAATTAATTGGTTCAAAATTAGTAGGACTCCATTAAAACGTTATTCTCCAAAAATTGTATCGGACAAAAAAGACCATTATTCTAATGTATAGTCATTGTATTACCAATATTACAATATAATATATTAATATATATATAAAAATACTAATATAAATATATAGAAGAGATGTAATTATGAGGACATATATTACTTGAATATGTATATATATTTAACATATGTATGAATATATACTATGTGATTAAATTGACTGGGAAATTAATATATACATATAGTTTTGATTAGACAATATATATGGATAGTAGTTAGTAATCATCAAAGTATATTTATTTTATATGATTAGAACATTATATTGAGTATTATATTAGGATATATACTCAATATATAGTATATATATATGTAATATATATAGGATATATAGGGTATATAGTATTTAGGTGCATATATAAATATATGAAGTAATATATATTATATATATATATAGTTATATAAGTATATCGGATACATATATAATATTGAAGTGGAAATTCATACGTTTATTATTTGTATATATTGAAGATAAATGTATTTAATGAATATGGGCATTATTATTCAAAGAATATAATAATTATTTCATATATGGAGTTAGTATATATATATATATATTTAATTATCGCTAGGAGATAGGATATTTCATAATGAATAAGTGATAATGTATGCATATATGATGGTATATTTTGCATAGTCATATATGATAAGTTTATATATATAGTACGCTATATGCTCATTATGCATGCATATGATAATATATATGTAAGTAGATAATAGATATATATTATGTATATAGTGGTGATAGTGATGGAATTGTGTAAGTTATATATATATCATTATAGTAATGCATTATAGTATGATATATATCCTATTTATACTATAGTGTTATTGTCATAGTGTAGTATTGAATGTGGTAATATGGTGTAGTATATAATATATTAGGTGGCAATTAATAGAAGTGATTGATATGAGTATATAAGTCATATCTCATTATGTTGTTGATTTATATGGATATATGAATTATATACAGTATATGCAGTATATATACTATATGGAGTATATATATATATATATATTATATATATGCTATATAATATAGTGAAGTAATTATATATTATTATTATATATATATGATTTACTATAATTGATATATAAATATTCATCTGAAGGAGATCCGTCATGATATCATTCAGGATAATAGGTTCTTTGAGCCGGTAATTTCAGCTAGCATTAGAGCAGGGTATATTCCATTAATACATAGGTATATAGTATAGAAGAATGATGCGTTTGTAGTAAAGATTTATTTTCCTATTAAGGATGCACGGTAATTCGTCGGTACAATATTAGATTCGCTCTTTAAACCGGTTTTATAAGTTATTTACTAATACATAGTATGATGTGGCGTTTTTAAGATTTCTATAATATTCAGCTAAACAATAGTATCGTATATTATTTTTTGATAGTATATTTTGAGTGAGAGGCCTGACTTTTAATGGAGAAGATCAAGGCAAATCATATATAGTATATAGGTAGTATATATAGATATAATATTAAATATATATATTATATATTAATGATTGAAGGCATATTACAATGCGTATGTAATAATAATATAACAAAAGGATGTTTTTTTTTGTCTTATGATTTCAAAGTAGAACTTATCTTCAGAGTGTATATCAAATACACCTCTCGAAGATAAATAGTTCTATTTCGAAATCGATAGGAAGAAAAGCCTATGTTTGTATTCTTTTGTTTTTATTTTTTTATACGCATTGTAAATGTGCGCGTGTGCAAAGTCAAGGTTATGATATATCGAATTAACATACTGTGAGCGATGGCTTCAAGATTACCATTGTTTGTTTATATAGTAATATTTATAGTATATAAGTTATTATTAATAGTATTGGTAATTTGCTTGAAGCATTGTTAAGTATGGATATTTAGGCGAAAGGCATGATGAAAATTCGAAGTAGGCAAATACAGAGCTAAAGATGTTGGAGGAAAAAATGGTTTTGGTTGTATTGCGGTTTCTAAAGGCCAGAGGCTTTCATCATAGAGTTT
>CM042138.1:14478945-14496445 GCA_023376005.1 Doryteuthis pealeii | reverse complement strand
ACTTTTATCCGTCGATTAAGTAACATGAGCAATAATTATTATTTGTTGGTTTGTAGGTTTTATAGCATTTCAGCACTTGCATTAACAACTGCAGCTGTTTTTTTTTTTGTTTTTGTTTTTTTGCTTGTAGCCAATTGGTTGGTTTCAGTTAAGTAATCCTATCAAATAATAATCATTTGCCAATATTTACAGCTTCAGGTTACTAATCTTGATGCAAATTATTTACACCAATCTATATGGTTTCCAGTAACTTCCCATTTAACAATGAAACATCTGCTTAAGAAAAATGGTAAAATACAATACAATGACTGTATGTATTTTATTAGCAACAAACCAAGAAAATTGTCTGTATATGAATACAAAGGGGCCGGGTTAGCTCAGTCGGTAGAGCGTTCGGTTAGAAATCACAAGGTTCCTAGTTCGATACCGGTCCTCGCCAACTCAGCGTATGAGTAGCACAGGGATCTGTGCGGTAAAGTAAGGAGCTGGTGGTAGGTGTGTCGCTCCACCTCAGATGCCCAAACAATCTCCTTGGTCTAGCGCTATTGAAAAGGGGATAGACTCCCTGGTTGACTGGCTGATACCAACTTTAGGCCGCCCCGACGATTTTACTTTACTTATGAATACAAAGGCGAAACTTCAAGATAGAAACGGACCTATTTTGATCATAGAATAAAATAATGCTATAATAAAAAAGTATGAGGGTGGTATTGTGGGGTTAAAATAAAATTATGATAAAATAAAATTGAAAAATAACCAAATGAGCCTTCTCCTGAAGAATACCGCGAGGATGTGCAGGAAATAGAACCCACTTTCGACCCCCATGAGAATTTCTTCACCATTCGAACTTAGGCCTTAACTGTGTCAATACACCACTACTGACCAGGAAATAATTTCCTCATCACGTGGTGGCTATGACCCGTGAATAAAGTCTAAATCCGTAAACTACGATTTGTCGTTGTCTCTTTCCTTTTTCTTCCCTTAAATTCCTTTTGCAGCGCGACCACCAAAGGGTTAAAAGCAAAACCCTAGGAACACGCACCAGGGAATAACCAGTTACCTTTTCAACTTAAAACGTTAAACCTCTTGTCACCCAACAGTGTAAAGGTTATTTTCGTGGGAAATGCTGATGCTGTTGTGATGTTTTGGTAATAGTTAGGGTTCTGGAGGTGCCGTTATTTTTGCGAAAGCACCAACAGCTATTTATCTTGCTATATTTAATTCTTATATCCTAATTTGTAGAGAGGCATATTAGAAGACTATCACATTTGGCTAGGTGTCATCATTTCATGATGTAAATAAATATTATTATAAATAATGATAACAGGATGATAACAGATGGATGATTTAGGAACAAGCGTATTAATATATAGATTAAATTAGAAAGACTAACAAAATTAAATAAGAACACATATAAAAAGATTACACTTATTTTGATTATATTTTAATTGGTTTCTTTATAAAATCATTCATAGGATTGATTTTAATACGTTAAAGAATAAAACTATAAGATTATACATTAATAACAAATAATTATTTATTAAACCTTGTTTTGTTAAAACCAGTATGCAAATTAACCACACCTACAATGTAAACCTTTATTTCTTAGTGATATATAACACACATTGCAAGATTTTAAATTCACTAATAACATTAGCTGCTTTGAAGCAAATCTAACTCAGATGTTCATAATTTATATATATATATAATTATAATTATAAATATCCTAGGGGTAGGATATTCATAATAGTATCTCACTTGGTTGAGGGTAGGGTGTCAAAATATACCACTTAGCTGTGGGGAGGGTATGTGGATGAGCATAATATACGAACGAGAGGATCCGCTGAATTATAATATATATTAATCCTGATGTCGTTGTTATGTTTTAGTGATGGTGATGATTCAGGGGCAGATGGTATTTTTACTACAGCAGCAACGACACTTATTCTAACTTTTTTGTTATTTTAATTTGTTGAGAGACATACTTGGCTGCGAGTAGGAGATATAAAACAATATGTTATTTGGTCGATGGTCGGGTAGAATTATATCTCATTCAGTCAAGGAGGAGGGTGGAAAATATTCCACTCAGCTGCGGGGTGGATATGTAGATGATCCTAACGTACGGATGAACGGACAAGTAGAATTTATATTACAAATTAATGTTGTTGTTTTTGTTTGTTTGTTTGTTTTGGGGGTGATTGTTTTTTTGGGGGGTGGTTCCGGAGATACTGTTATTTTAATCACAGCACCAATGTCTCTTATCCATACTGTTATTTCTTTTTGTTGTTGTTATTGTTGTTTATCGTTATAATGATGAATTATAATCTTTATAATGGGCCGGGTTAGCTCAGTCGGTAGAGCGTTCGGCTAGAAATCACAAGGTTCCTAGTTCGATACCGATCCTCGCCAACTCAGCCTTATGAGTAGCACAGGGATCTGTGCGGTAAAGTAAGGAGCTGACGGTAGGTGTGGCGCTCCACCTCAGATGCAAAAACAATCTCCTTGGTCTAGCGCAAGTGAAAAGGGGATAGACTCCCTCGCTGATTAGGCCGTCCCGACGACGTTACTTAATATTTATTAATCTCCTTGGTCTAGCGCTAGTGAAAAGGGGATAGACTCCCTCGCTGATTAGACCGCCCCGACGACATTACTTAATATTTATTAATCTCCTTGGTCTAGCGCTAGTGAAAAGGGGATAGACTCCCTCGCTGATTAGGCCGCCCCGACGACGTTACTTATTCATATTTTTTATATTATAATATTATTTATACTAGCAAATATATGCACCCTCCGGGTGCAAGTATTTGAATTTTAATGTAATGAAATATGTTAAATTTGAAATACTTTTGAAACTAAATAAAAATCCAAATAAAATGATTTGAAACAGAGGGGGTATAATCGAAGAATAGAACAACTTTGAAACTAAGTCTTCCATCATTTTCATCACTCCCTCCTTTTATTGCTGAATTTTCCTAATTTAACTATTTAGTTAAATTAGGAAGTAAAGAATAAAATTACTGTTATTTCTTTATATTAAAGGATTTCTTTTAAGATTTATCCCCGAGTGTTTTGCTCATATTCATTAAGAAAAAACAAACAATTAGAAATCAATAATACCAAGCGCTTATTTAATAAAATTAAACTTTTAATATCAATATGCAAATTAGCTTTCCTGTTCACACTGTAACCTGCTATTTTGTTGCATATATAAATACAATTGCATGTTATTAGAATGTAGATACAGTCAAAAGTATTAATAAGGTATAACAATTTATCAATAACTGAGGTTTAAATAAAAATAAATTCATGGTGAATGTGACGTCAATAACTAAGGGAATTGTGACTTGAGTAGTGATTTAGTTTCGGCTTCAGACAGACAAACACACAATCTCCATTATAATAAGATTTGTTGAGAGGCATATTATCAATATTTCGTTGCTATTGCTATTTAATACAATTCCTTTCATTTATAGAAAGCAAAGACAGAGTCTAATTGAGCATCCATTATTCCCAGCACATATTCCTTCAAAATAATGTTGAATACTAATGATGAAATTGTCACTGCAAATACCCACCACCTCTTTTTTCTTTTTCTTTAATTTATGCAACAAGCAGATGTGTAGAAACAAATTTCCCATTAAAATATAATTTAACCAAAACGGTTTTCTCAGTCCCATACGTGTCTCCTGATTTCGTTGTTTTATCGGATTTTTTTCCATCATCTCTACTGGGCATTTACTGAACTTGTTTTTTTTCTTTTTCTTTTTTCTCTTCTTTTCTTTTACTTTTATTCCTTTTGTCCATTTCTCTTCTGCCTGGTTTTCTACCAGCAGAATTTTTCTTGCTTCCTTCAACGAAAGTCGTGACCTATAACACTCCGGCACACTTGCTGCACAGCGGAGCTGATAAAACCGATCACGCACCTGAGTAACTTGAAATCCTCAGGTGACGGAGTTGCTGGTTTTTTGCATGACTTTTTTTTATTTTTTTCATCTTGTCGATAGAGCTCTGGCATTGTCACTTTCAGCGAATTTAGAGGTTTAGTGATTTGCCAACATTACTGCATAGTTTCTTTTTTTCCCGCTCTTCTTTCTTTTCTTTTCTTTCTTCTTTTTTTTGTCTTTTTTTTTTGTCTTTTTTTTTCGTAAAGAACATTGACAACGGGTGTTTTATGACATTCACTTCAGTACAAAATCAAGTTGATTATAAAGAAAATTATAGAATTATGATTAGTAAAAATGTACCTGTATAAGTAACGCTGCTAGAATCAGATAACGTTTAATATTTAATATGTATGTTATACTTTGTCAAATTTTTTTACGATTCTGGTTTTCATTTAGGCGTTTAGTTCCCCTGTTGGTAAACTCAATGGTAGAAAAGAGTGTAGATTCCGTAGATACACCTTGTAAGAAAAATATGTTGTTCAGGTGACAGATCTGCCGGCTTTTGCATGACTTTTTAAAAAATATTTTCGATGGAGCACTGGCATTGTCACTTTCAGTGAATTTGCAGGAGTAGTGATTTGCAAACATTACTTCATCTGTGCAGTAAAGTGAGGAGCTGATTGTAGGCGTGGTGCTCCACCTCAGATGCTAAAATAATCTCCTTGGTTTCACCCTATTGAAAAGGGGATATACTCCCTCGCTGTCTTGTTGATACCGACATTAGGCGGCCCCGACGACTTTACTTTACTTGTTTACTTCATATTTTCTTTTTTTTTCTTTTTTCCCCCCTCTTCCTTCTTTTTTCTTCCTTCTTTTATCCATTTTTGAAAGAACATTATCAACATGTGTGTTTTTTTACATTCCCTTCAGTACACAATCAAGTTGACTATAACAGATTTATATGAAATTATAATTAGTAAAAGTGTAACGGTATAAGTGACGTTGGTAGAAACAGATAACGTTTAATATGTCTTACGTATGGGCCGGGTTAGCTCAGTCAGTAGAGCGTTCGGCTAGAAACCACAAGACTCCATTTATGTATGTAATACTTTGCTGAATCTGTTACGATACTGATCGCCATTTTAGGTGTTTAATTCCAAAGTTGGTAAATCCAATGGTAGAAAAGAATGTACTCTCACTAGATATTCCTTGTATAAAAAAAAACTGTTGTATTACTTGAATCCTACGTAGTAAAAAGAGTGTAGCTTCGGTAAATACTGATTCTAGCATGAAGTCTGTTATTCCTTCCAATCCTCCTCTGTAGGTCTTATTTACGAAATTCCAATTTCCAGCTGATTTCAATACAAATACCAACGACCTTAAATGCATTCCCTGTCGTTTCTGATTCGTTATTTATTGCTGGAAGTGCCTGCTGCTGCTTTTTGCGAAAGTCCATAAATATAAGTGGGAATAAAAAGAAATCGGAAAGTCTCCCGTAGCATAGTGGCTAACGTGCTGGACTGTCACATCGTGCTAAGCATGTCCAAACTCCAGTCTCTGTATTACATTCAGCTTTTACCTTATCACTTAAGAAAGTTATGAGACCCTCATCCCCTTAGCTATTAATTAGTCTACAAGGAGGGCTTTGGTATTGATTAACCCACGAGGGTTCATATGCCATTAAATAAAGTAACCAAAACAAACAATTAAAAAAAGATAATAGAAGGACCAAGTTGAAGATTTATTAAGTGGTTCAAATATTTTTGCGCGATAATAAAATACAGAAATAAAATACAGAAATAAACATATGGACAGCATAAAACGATAACGAAATTAAGTAGAAAGAATTAAAAAGAAAAAAAATATAATGTAATACATAAAATGTGCGTGTCATAGCAACAAAACATAAAATCGTAAATATTTGATATGTGTGATGGCAGAAGCCGTAAACCTGTCCTAACTATCCTCCAGCAAAATAATTTTCGATAACATAGCAACCTGCTCGGATGAATACGCCATTGTATTGTTGTAATTGTAGTCGTTGTTTTTCTTATTGTTGCTGTTGTTTTCGCATTCATTTTTCCTCTGGAAAATCAGCAAAACGTTCAGCAACAAAACAGGAAAGTGAGATATTGCTTTTGATTTATTCAATGTTCCGCCAGGTAGTTTTCATTCATCAAAAGACCCGCGTGTTTTCCTCATCTATTTTATATGTTTAATTCATACGGCTGAAAACCGGTTATTCTTTTTATTGTTTTATTTTATTCGAGTATGAAGATATTTTTTTTTTTGAAAAAGGTCGAGAGGATGAGGGAAGTGATTATTGCATCAATATTGATAATTTTATTTTGTAGCGCAATAACAATAAAAACAAGATCTTGTCAAGATAACGACGACAATCAAATAGAGATTGTCATGAGATGATAGCAACATAACGACGTCAAATGCTGTCATTTATTAGATGGGACAATTAAATACGTTCATATGCTCACGGCTTGAGAATTCAAGATGTCGAGATTTGCGAGGATGATCCAGAAAGAGGATCCGCTGCACAGAGGAGATATTACAGAAGATTTGAATATATATATATATATATAAGTAAACGTAAAGTCGACGGGACGGCCTAAAGTCGGTATCAGCAAGTCAGCGAGGGAGTCTATCCCCTTTTCAATGGCACTAGACCAAGGAGATTGTTTTAGCATCTGAGGTGGAGCGCCACACCTACATCAGCTCCTTACTTTACCGCACAGATCCCTGTGCTACTCATAAGCTGAGTTGGCGGGGACCCGTATCGAACTAGGCCTTGTGGTTTCTAGCCGAACGCTCTACCGACTGAGCTAACCCGGCCCTGTGTGGTGTGTGTGTGTGTGTGTGTTGTGTGTGTGTGTGTGTGTTTGTAACAAATTATTAAGCATTAACAAAATATTCAAATCTTCAGTAATATCTCCTCTGTGCAGCAGATCCTCTTTCTGGATCATCCTCGCAACACACATACATACACACACACACACACACACACACACATATATATATATATATTTTATATTATATATATAATGGTGTGTGTGTGTGTGTGTGTGTGTGTGTGTGTGTGTGTTTGTGTGCGTGTGTGAAAGAAATGGAAGTGAATCCGACGGTATGTAGTATACTGAGAAATTTGAAAAAACACAGGTTTAAATCAAATGAGTGGTAAGTTTATTAGCCGACGCCTGCAGTGTTTCGATCTGTTAAGTGAATCTTCTTCAGGGCTTGTTTGATATAAGGAAGAGTAAAAAAAAATGTTTTATCACATAATAATGAGAACTGTGATAGTCCTTATGATAGTCAATCTGTTCAAATTTGGAATTTGAAGAAACGCTGAAAAGGGAGACGGTTTGAAATATGACGTCAAATATTCTTCTTTTATGGTGTGTGTGTGTGTGTGTGTGTGTTGTGTGTGTGTGTGTGTGTGTGTGTGTGCGAGCGTGTATGCATGTTCATTAAGAAAAATGTTTATTTCAAGTAAGTGTCGGGAAAATATTATTTTAACTTTGAGTTTGCTGTCTGGGGGTGGAAGTGGGGGGGTGTTAGGAAGAAAGACATCTGCGTATGTTTATATTTATACGTTTGTGTTTTAAGTAAGTGATGAGAAATTATATATATATATATATATATATATTAGCTCCACTAAAATAGATATATATTTATAGTAATCCACTTTTTTCTCAATCTTCCAACCGTATTTTGTAACACCCTCTGGTTAAAAATGAGACCGTCCAAATCGTTCAAAAATGAAATGCAAATATGTAAATCCTTATTATCTGATGTGGCTAATCCGCCGAATTATTATTTCTTATGAGTGTCATCACGTCAGCTAAATAATGGACCTTTCCACCTTTATTAGAAAGAAAGGGAAGGAAAAGGATAAGCTACACAGAAAATAATAATAAGAAAATTCGTAATAAGAAGGAAAGAAAGAGAAAATATAGAGAGAAAAGATAACCCTAATCTGTTTCAATCCAACATAATCATACGATGAATAGAGCAAAAAACATAGTTAAATCTAGATTATTATAATTTGTTGCTATATTGATTTATTTTGTTAAGTAAACATATCAAACGTTGGGATAATTAAATTTACAGTATTATTTGCATTATTTGGACTATTATCCACATCTTCATTGTTATCTCGGACTCGGGAACCTTCTTTTCGAACTCGGGAAACTTCTTGTCGTAATCAGGAGCGATCACGGGACTTTGAACCTAACCTTTTATTCAGTCCACGGGGGTATCCTGTTCTCATTCCGCTAACCATAGCTGGGGTACAGGTGTTAAGCTGTGTAATTATTATTCTGTGTTACTGCTGTCCCTGACCAGGATTGAACCTGCAGTCTAAAGATAACTGTCACTTAGAACTGTCTTAAGCTAACTCCTTTATCCACTAGGCTGTGTGTCAGAGAGTATTATATTTTCATCCTGGGGTATATTCACAGGCCTTGCTAATACATTTATAAATGTATCATTTTAGTTTATTTGGTTTTATTTAACCTCTCTAAACACCGAAAACAAGGTCAAACGCGAAAGTAAACAAATAATCTAGACAATAAATTTAACATAGAAAACTACTTAACAATTTCAGATCACCAAGCAAAATAAAATGTAAGAAAATAAAAGCAAAACAAACGACGTGTTGTCATAATAAAACTCATACAGAGATTGCTTTACAAACGAGTAAGAATAATTAGCAATTGGCCATGTTTTTTCTTTTTATCTTGCGTACAAAGTAATATCAAAGGACCACCACACACACACATATATATATTATATATAGTATATATATATTATAATATATATCTAATATTATATAATATATATATATATATAGTATATATATATATTAATTAATATATAGGCGGGTTAACTCTGTCGTAGAGCGGTCGGCTAGAAGACCACAAGGTTCCTAGTTCCGATACCGGTCTTGCTAACTCAGCTATGAGTAGCACATAGGGCATCTGTGTTGGTAAAGGTAAGGAGCTGATGGAGGGTGTGGGCTTCACTCTCAGATCCCTAAAAAACAATCTCCTTGGTCTAGCGCTATTGAGAAAGGGGATAGATCTTCGTGCATGACTGGCTGATACCTAACTTTTAGGCCACCCGACGATATATATCATGTGTGTATGTACGTGTGTGTTATACGCTCCCTATAAAAAAAAAGTATGGAGGCATCTCTCGGGACGTCATACAACAGAGTGTGTCTATTTTATCCATTAAAATCCATTCCCATTATGTAGGTGAACGGTTAAGCAGCCTGACTGATGATGAATTGATCAGCTTTCTCTCCCGGCTGTAAGTATGCTTACAAATGTCCTAAGGCCACAACACTGAAGAGAGTTTATATATCGAATACTCGGTCTCCGTGGAGACTATGTATAATATTGGAGTCAAATTTGATGAGGCTGCGTAAGAAGCGTATACCTCGGGAGAGGAACATTCTTAAAAGGAAAATTTAGGGTACCGCTTATGAAATTGTATATTTTAATATCTATTTGTAAGGGTACCCTAATTTTCCTTTTAAAGAAATCGTTCCTCTCCCTATGTATACACCTTTACGCAGCCTTATATATATATATATTATATTATATATAATAAAAGAGTATTGAACATATTTTTTCAGGCTCTTGAAAAATCCAATTATTTAGTTATACCTCATAATCAATCCTACTGGACCCTTTGGCTCTGATGGGTCCGGACCTTCTTGATATGCTAATCCTCCTGTCTTTGTGAACTGTTCAAACTTCGACCACAACGTTTTCTACTCTCTTTCTGCCAAGATTCAGATTGTCTATTTTCTTAATTTCTCTCTGCAGTCACTTGGAACCGGAACAGTTCTCAATTGACAAGTTATCAACTCAAAGCCTTGTATTTCTATGATTACTTCATATTGAAAGTCCTTTCTTTTTATCACCTGCGTAACTGATGGTGTTTTCACGTGAGTTCACGCTCAGGTCCTCCGGAGTCCTTCTGAATATTCTTGCTTGATTTCAACAATATGTCTGGTTTTATTGATACTTCCTCTGATTTCCTTCAGCTAGATCCTTTTCTCAACCTTTGGGTACGTTCGCATGTGCACCAATTAAAATTGGCTCAATTTCACCTTCATATTCCACAGTTTTTTTTTTACAGTTCTCTAGCAATGTCTAGGTATTTGTCATTTCGTTTTCTGTCATCTTGACCCCGTGATATGCTGGGCTGTAAAATCTACCCGTTGGCGAGTTCCCCTTTCCTTATTTAATCACTACTATGTCTGTTCTTCTGGTAGTGATAAGACGATCTGTCCTCATCTCAAAGTCCCAAGGCATATTATAATGTTTCAGTCTCATGTACTGAATCTGGTTACTGATCTTATTATTATTATTATTATTATTATTATTATTATTATTATTATTATTATTATAGAGGTTTTCAAAGCAGCGTTACTGGTGTTATTTTATACTGAGTCTGGCATAGACAACAAGCCTCTCGGGTCTCCAGGACTCTTTGAATATTCTAGGCAGATTACAAGCAATGCAGTCTCAATTCTTCCTCTGATTTCCAGATTCTCCTCTTTTTTTCCCAAGCTTTTTGGGACCGTTCCAAGTGCAACAACTACAATTGGTATCACTTTGACCTTCATATTTCATAGCCTTTGCAATTCTCTGGCAAGATCATCAATCATTATTATTATTGTCATTATCATCATCATCATTATTATTATTATTATTATTATCATTATTATTATCATAATCCTTCTTATTATCATTATTATCATCATCATCCTTCTTAGTATCATTATTATTATCATCATCCTTCTCCTCATTATCATTATTATTATCCATCAACATCTTCTCCTATTATTATTATACATCCCTTCCTATATTATTATTATTATATTATTATTATATCAACATCCTTCTCCTTATTATTATTATTATTATCAACCATCCTCTCCTTATTATTATATTATCAACATCCTTCTCCTTTTATTATTATTATATAATATTATTATTATTTATCAACATCCTTCTCCTTATTATTATTATTATCAAAATCCTTCTCCTTATTATTATTAATTATTATTTCAACATCCTCTCCTTATTATTATTATTATTATTATTAAATCACATCCTCTCTATTATTATTATTATTATCATCATCAACATTCCTTATCCTTATTAATTATTAATTATTATTTATTATCACACATCCTTCTCCTTATTATTATTATTATTATCATATCAACATCCTTCTCCTTATTATTATTATTATCATTATCATCAACCATCCTTCTCCTTATTATCATTAAATATTATCATCATCATCCTCCTTATTATTTTTATTATTATTTATCATCATCATCATATCCTTATTATTATTATCATCATCATCATCCTTCTTATATTATTATTATTATCATCATCATCCCTCATTATTATATTATTATCATCCATCATTATCATTATCCTCATCTATCATTATTATTATTATCAGCATCATCCTCATTTATTATTATTATCATCATCAATTATTATTATTATCAATCAAATCATCCTCATGTATTATTATTATTATCATCATATACATCATCATCCTTATTATTATGTATCATCATCATCATCATCATCATCATCACCTTATTATTAATCATACATCATTATTATTATTACAATCCATCATCGCTCATTATTATTATTTATTATCATCATCCTCATTATTATTATATCATTCATTATTATTTTATTATATATTACTCATTATTATTATTATCATCATCATCAATCCTCATTATTATTATTATTCTTATTATTATTATATTATTATTATTGCTGTTGCTGTGTTTTTTTAATGGTGTTGTTGTTATTTAAAATAATGTTTATATTGGTGATATCAACAATATTAAGAATGTAAACGCTAATAAGAGGTGTTCCGGTAGATTTCCGCTCCGTTAGCCGAGCGTGATAGAATAATTAAAGAGGGAGTGACTTACATCCTTTGGGGATTGCTATTGAATAAAGGTTCGCTGATGAGTCATAGACATTGGATGCTTTTACAGTGGGAGACAAGAGACAAGAGACAAGTCTCTACATGGAAATAATCATTCCTATTGCGATGTAGAGAAAATGACAATTTGGTCATGTAAATAAAAGTGTTGATTCTGATATATATATATATATATATATTATAGTATATATATATATATATATATATATATATTATGTGTAGTAACGGTACATATCTTAACTGAACTATTTGCCATTTTGTCCGTCGTAAGTTGAAAGGATATCTTCTATTTATCTTATCTATTTCCTTAGTTTATTTCTCTCTCTCTCTCTCTCTCTCTCTCTCTCTCTCTGCTATATATATATATATATATATATATATATAATATATAATTTTAAATAAATATTTTTGATTAATTACATTTTTTGTTTTAATTAAATATTTTTGTACTCTTAAAAATAAATGATAAAATAATCATATGTTTATATACTGATGGTGTACTTTGATCAATTTTATTGTCCAGCTCACTGTGCCGTGAGATGAAAAAGGTTTTAAAAAATCTCCTTTAAATGAATACACTTGCTTTTAGCCTAATGGTAAAGTACGGGACTGCAAGTTTGAACTCTAGACACGCTAATACGTTCAGTTTTGGATTAATCCTCTTGGGAAAGGTAGGAACACAAGTAATCTCCCGGCAATGGAAGAAAGTGTACCCCACTACTACCAGGATGGATTTTCTATAAAAAAAACATGATGATTTATATCTAAAAAAATTAAAAACAAAGGAACCGAAGCAGAAGCTTCCAATTTCTCTATTAGACAGGCATACACAGTAATATATTATATATATATATATATATATATGTGTGTGTGTGTGTGTGTGTGTATGTGTGTGTGTGTGTGGTGTGTGTGTGTGGTGGAGAAAAGTAGACAAACTCGGGATGTTATGGAAACTGATGTTTATTGTCGACGGTGGCACGTTTTCGGTCTCTTATTAGACCATATTCAGGACTTGGATATAGTTCTTACTTACAATCATTGGAGTAAGAAGTATATCCAAAGTCCTGAAAGATGGTCTAATAAGAGACCGAAACGTTGCACCGTCGACAATAAACATCAAGTTTCCATAACATCCCGAGTTTGTCTACTTTCTCCACATACTGTGGATTAACCTCCTCACATTTTCACCATATATTATATATAATATTATATATATATATTATAATATATATGTATATATATATCAACACAGCTACACACATGAGCAGGATGTCATACAAGATCAATTTCTTAAGAGGAATTTAACCGGATTGAATTCAGATGTTTCCTTCTCCAAAATTTTATTGTTAAGGAATACTTGATCTATCATCGTCTGGAATTCGTTTTATTCAAAAATGGGGAATTATTATTATTATTATTATTATTATTATTATATTATTATTATCATCATCATCATCATCATTTATCATTATTATTATTATTTCCCTCCTTACGAATTTTTCCAACCAACGTTACCTTTTTTTCTGAGTGACACCAAGTCACTTAAGGTCTTCAAGACTCTTCGTAAAATATCAGTCTACCCTACAGTTTACCTATAGCTGGAGGGAGAATAAACGTATTATATGCATTTTCCAAACGTATTAGGGCTATGTAAAATGCACACTGACGTATAATCATATATATATATTATATATATATATATAATTATTATACTTCAGAATGTTACTCAATGGTGTGTCGATATAGACTGTCTTTTCCTTTTTACTCTTCATGAGTAAACACATGTCTCTCTCTCTCTCTCTCTCTCTCTCTCTCTCTCTCTCTCTCTCTCTCATCATATCATATATATCACGATTCTTTCCAATCAAATAACGTAACCGATAAATACGTGGATTCACTGATGAGCCCAGAAAGTCATAAATAAAACATGCTTGATCCAACTAAAACCGTACGTAAATATTTCAATAGTGATTCCTATGTCAATGTTTGTGTGTTGGTTGACCAGTGTTCATCCAGTGTGGACATTGAGAGAGAGAGAGAGAGAGAGAGAAGAGAGAGAGAGAGAGAGAAGAGAGAGAGAGAGAGGGGGGGGGTTTTGCTGAACTGGTGGAAAGAAGAACATAACAAGGAGAGCAACTGTCACGAAGAGATGGAAGCAGATCGCAAACGATTGAAGACGAATCGGAATATCGAATAAATAATGAAAGAGACTTGGGGAATGATGTGAAATCAAATTAACGATTTTAGCAATGGGAATGAAAGTAATTCCTACGGAAATTGCCGAGTGTGACCGAGCGGACACATTGCTAGGCTCGGTAAAGATATGCTGATTAAAAAAGAAAAAAAAGAAAAGAAGTGAATGAAATGAAGTAATCTGCAACGGAAATGGTCGAAAGGAAACGATTCTAGTCGGGGATAATAGGAGAAAGATTTGTTTTTTTTCAAAATTGGCTTACGATTAAGTTTGAAGTTGTGATGTAAATGAACGAGAAATGTCGATTTAAGCCAAAGGCTTTGTTGGGACAACAACGACGACGACTTATACTGGACCCACTGGATGCGCGTGGTGTAATGGTTAGAGTCGTAGGAAATGGATATCTCGACCCGATTTCAATTCCTGGGCGAAGCTGTTTGCATTTTACATGGTGTTAATAACCTTGGGAAAGTTATCAATCCAATTCTCACTACAGCTATGGGTAAATAGCAGGGCAGACTGGGCTCTTTAAACGATGCGAGACCACTTGGAATGTTTTTAAAATAGGTGAAATAAAATGTGACAAATAAGAAATCTACGATTAAGAGACACCAGATAATCTGGATTTATATTTTTCCATTGCATCTTGAACTATTTGGACGGTCTCATTTTTAACCATAGGGCATTGCGGGATGATAACCGACGAAATATTTAGGAACAAGCGTATGAATATTTAGATGTTACAGTGCTATGACGACATTCACCTGATAAAATGGGCACGAGGCATGTTCAGTCCAAAGAAGGCAGCGGAATTTTTCCGAAATACGACATCAGTATGAAAGTAGGTAAAAAGAAAATCTGATTTACTTCGGAAGGGAAACCTGAGCGGTGTCCAGATAGAAATCGATTCGTGTCTTCGATCGAAATTGTATTTAAATGGAAATATTAGCATTTCTTTTGTTTAGGCACGTTTGTTACGATGTCACACATTATTGGTAGTTTTCTTTTTTGTTTTTGTTTTATACAATCCATGAAAAGAAAAAAAAAGTGATCTAATTTAATATTCAAACTTTTGTCACGAAGTTTGACTCATTAGAAGCAAGTGTTTAGCACTGTCTCCAGCGCAACTCATGCATGATGAAAAATAGTGTAAATGCTTCACGTTTTTTCATGCAAAAGACATTTCTTTTTGTATTCTTGCATATTAGAAAATTGAAAACGCATGCTGTGATTTAATTTGAGAAATTTAGGAAATAAGAATTACATGGTAAACTCCAATCCTTACCCTTGAGTAACCTGTACATCTATTCATACAATGGAAATTTAAATATATACAAGATATTATATATATATAATATATATATATATATATAATATATATATACAAACCCCTCCGAACAAGCAGGATGTGACACAAGGTCAATTTTTTAAGCGGAGTTCAACAGGTTTGAATTCAGAGTTTTCCTTCTCCTAGACCGGTTGCCTAACCAAAGTTAAAGAGCCCAGTCTGCCCTACTATTTATCCATAGGTGGAGGGAGAGTAGGATTCATACCTTTCCCAAGGGTATTAGCGCTAAGTGAAATGCAATTACCACATCCAGGATTTGAACTAGGGGCGACGAGTCTATTTCCCATGACTTTATCATTACACCATGCGCTTATAAATAGATTATAAGTATGCAAGATCCACACACACACACACACACACACACACACACACACACACAAATATAGCGATACATGAATGGATATAATTATGGATATGTAAAAGTCACCTAAGCGAGAATTGTACAATAAGATCCTACCTTATTCTGAAATAAGCGGAATTGTACAATAAGAATCCTACTTAATTCTGAAATAAGCGAGAATTGTACAATAAGAATCCTACCTTGTTCTGAAAAAGCGAGAATTGTACAATAAGAATCCAATCGTGTTTTTTAAGACATGTATACATATTAAATATACAGTATCGACTCACACCCATCCAAAATCTACATGAAGCTTTAAACAGAGACAAAAGGACACTCACAAAGTAAGAAAAAAGGCTAGTCTGTTAAAATGTATATCTTATATACACATATGTAAGTTAATCTTACGTATAGATCAATCCTTAAATCTGTTGTCACGAAATAATTAATCAATTGCTGAAACCAAGGGTTTAGATTGGAAGCACAAAAGAATTAAAATCTAGTCCCAACGTGGCTGTGTCAATAAACTAGACCTATTATATTGCATTAAGAATGATTGGTTATTGGTTATTTGATTTAATGGTATTGTCAACTGTTGTGGGCTATTTGATGCCATTTTTTTCTTTCTTTTTGTATACATAATTTATAAGCGAATACGTTATAGGTTAGTATTTCTGTCTGTTTTGGTTTTCTAAACAGGTAGAAATAATATATATCAACGTCATGAGTATCAATAATTTAACAGAAATAATTGTCATGTAAGATATAAGTATATAATGTTTATAGATGTATATTCTTTTATGATTTTGTCAGACTAGATAAGTCACTGTATTATCTCGTCGGAACTTACGGTAGAAAGTCTTTTTTTGTCTGGATTGAAGACGCTCAGGAAAAATCGAGCAAGACAGGCGAGACAAACGCGACGACTGACCTTTAGCTGTTCATTTACGAACCTGAAACTTTAAGTGCAGATCTGCACCACTGAGACGGTTTTAGTGTAATCCGTGCCATATGATCAAGGTTAAATGTTCTTGAATGGCAGACATAAAAGTAAGAGTTAGTTTATGTAGGTCGATGAATTGCCAGTCAAAAGAGGAGCCAAGTTCCTGGGAACATATTCAGATGAAAGTAGTGAGGCAACTACTCGAGGATAAATGCATTTTATAAAGTACATGGTCGGGGAAAATGGAAGGAGACTCATAAATATTCCAGAACACACACTTACAAACAAACATAGACACACACAGCGTATATATATATATATATAATTAATATATATATATATATATATGTGTGTGTGTGTGTGTGTGTGTGTGTGTGTTACATTCCGCTAAAGCACGCCTAAACGTTTTTGTGTTTGTAAAGCAGATTTTGACTGTAAAATCTTTGGTATCCAGAGGGATGTTTTAACATAAATATTTTTCCGCAAATAACTGTTCTATGGAAAACATTTTTTCTGTAAAAAGAAACAGATCATATAGAAAGTCGTGTGTATGTGTGTGTGTGGACGTGTAAAGTGTGGATAGTGTACACCACACAAATATATGTATATATATATATATATGCAAATATATAATTTTAAAAAATGGCAATTCTTAGTTTGTCGTAATATATATATATATATATATATATATATATATATATACACACACACATATATATATAATATACAGCAGCACACAAGCACATATATTATATATACACACACAAATATATAT
>CM042138.1:14436445-14461445 GCA_023376005.1 Doryteuthis pealeii | reverse complement strand
CATAATAATAATAATAATAATAATAATAATAATAATGAAGGGGGAAGAGGTCTTGCCAACATAGAGGACTGCGTAGAGGCCACAATCCCAAAAACTCGAAGAATACACAAAAAAGAGCAAAGACAGATTACTCCTGGCCGAAACACGAGTCAGTAACTCATATCAAATCTATTTTATCCATTCAACATGTTCTTCCCTTTTGTTGTTTTCCTTTTAATATATCGTCGGATTCATTTCCATTTTCAACTCACACACACACACACACACACACACACATATATATATATATATATATATATATATATATATATATATGGACTCTTTATATATGATGCATAAATAAAGAATTGCTGTTTGTTTTTTGTTTTTTTTAAATCATGCGTAATTTCGTCGAATGCACAATAATTTACTCAGTACTTGTTCACACGATACACACTAGACTAACACCCAACAATTGTACATGGGTTTTTTTAAACATTAACCGGACCAGGATTTTTACAAAGAGTCACTAATACTCGACTGAACAGTACATATGTGTGTGAAGACAGAATTTGAAATATTTATGAAGTGCCGAATCTGTGTACATCTCATGTCGTTCTTTCTCCTCACTTGGGGAATATACTTGCAACAAAATATTGTAATACCAAAGAAGGTACTGCTATGACTTACATATAATTATATAGGTAGCTTCGGTAAAAAAAAATCATATACCTAGACACGCTGAGCAGTGGATGGAGTGTGTAGTTGCATCAGAATGCAACTAGCTGACTGAGGAGATGATAAACATACAAAAATAACTGCTTCATAAAAAATGGAACAGTTTAGACTGAAGGAAATTTGCATGATAATAGATTCAGGTGATAAACAAGGGTAAAACAAGGACAAAACAAATATCGGGGGAATTGAGAGCGGCAACATATGTAGGCGTGAAACTCGAAATGAAGGGAAAAACTTAAAAGAAGTGAGACCATTAGTTTTTTAAAGAAATGACAATGTATAAAGAATATATATACATACATAAAAGGCAGTTTGTGTGTATATATTTACCAACCCCTCTGCACAAGCAGGATGTGGCACAAGGTCAACTTCTTAAGCGGAGTTCAACAGGTTTTAATTCAGAGTTTTTCCTTCTCCTAGACCGGTTGCCTAACCAAGGTTAAAGAGCCCAGTCTGCCCTACTATTTATCCATAGCTGGAGGCAGAGTAGGATTCATACTTTTCCCAAGGGTATTAGCGCTAAGTGAAATGCAGTTACCACGTCCAGGATTTGAACTCGGGGCGACGAGCCTTGAGCCTTTAACCATTACACCACGCATTTCCTAAGTGTATGAATGTCCGGTGGAAAGCATGAAAATAAAACAATTAACTACAATATATATATATATATATATATATATATATATATATATATTATATATATCTTAACTATCAATTGATCTTGCTTTTTGAACACAGATAATGAAGATTTGGTTTATATTCGTGAAGATAAAAAAAAAAATGTAAATGATAACAACATGGAATTTAAAAAACAAATTACTATTTCAAAATAGGAGACATTATGATTTTTTTTTCTTTTCAGAGTGTCTGGATCAACGCAAGGTATTTTTTATGGATTTCAATGGGGCATTCTGCAAGGATCGAACTTGCGATTCAATAATAATGGATCTGCAAGACTAGCTTTTTCAAACACCCCCTCTACCCAGGTGACGCCGGGTATCCGTTTCTAGTACGAAGATAAAGCAAACTGGAAATAAGAATAAACTTAAATGAAGAAAATTATAATTTTCATATCAAATATCATTAGCCAACGTTATTATTGATATGTGAAATGCAAAAAGCTTCTTCCAGTGTTTTAACGCCTGTCAGTCACCGTGTACATTTCCTAAGAGCACATTCATGGGGCAGCCATACAGTAGTACTGTTACAGCTTCAGCTTTGTAAATCCCCGGTGGACATATGATCTCATGTCCTATAAGATACCCCCGTTTTTTCTAATAAAACAATTTAATTCTTCATCGACGGACGAGCAGGGTTTGTTATTTATTTTTAATGAGTTTTTGTATTTAAGGTTTTGTGAGTGTGCGAGGAGTGACGACAGACTGGCAGGCGGCGCGGAGGGCCGCCGGAAGGGGGGGGGGTTACGACAGTCGTAGCGGAGAGAGAAGGGGAACGTCAGCGGCGCCAAGGAAGCGGGGCGTCAACCATCGAGACGTAGGAAGAAATAGAAGGAACGAAGAGCCAGAGAGGTGGACAAACAACTTTGAAAATACCTATTAGGTTCCTATATGCAACACTGAGATCCCTGGAATTCTAATGTTAACCGAGACAAGGCTAACTCTAAATATATTACAGTAATGACACGGTAACAATAAATACTAGCGGTACCTGATGATATACCACATTATGATAATTTAATAATTACAGTGTTTAGGATGTTTACTTTAGTGCAAAATAGTTCAATATCTAAACAAGTGGTTCTCAACCGGGGTCCATGTGCACCCCCGGGAACTTTGGACCCAGGCAAGCAAAATGTATTTAACTAAAAAATTAAAATGGGATTTTTAAACATCGAATGGCTATGGCAGAGTAAAATAGGGATAAAAGGGTCTATTGGTAAAAAAAAATAAAGGTTGAGAAACATTGATCTAAACAAATAATAATCTTGATTTAACTCTCTCACACTTTTTCCCTTTCTTTCATTCTCTACATCCATTCCTTATGTTCGATTGAAACACATTAGCGTTATCGCTTCCGCACTATTTATCTATTTCTTATTTTATTTTTCACTGTAGCATGTCCTTTTTCTTCCCTTTCTTTCTTTATGATTAAAAAAAAAACGATCCATTATTTAGCTGAGGTGACGACACTTATTTGGTCGGTCTTATTTTTAAGCACAGAACGTTGCAAAATGATAACGTAGTTTCGGTTACAGACAAACAGACAACAATCCCCATTATGATAACAAGATGATATGACGAATTTTTGTTTGCAAATAGAATTTTCGTAAAATTTTATACGTTAAATGCCTTTGAATATATATTAAAATCAAACAAACTATATATAAATCAATAAGACCGGGTAGGTATTTATTCGAACCTGTTTTAAAAAGTGCCATATATCATTTATGGCTGTTACCTTCCTTTGTTTATATATATATTATATAATATATATATATATATGATATACATATATATATGGAGATTATGTGTCAGTCTGTCTCCAACCATAACCACACCAACAACGATGTCATAAATTCTTTAGTCATTTACTTATTTTCCTCAAGGGTTTATAGAATAATCATTATTCAATCTAGTAATTATATCGTCAATAATCTTTACTATCAAGTAGAGCCAAATTAGCCCACTTCAAAAATACTATCAATATTAACCATTGAATCATTCATATATATATATATATATATATATATATATATATATATATGGGTAATTCCATGTCAAATCATCCAGAAAAAAAGTAAAATTGTCACCCACCCGTTCAATTTTTCTGATTTATTTTACATGTGTGGACTATGTTAATGTAAGACAATCCCCAAAATTTAAACTATCTATTCCAAAAATTGGCGAGTTAATGTCAATTTTTAGCTCTCCAAATTTGGTGGGTTTGGCGAAAAATGGCGACTTTTTGTAATCGATTTTTCTCTGTAAAATGAGTTCTATAGCTTCCATACTACTAAAAATTAGTTTATTAAAGTATTTTTGCCCAAGGAATCCAAACAGCATAATAAAAAAGCCTTATAGTCGACCAGTTGATGATTTCTGATTTTTTTAATAGCAAGATCAATATCCCGATGTGGCACTGCATGAATTACACTTTTTATTCTATTGTTATTTCACATGTATTGAACATTGTTTGTACTAAAAATATAGTTTGATTTTTGTTCAAAACTGAAACTACAGCATTTTGCATTACATTACAGACGAATAGAGACTGAATCTCCATTATATATAGATACTAGAATCGGCTACCCGGCGTTACCTGGGTAAATGGTGAGATAATAAAAAGTTAGTCCCGCAGATCCATTGGTTGTTTTGGTCTTACATAATTGATTTATGTTTTAATCACGAACGCAATCAATGACTTTCCCTTCTCTTACTATTCAAACCCTGATTTTTAATTATAAATACTAGCAAATATATGCACCCTTCGGGTGCAAGTATTTAGGTTTTGATGTAATAAAATATTATAAACTATTTAGAAAATGATAAACTGAGGTATAATCGAAAAATAGAACAGCGTTAGATTTAACTCTTCCATCTTTTTCTTTCACTCCCGTCTTTCATTTTTCCTAATTTATCTATTTAGTTATATCATGAAGTATTTAATAAAATTACAGTTCTTTCGTCTTGTTTATGGATTTCTTTTAAGATTTATCCCCGAGATTTTTGCTCAGATTCGTTAAGAGAAAACCAAACAATTAGAAATCAATAATACTAAGCATATATTTACTAAAATCAAATTTTAAATATCAATATGCAAATTAGCCTTCTCGTTCATACTGTAAACCGCTATTTTGTTGTATATATAAATACAATTACATGGCATTAGTACGTAGATATGGTCAACAGTATTAATAAGGTATAACAATTTTTTCAATAATTGAGGTTTAAATAAAAAACAAATTCATGGTAAATGTGACGTCAATAACTAAGGGAATTGTGACTTGAATAGTGATTTAGTTTCGGTTACAGACAGACAAACACACAATCTCCATAATAATAAGAGATATATACAGACATAAATGAAATCTTCATTATTTTTGTACAAAAAACAAACTCTGATGATAGTGAATGTGTATATAGATATTTACTTTGTCTTTAATTGTTTTATTTTCAGTTTCCCCCGGACATACATACACGCATGTATACACACAACTGCCCTTTATATATGTATAGATGTATGCCTTGAGACACATATATAACTTCACTGGCAACATTGAAGTCTCATGCCAGTGATTCAGTCTTGTGCTTGGTGAATAATAACCGAAAGAAAATCAGTATAGTCTATCTTGTCGAAAGTGGTGTGGTGACCTTTACAAGTCAATATTCATAAACTGAGGCTATCGAACTGATTAATGTCTCGGTTGAGGTGGAAGGCTATTGGAAATAGCCGATCAAAAATACCTTAATGTTCGATCATAACATTAGACCAAGGCTATTAGGATTTCATGTGTAACTCTCAGCAGTATCTCTACACTTACTGTATTATATATATTATATATATATATATATATATATATATAGATATATATATATATATATATATATATATATATATATATATTAATATAGATAGATAGATAGATAGATAGATAGATAGATATAGATACACAAATACATATGAAAAAATGACTAAAGATGTCTTAGATGAAAATGAAAATTCTTTCCACAAGGGAAGAGGTGAGGCAGCTGGTTTAACATTTCATAGCATTAATTCGTCCAGTAAATAGTATATATATATATATTATATATATATATATATATTATATATATATATATATATATATTTAATGGTGATATTATGGTTTCACACTCATAACTTAAAGTTTCTTGGTAATCCAATCATCAGATGAGAAGTGGTTGAGATGTCAAAAAAACTTTTCTCATTTTTTCATTCACTATTCATTATATATATATATATATATATATATATATATATATATATTCACATGTAGGGGGTCTCGTGGTTGGGTACCGGCACTCCCCAACTCAGCATATGCGTAGCACATAGATCTGTGCGGTAAAGTAAGGAGACGATCAAAAAATCTCCTTGGTATAGCGCTAGAGAAAAAGGGATAGACTCCCTCAATATTAGGCTGATATTTTAAGCCACTCCGATGAGTTTACTTACTTATAAATGTGTAGAGTTGTAAGTGTGGAAAATATGAAAAAAAAAATTCAGTAGGAGCAAAAGCAACCTAAATGGTCAGTGGTTATCAACCGTATATATATATATATATATATATATATATATATATATATATATATATATATATATATAAGTAAGTAAAGTAAAGTCGACGGGGCGGCCTAAAGTCGGTATCAGCCAGTCAGCGAGGGAGTCTATCCCCTTTTCAATAGCGCTAGACCAAGGAGATTGTTTTAGCATCTGAGGTGGAGCGCCACACCTACCATCAGCTCCTTACTTTACCGCACAGATCCCTGTGCTACTCATACGCTGAGTTGGCGGGGAACGGTATTGAACTAGGAACCTTGTGGTTTCTAGTCGAATAGGATTATGTTTAAAATTCAACGTTAAACGGGTTCCCAATTCGTAAAGCGTTTACTGTGACCTATGCACGGAAATACAGAATGTAATACTTTAATATATGTAAATTATAAAATATATCTTTATTATAAAATCAGATATTAGTAAAACAGGAATAAAACAGTCACCCTCCCCCTTTCCATCTCCCCTCCCCCTCTCTCCCCCTCTCTCTCTCTCTCTTGTGATTCTTTTTCTGGAACATTTTTTTAAATATTTTATTTATCTCTCTCTCAGTCTTTCCCTCCCCTTCCCTCTATATCCTTCACACTAGGTTAATCATTCTTCTCTCTCCCTATATATATATATGTATATATGTATATATATATATATATATATATATATATATATATATCCCCCCTCTCTCTCTCTAATGATTCTTTTTGTGGAACATTTTTTAAAATATTTTATTTATCTCTCTCTGTCTCTTTCTCCCCTTCCCTCTATATCCTTCATACTCTCCCTTTCTCTCTCACTCTCTCCTCTCTCTCTATCACTTTCGCCCCCTCTCTCTCTCCCCCTCTCTCTCTCTCTCTCTCTCTCTGTGTCTGAGTGTGTGTGATGAAGGATAACATTGCCAGTGTTTCTCTTTGAAAACTAATGTCTGAAAATACTGTAGTAAATTATTTAGAAAACCACGAATACTTTTGTCATACAACATACTTAAACAGCCACCGACACATCTCCCCAAATCACCATGCACTTAACTAAAGAAAGAGATTCATCAACCAAAATATTGTATGTATTACTTGCTAAGAAAAGCATAGAAATATCTGTCAACGAAAAACTACAAGTTTCATCTAAGAATTTCAAATTATATATATATATATATATATATATATATATATATATATATATATATCATTGCTATCAATTATGAACGTCGAGAGAGCTGAATTCCTATATTGACATAGGTGAAGATTTTCAGATGTCTGAGATAACGACACAATTATTAATGTTACTGCAAGAATTTACATCGTAATCTATCTTTTCTCTCTTCTACTTTATATTTACTTTCAAATACTTTAGTGTCGCACTTCCCATCAGATAGTAACATTAATGCTAATAGTAAATGTTAAGATCTAGTCTTCTAACGTAATTAAACGGTCTACAAAAAGTTTAAATTGAAAAGAAAATGTTAATCATGTTTCTGGATAAAGACAAAGAAAAAAAATAAGAAAATAGAAAAGAAAGTTTTAGCTAAGATAGAAAAGAAAGTTTTAGCTTAGATTCTAAGCACACAATGTATGTTAGTCAGTGACTAGTCAATGACTCCGATTTAGATTTAAATAATGGAAGTCCCAAATTTTCTGCAGAAGACCAACATTGTTTCTAACTGTCTGTCGAAGTTATGAATTTAACTAGCTGAGATGATGATAATGAAGGGAATTTATGATACAAAAGACTAACCTACACTAACACTCTCTTTTACTGAAAAAAACAAAACAAAACAAAACAAAACAAAACACGGAGCGAGTGCGAAATAAACAACCACTTAGGCCTATTTGCAACCCACTATTCTTTCGTATGTTGTTTTTGTTGTTGTTTTTTAACCACTACCTATGTTGAATATTGCTGTTTGTTTGTGATCTATTTCATCGGCCTACTACAAAATAACATAATCATTTAATGGCGCTATGAGTAAGCTATAGTATTCTAAATGCAAAGACCTTTAGGTGTCGCTTCGTTAAGAGAGAACAATATCAGTCACAAGGATTTGCACCTAGAACCAGGCAGTTGGTTGGTTGGTTGGATTTTACGGCATGTCAACCCATGTTCGGTTATTTCATGCCGAACACATTTTGTTTTATTAATTCTTGATAGGTATTCAATTTTTTTCCAACTCAGTTTTTAAAAACACATTTTTAAACTCTTTTTTTTTTATTTAACCCATCGATGGGACCCATAAAGTTACTACCCCATCCGGGTCAGAGGGACCTGGGAGTAATGGTAATGAAGGGCTACACCAGATTTTTCAGATCTCCAGAATTGGAACTTTACCATTAGATAGAGTTTAACGTCAAGCCCAGGACAGTAAAACCCTCAGTCAATGCCTTCTAGTACACATATAGTAAAATGGGACACCTGTTTGCTGTGGTCCACTCTCACTCAGAATGGTAGTATCTATTATGGTCCCATCTATGGGTTAAATAAAAAAAACTGAGTTTAAATCGTGTTTAAAACATTGAATACCTATCTAGAATGAATAATAAGTATAATCTAAACGTCTTCAGAATGATATAACCCAGCTAGGATGGCATGCCGTAAAATCAAACCAACCAGTCAACACAATGGAACAATACTAAAGATATATCATGCGGATAATTTTTTACTCTCCCTCGTAGAATTACAATGTTATATTGGCTGTATTCATTGTAGATATAGCAACTCGGGTTTAAGGGTTAACCGGCAAATTTTCACAAGTAGAACACATTGTATACTGCAGTTTTCTTTGTGGACTGTTCACATTAATGCACATGAAGCTCTTGAATGAAAGGCACACACGAATCATATCAGTACAAATCTTTCGTAAAAACATTACAGAAGGAAATAGAAATAGAAAGATATATATATATATATATATATATATATATATATATATATATATTATAGAGAGAGAGAGAGAGAGAGAGAGAGGGGAGAGGAGGAGAGAAATAGAGAGGGAAACAGATATTTATTCGACAAATCCTATTCCGACTAAGACTGTTTTTATTCATTTCGCACAACAAAGCCCCCAGGAAAGGGATAATTCAAATGGATACTGCTGATAAGTAAGGGTTAGGGTTAGGGTTTAGGGTTTGTGTTAGTATTAACCTTATTGTTTGGGTCAGTGAAAGGGTTAGGGTTTGTGTTATGTATCCGTTTTTCGGAAGTACATATACCAGCTTTGGGCATTAGTGTGAAGCAATAAAGTGCTATATTATGATAACTAGCAAATATATGCACCCTCCGGGTGCAAGTATTTAAGTTTTAATGTAATAAAATATTGTATTAAATTAGAAAGCTAATGAGTACAGAGATATTTGTATAATAAAAAATGGAACAACTGAAACTTACTCTTCCATTCTCGTTTTTCATTTTTATTTTTTCTAATTTAAGTATTTAGTTAAAAGATGAATTAAAGAATAAAATGACAGTTATTTTATCTTGTTAATGGATTTCATTTAAGATTCATTGAAGAGATTTTTGCTTATATTCATTAAATAAAACCAACAGTTAGAAATCAATAATACTAAGCACATATTTATTAAATTCGATCTTTTAATATTAATATGCAAATTAGCTTCCCGTTCACACTGTAAACCGCTATTTTGTTGTATATATAATATAATTGCATGTTGTCAGTATGTAGACATAGTTAACAGTATTAATAATGTAAGACAATTTTATTAATAATTGAGGTTAAATAAAAATAAAATCATGGAGAATGTGATATCAATAACTAAGAGAATTGTGACTTGAGTAGGAATATAGTTTCGGTTACAGACAGAAAAACACACAATCTCCATTATAATAAGATGTTGTTACCAAAATGTTCATCTGTGAATAAATATCAGAAAACTCGGTTTTTGTTTTGTTTTCTTGTTTTTGTTTTTCTTGCAAGCAGCCAGGAAATTACTACTGTCCACGGTCTTGAAGAAGGGAGCCCATCACAATCCCGAAAATAAACCACTACTACTAAATAAAAGAAACTAAAAAAATAAACAACCGAGTTTTCTGATACTTATTCACAGATGAATATATTATGATAACTACATTATAATATTTCTCTGAATTTTTGAGAAGAGGCTTGAAGATTATTATTATCTGCGTTATTCGGACTATTGTCCCCATCTTCATAACCTGAGTTCAATCCTGAGTATAGGCAGTTGGAAAAATAATTAACACAACTCCTACCCCAGCTATGGTTAGCGGAATGAGAACAGGATACCCCCGTGGACTAAATAAAAGGGTTAGGTTCAAAGTTCCGTGATGGCTCCCGATTACGACAAGAAAGCTCCCGAGTTCGAAAAGAAGGTTCCCGAGTCCGAGAACGTTCCCAAATCCGACAAGAAATACCTGAAGAAGGCCGGAGGTCATATCGGCCGAAACGTTGTACAAATAACAATGAAGATGGGGACAATAGTCCGAATAACGCAGATAATACATTATTATAATATAGCACATTAATGCTTCACACTAATGCCCAAACCTGATATATGTACTTCCGAAAAAAACGGATACAGATACAAAATATATCTCAAATGTATGTATATGTTGATATACAGATTCGTCCACCAGGAATCAAAGCACACCAATCATATGTACCGGTACAATTATTGGCTACTCGATTTCTAAGGGTTAATATACAATCTGTTCACAAGTAGAACAAAGTGAATACACCTTGTTTTTCTTTGTGGACTGTTCACATTAATGCACACGAAGCTCATGAATGAGATGCACATACGAATCATATCAGTACAAACCTTTCGTAAAAGTTTACAAAGAGAAAGATAGATGGATAGATAGATAGAAAGAAAGAAAGAGGGGGAGAGAAGGGGAGAGAGAAATAGAGAGAGAAACAGAAGTGTTGATTCAACAAAGTCCCCATACCGACTAAGACTTTTTTTTATTCATTTTGCACAACAAAGCCCCTTAGGAGAAGGATAACTCACTTTCTTTTTAGCTTCAAATGGAGGCTGCTGATAGTAAAGTTGTTCGAGCAGGAGACACTTGCAAGAATATTGTACAAGTGATGACACATGGGATTTGCGACGTGTTCTTCTCGAAAGTTCTGTACTCTAAAGATAGTCAGGTGCCGATACGTTTAAAATGCACTTCACACTTTCATCGTCAGATATTACCATATCAAATATGCCATGAGGCCATATTTGTAACTATTGAAGTACGTGATATATTTATTTAACTTTAAATAGGGCTTTTAATATTTAGGAGAAAAACTACATGTATATGTACATTTATCTCAGTTGTTGGAGCGTCAGCCTAGGAACCGCAAGGTTCTGGGTTCGATACCGGTCCTTGCCAAATCAGCGTATGAGTAGCACAGGGATCTGTGCGGGAAAGTGAGGAGCTGATGGTAGGTGTGGCGCTCCATCTCAGAAGCCAAAACAATCTCCTTGGTCTAGTGCTAGTGAAAAGGGAATAGAGTCCCTCGCTGTATGTCTGATACTGAGTTTAGATCAGCCCAATAACTTACTATATATATATATATATATATATATATATATATATATATGAGTATAGATAAAATGATATGAAAACAACACAATATGCTGTTAAAGTGAAAATATTTTATATCATATTCATAGCTAATATTGAGCAATATTTCGATATATAAAAAGCATCTTCAGAGCTTGTTTTACTCCGGACTTAACTGGGGCCGGGTTAGCTCAGTCGCTAGAGCGTTCGGCTAGAAACCACAACGGTTCCTAGTTCGATACCGGTCCCCGCCAACTCTGCGTATGAGTAGCACAGGGATCTGCGTGGTAAAGTAAGGAGCTGATAGTAGGTGTAGCACTCCACCTCAGATGCAAAAACAATTTCCTTGGTCTAGCGCTATTGAAAACGGGATAGATTCCCTCGCTGACTGGCTGATACCGACTTCAGGCCGCCCTGTCGACTTTACTTACTTTATATATATATACTAGCAAATATATGCACCCTTCGGGTGCTAGTATTTAGGTTTTGATGTAATAAAATATTGTATCAAATTAGAAACTATTTAGATGATAGTAAACTGAGGGGGTATAATCGAAAAATAGAACAGCTTTAAATCTAACTCTTCCATCATTTTCCATCACTCCCGTCTTTCATTTTTTCCTAATTTATATTATGAAGTATTTAATAAAATTACAGTTCTTTCGTCTTGTTTATGGATTTCTTTTAAGATTTATCCCCGAGATTTTTGCTGAGATTCATTAAGATAAAACCAAACAATTATAAATCAATAATACTAAGCACATATTTATTAAAATCAAATTCTTAATATCAATATGCAAATTAGCCTTCCCGTTCACACTGTAAACCGCTATTTTGTTGAATATATAAATATACTTGCATGTTATTAGTATGTAGATTCATCCAACAGTATGAATAAGGTATAGCAATTTTATCAATAATTGAGGTTTAAATAAGTATAAATTCATGGTGAATGTGACGTCAATAACTAAGGGAATTGTGACTTGAGTAGTGATTTAGTTTCGGTTACAGACAGACAAATACACAATCTCCATTATAATATATATATATATATATATATATATATATATATATAGAGAGAGAGAGAGAGACAGACAGACAGACAGACAAAAGGGAGAGAGATGGATTTTTTTTTTACTATTCTGCCTTCTGAGCCTTGTGTTATACACATGAACCTTCAGTAACGTTAATATAGTCATAATCTCCAAAACATATTTGTTATACTGCTACAGTAATATAATATTTTTTCGTGCATTGTGTGGATAGATAGATAGATAGATAGATAGATGGATGGATGGATGGATGGATGGAAATTATGATACCGTTATCTGTTTATGGTATGTAGAACACCTTCAGCCTGGATACAGGTTATGTTACGAATAAAACATTTTCGCTTTTGTCTTCATGTAAACGCGTTGTGTGGATACGTTGTTTTTGGTTGTTCTTCAGCTGATGAGCATGATATCGTTTCTTGGGTCGGAAAATCCGTGACAGCTGGCTTAGGCTTACGTCTTCGAAGTCAGGCAACGGGAAGAAAATGGCGTCTTTTCTGTAGGCATGTGTCAGCGTAAATTATCGCACGCTTCTGCAAACGGTGTCACATTGATCGAGATGGATTGTAATGTGGTCCGGATATCCGCGCACATATTACATCTAGTCGATCGACTATACGGTGCATGGGTGACACGTGGCATTTTGGAGAGAAAGGCCCGGCCTAACCTGGCGGAATTCACGCCTTATGGGTTTATCTATTGTCAACTCGCAACGTTTGTTTGATAATGTCTTGAAAGATGTTCTGAAGTTCAACTAGCCTTTTTTATTTTGTGCAAAGACGTCTTTTTTTCTTTCTCAGAGATATATTGTTGGTCTACCAGCTATGTAACTATTTGTCTTAAATCATGGAAGAGTTCAATACGACTTAAATATGTACAAAAGTATTCTCACCGGGATTATTCTAATTATAGGATGTATGTGTGTGCATGTATGTTTAGTTCTAATTTTCCTATTTCTAGAAATAAAAAAATGTTAGAAATTATTTCCAATAATAATAATAATAATAATAATAATAATAAAAATAATAAGAAGAAGAAGAAGAAGAAGAAGAAGAAATAGTAATAATAATATAAGGCTAGACACGATAAGTTGGAAAGGTGATCCACTGGGAATTATGCAAATAGCTCAATTTTGGTTATATAACAAAATATTATTTCCATAAACCCGAATATATTCTTGCGAATGGAAGGCATACAATTATCTGGAACTTTGAGATTAAGACGGATCACCTTATGCCAGCCAGAAGACCAGACCTAGTATTGATTACAAGAAAAAAGATAACTCGTCAACTGGTATATTTTACAGTACCAGCAGATCACAGGGTGAAGATGAAAGAAAACGACAAGGCAGGCAAATACCTGGACCTTGATAGCGAAATTCAAATACCCAAATTATGTAATCTGGAAATTCAAAAATACCCAAATTATGTAATCTGGAAATTCAAAAATACCCAAATTATGTAATCTGGAAATTCAAAATATCCAAATTATGTAATCTGGAAATTCGTTTGGATTACGCAACATATATGCCGAATGAAAGTGCCTAAACATCCCTATATATGGTATGAAAAATTCGTCACGTGGCAGGAAGATCGTTTACGTGACATGCGCAGGAAAATGAAAGTAAATAAATTTGATCAGTTCTCAAACAGGAGAAGGAATTATAAAACTCAGTCGAGTGGTAAATGACATAGAATGCATTTATCTCTATGTCTACACATCGAAATCAATTCACATTTTTGTTCAACCATTTTCGTTTTATTTTAGAACACATAATCTTTCTTTCAGGCATAATAGGCGGTTTATATAAGCTCTTTTATGGACTTGGGCTTCGTTCACAATATTCCATTTATGGGTGATTTGCCTGTTTTGTCTGTTATCTAAGATATACGTTTATATGATGTGGTGCTGTTGGTAAATGAGAAATATTGTTTTTTCCAGTTCAATTCTGTGGCACCGATGTATATCATATTGTAGCACATTTTTATTCGGCAATTTATTTTTTCAGCATTATTCCGGAACACACACACACACACACACACACATATATATATACATATATATATATATACACATACATATACATATATATATACACATACATACATCATATATACACATACATACATACATATATATATATATATATAATATATATATATATATATACGGCATAAAAATTACCTTGTGTCATATCGTGCTCTTGAGGAGAGCTTTGATATATATATATATATATATATATATATACCTTTAAAAATATATTTGGACTTTGCTGTCAGTTTTTTATTATTATTTATTTCACCATCGGTCTTACTGGCGTGATTTGCCCGTTACTTTCTTTCTTTTTCTTTTCTTTTTTTAATTTATTATTATTATTATTATATTATATTATTATTATTATTATTATTATTATTATTATTTTTTTTCACTTCTTTTCAATTTTTCATTGTTAGATACGTTAGTTCGTGGGCATGCGCATTGTCGCGATTTTTTATAATTTTCATCTTTTGTTCGTGTCGAATATGGTGTGACGTCGTAATTTCGAAATATATATATAAAGTAAAAGTATTTAAAGTCTTCGAATGGGCTAAAGTCGGTATTAACCGGACAGCCAGGGAACCTATCCCTTTTCACTAGCACTTGACCAAGGAGATTGCTTTTGTGTCTGAGATGGAACGCCTGGGAGAGAAACTGTCAGTAACCAAGCACCGTTAACTTTATACCCACGATACCCTACCTTTGGTATTCATGTTCTATCCATGACATTGGGCAGTATTGAAGTAAGTAAGTAAGTAAGTCTACTATTGGTTTGAACAATGTGACTGGCCAGCACAACTGAACCAGTGTCAAGACAACTGGTACTTATGGAATTCAGAATAGTCCACTCATGCATTTGGGTGATTCCATTCCCCGAGTCCTGATTGGCTGCTTGGTTTGTATGATCCTCTGAGGCTCCATAATCCTGCCATGTTGCAGTAGTATTTTTGCAGCAAACCAGAATCGTATTGGGTTACGACTGCTTGCTGCCTTGTCTTGCCAATTCGACGGTAATTGGACTTAGTATGATTATTCTACAAGCAGCATTTACTTATAAGTATAGGACGATATTATCAATATGGTAGTTTAATCTAGTAGAAGAAAAACAATAATCACACAGAGTTGATAGTTTTATTTACGATACTATCAACGGCCTTTGAGACTAGTTCTCTATTCATATTCCATCGCTCGACTGACTCGTCCTCTTTTAATATACACAGAAATCGAAAATATACATTTCTAGCTACGCCGGGATTTCAAGACGAGTTAAATAATCATCTTCGTGGACAATTTATTTAGTTTATTGATTTCGAACATTCATTCATTTGACAAAAAGAAAATAGCGGTAATATGACGAAAGATGAACACAACTAGTGTACAATGAAATTGAAGATTTCGATGATGTCTTTTCCATTATAAGACACAGCGTTGTCGTTCTTTAATTTCGTATGAAATAGTTGGTCGAATATATAGCTGAAACCACTTAGGAGAAAAATTGGAAATGATTTATCGATTTAGTAATTTTCTTTTTCAAAATAGATATTCTTTTTTAGTCTATATCCGTATTACCCGTAGCAATAAAGCGTCTCTCTTTATTTCCTTTTTCTTTCCACTTATTTCTTTATTATTATTATTATTATTATTATTATTATTATTATTATTATCATTATTATTATTATTATTATTATTTACTCCTTTTGAGTTTTCACATCAGCATTAGCTGATGGTCTTTCACTGGAGTCTGAATTATTGTTATTATTATTATTATTATTATTATTATTATTATTATTAGTAGTAGTAGTAGTAGTAGTAGTAGTAGTGGTGGTGGTAAAATTTTACTCCTTGTGATTTTTTCACACCAGTGTATGCTGATGGGCTTACACTGAACCTTGAATGACAACAAGTCTCCCCAGGGTTCTCCAGTACTATTCTGAGTATTCTAGCTGATCTTAACAATGCAGTTGTCTAGATGCTCTCCTCTGGTTTCCAATCTTTCCAGTCTGTTTTCCAAACTACAATAGGTTTCACTTTCCCCCCTCATATTATTATTTACTCCTTTTGAGTTTTCACATCAGCATCAGCTGATGGTCTTTCACTGGAGTCTGAGTGACACCAAGTCTCATCAGGTCTCCAGGACTCTTCTGAGTATTCTGGCAGATTGCAGTAGTGCTGAATTCTGGATGGTATCAATCCTTCCTCTGATTTCCAGAATTTCCAAACCCTTTTCCAATCCTTTTGGGACTGTTCCAAGTGCACCAACTACAATTGGTATCACTTTCACTTTCATATTCCATAACTTTTTCAGTTCTCTAGCAAGGTCCAGATATTTGTCCATTTTTTCATTTTCCTTTAGCTTCACCCTGTGATCTGCTGGAACTGCAAAATCCACCAGTTGACAAGTTCTTTCTTTTTTGTTAATATATCTATATATGATTACTAGTGTTCCTTAATTGTACGACCATTATCATCTCACTACACCCTATGGTTAAAAATGAGAGCGCCCAGATCCTCCAAGATGATATGGAAAATGTAAATCCTGATTATATATAGATTTTTAAAAATTCATGTGATAGAATTAGATTGAAGAATCTATCAATAAGAGAGATTAGGTCTCTACTTGTCTGTAACCGAAACTATGTCAATGCTTCCGTCACATTGATCAAAATCGTCATAATATTGAGAGAATACAGTTGAAATTTGAACATGCAAACTTAGACGGTTCTTATTGTTGTTGTTTTTTTTAAACATGTTTTGATAAATACATACCCAGTATCAAATATATATATTGTATGGTTTGTTTTATTTTAATATATAGTTAAAGTTATCGGAACAAACTTTCCATTTCACATTGTTTTATTTTTTTACTCCTTTAATAAATTTGAAGATTTTATTTACATATGATATAGACACTCTAACATTGAATTTTTAACTCCTAGGCAATATCTTTCAAAAATTAATTTTAAGAGCACCATTATTTCGCAGGTAGTAATAAAGTGAAAAACAACATCTTTACGGTTGCCGTGTGTGTATATACATGCGTGTGTGTATATATATGTATATATAATTGCATATATATATATATATATATATATATATATATATTATATATATATATAAAATGGAGATAATATACATTTATATATATTACATACATACATATAATATTATATATATATATATATATATATATGAATATGCATGCATATATATATATATATATATAAATATGCATGCATATATATATATATATATACATGCATATAATATTATATATAAATATACATGCATATATATATATAAATATACATGCATATATATATATAATATACATGCATATATATATATATATATATAAATATACATGCATATATATATTATATATAAATATACATGCATATATATATATATATATATAATATACATGCATATATATTATATACATATATATATATATAATATACATGCATATATATATATAAATATACATGCATATATATATATAAATATACATGCATATATATATATATAAATATACATGCATATATATATAAATACACATATAAATATACATGCATATATATACATATATATGCATGCATATATATACATACATATTCATACATATATATACATACATATACATACATATATATACATACATATACATACATATATATAAATATACATGCATATATATACATATATATACATGCATATATATACATACATATACATACATATATATATACATATACATACATATATATAAATATACATGCATATATATAAATATACATGCATATATATATATAAATATACATGCATATATATATATAAATATACATGCATATATATACATATATATACATACATATATATATAATATACATATATATATATAAATATACATGCATATATATACATATATATACATATATATATATATATATATATATATATACATATATATATATATAATACATACATATATATATATATATACATATATATAATATACCTATATATTACACATATATATATATACACATAAATATATATATACACATAAATATATATATACATATATATAATATATATAAATAAATATACATATATATATATATTAAATATCATATATATATATATATAATATACACATATATATATATATAAATATACACATATATATTATATTATAATATACACACATATATATATATATAAATATACACACATATATAATATAAATATACACACATATATATAATATATATATAAATATACACACACATATATATATATATATACATATATATATAAATAAATATACCACACATATAAATATATAATATTATAATATATATATAATAAATATACACACACATATACATATATATATAAATATACATATATATATATAAATAAATATACACACACATATATATATATATAAATATACATATATATATATATATAATAAATATACATATATATATATATAATATACACACACATATATATATAAATAAATATACACATATATTTATAAATAATATACACATATATTATAAATAATATACACACATATTTATAAATAATATACACATATATTTATAAATAAATATACACATATATTTATAAATAAATATACACACCTATATATATACATATATATATATAAATAAATATACATATATATATAAATAAATATACACACATATATATAAATAAATATACACACACATATATATATATATATATATATATATATATAAATATATATATATATATACATATATATATATATATAATATAATATATATATATATAATTATAATATACATATATATAAATAAATACACACACACAGATATATATATATATATATATATATATATATATATTATATATATATATATATATATACCAACCCTACAGCAAGTATAAGATTGTCACAAGTTCAATTTTTCAAGCGGAAATTAACAGGTTTGGATTCAGAGTTTTCTTTCTCTTAGACCTTTTACTAACCAAGGTTATCGAGGTTATTTTCCCATAGCCAGGGGGATAATAATTGATTTCATACCTTTCCCTAGAGTATTCTTTGTGAAATGCAAAAAGTCTCGTTCAGTGGCTTGAACTCGTTTCGTCGTGGTCATTTCCTCCGACGGTAACCACGTGACCACGTGACTCCATATTTGGTTATCATACAGAATCAGGCTGCACTACTTCGTATTTGTTTGTAAAGTATAGGGAAAGCAAAATCAGAAAGAAATGAACGGAAGGATGAGGCTGTTTCTATCGAATATCTCAGCCAAGGAATGGAACGTCATTAAGCCGTTTCATTATTTATGGGTTGAGGTGCCATTGCGACTAATTAATTCTTTTAGACTAATATTCTTCATCTTTGTTGCTTAATCTTTCGACCTCAACGAACTCCAATCATTTCTTGAAGCCAAAAGCCAAATACAGACGAACGCTCTCCCACTAACGCTCACGCATCTAAGCGGCTTCGAGACATTCAGACAGAAACTCACATATAGGCCTCTATTCAAATATAAAAATAATTACTAGATCTTTTTTCTCTTTGTCTAAGTATTTAGTTCGTTCTGTTTTTTGTTTTTTTTCTTTTATAATTGTTATATGCACCATTTCCTATGTGTTTGTGTGCGCCAATAATCGTGTCTTCCTTTATCTCACAGAGTATCAGTTTATATCTCTTTGCCTGTCTTTTTCCATCTAGTTGTATCTGGTTATGTATCTGTAATCTTGTCTAATGAGTAAGATTATACGAGTTCGATCCTGTTTCAAGGTAGTAATTTTATTGTTTTAATCCGTTCTTCTTTTTATGTAACAGATTATCTGTTTATATATCTTTCAGCATCAAGTTAACTCTGTTTACGTATCAGTAGATCTGCCTTATGAGTAATATTATACGTGTTCAATCCTGTTTCAAGGTAATACTATCTGTTGGTATAATATGAACGAGAAATTTCCACTTTTATTTATAGACTTTCCTAAATAGCATCAGCAGGCACTTCCGATGAAATGGGCCAATCAGAAACAAGCCTGGAAAAGATTTGAGCATTTAAGATTTGTTGCTGAAATCAGTTGGTAACTGGATTTAATACCAGAAGAACAACAACTGGATTCTTTGCAACGACTACACTCTTTTTCTACCTAGGATTCCAATGACTACAACTGATTTCTCTGCTACAGGTACACTCTTGTTCTACTAGGATTTCAGGGACTACAACTGGATTCTCTTCAACAACTACACTCTTGTTCTATCTAGGATTTCAAGGACTAGTACTGGATTCTCTGTTACAAATACACGCTTGTCCGATCTAGGATCCAAAGGACTACAACTGGATTATCTGCAGCAAGTACACTCTTGTTCTATTTAGGATTCCAAGGACTAGTACTGGATTCTCTGCTACAAGTTCACTCTTGTTCGATCTAGGATTCAAAGGACTACAACTGGATTCTTTGCTACAAGTACACTCTTGTTCGATCTAGGATTCCAAGGACTACAACTGGATTCTCTGCTACAAATACACCCCTGTTCTACCCAGTACTTTAAGGACTACAACCGAATTCGCTTCTACGAGTACACTGTTAATCTACCTAGGATTTCAAGCCTACAACAAAATCCCTGCAACAAATACAGTTTGTTCTATCTAGGATCCTAAGGAATTCAACAGACTTGCTACTACTCAGACTACACCGTTTTCTTCCATTGGATTTACCTATAAGAGACCTAAACGCCTAAAATGGCGACCAGTGTCGTAACACAAACACCGTATCTGCTACCGATTTCAAATACCGTATAATTCAAATATGTCTTTTTTGAAAAAAAAATGTAAATAACGTCCATTTCTTTTAACAAAGAATTACATTTGATTTGAATAATTGAGTCCGTATGTATTACATTGAATTTATCTTGACTTTTGTTCGCAATTTTCTCAGTGTTATCTTTAATACATTCCACTTATTTAACAATAGTGGAATCACCATTTCAATGATAAACTACAACGTATGGGAAATATGATTATAGAAATGTATCCAAAAATGAATACCAATGATGACAGTTCATCTAAAAAGTATATCTAATAATAAAACTATATGATGATAAAGAAAAAGTTGAAGAAAAGATGGCGGTACACTCTGGTGGAAGAAGTAAGGAATACATACAAATTGCGCTCTGTCAGCTGGGACAGTAGAATACAGCGACTGCACCTCTGCAGAGGGGTAGCATCTCCACCCAATTGGACCACACACACAACATATATATATATATATATATATATATATATATATATATACGTGTATGTGTGTAATTTGGGCAGCATTCCATCATTTAAGTATGGTTTATATAAATTTATGTATACATATATAATTTTGAGAATGAAAGAATTGAGCATAAAAGTCTTAAGCGTCAACTTCGAAAGGGATTCACCTGCCACATTTACGAGAACACGGAGGGTTGGAAATGTTAGACATATGGTTCGATTCTGCTTCCAAAGCTGGATATGTCAATCATAAGAAATCTTATCAAATATAATTCATGCACTCTCCAGGAACAAACAATTTGTAATGTCCAATCTATTACAAAGTCTGTAAATCGGCTTCTGGTCTTAAGGGACCTGTGGTGGTGCATAAGCATCGAATTTGATCATCTAATCCATCAGATCCAGTGGGGAGGACATCCTTCCTATGTCATATTATTATCAAATTTTGTGGATCTGCATGAGGATTGATGAATCACTTCATGTATATGGAGAAAGGTAGACAAACACGGGATGTTATGGAAACTGGATGTTTATTGTCGACGATGCAACGTTTCGGCCTATTAGACCATCTTCAGGACTTTGATATAGTTCTTGCATCGTCGACAAGAAACATCCAGTTTCCATAACATCCCGTGTTTGTCTACCTTTCCCCATATACTCTCGGATTGACCTTATCACATTTCTCCCATATATATATATATATAATATATATATATATATATATAGGTGTGTAAAAATATCGACATTTTTGTACTTTTTTAAACACGTTGTATTCTAAAAAATAACGTTCCATTCATTATTTTTCAGAATACAAGGTGTGTCACAAAGTACCAAGTTTAAAGTTGTGTTTACTAAGATAGAAATAAAGAATGAATGGAACTTTTTTTTCAGAATACAAGTTGTGTCAAAAAAGTACAAAAAATCTCGATACTATTTTGTCACACCTTATATATATATATATATATATATATATATATATATATATATATATATATATAGTTACCGTGAATTACACCTCCTACATATATATATATATATGTGTGTGTGTGTGTGTGTGTGTTGATTCAAAATAGGACCATTGTTTTTATCGGTAAATTCTAATCTTTATAGTTTTAATATATATATATATATATATATATATTATATATATATATATATATATTTAAGATTGAACCAAAATGTTACTTTTATTTCTTCCCGTATTATTTGTAAACAATGAAATATAAGAAGGAAATATGAATATAAGCGTGTCTGAAGGCTGTTAAGAAACATTATTATTGCTTTTCTATTTTTCTTAAGACTGTTTCAGTGGTCGACATCACCAATGCTTTTAAACTTCAATATAAAGATTCTAACATTTTTCGGACTGGTTTTCAAAGTTATATTAAAACATTGTAGTTAATGTAAAAAGTTTTACATTTTATCTCTAAAATCACGCGAGGTTATAAACTACGAGAGGAATTCAAAAGGTAAGGCCTCCGAAATATTCAGATAAAACACAAAAATGTTACGCTTATTGTCAATGATGCTTACATCTTATTATAATGGAGATTGTGTGTTTTGTCTGTCTGTAACCGAAACTATATTACTATACAAGTCACAATTCCCTTTGTTATTTACATCACATTCTTCATGATTTTATTTTTATTTAAACTTATTAGTAAAATTGGTTTACATCATTAAGACTGTTGACCATATCTACATACTAATAAAATACAATTGTATTTATATATACAACAAAATAGTGGATTACAATCTGAATGGAAAGGCTAATTTGCATATTGATCTTAAAAATTTGATTTCAATAAATATATGCTTAGTATTATTGATTTCTAATTGTTTGGTTTTATCTTATTGAATATGAGCCAAAATCTCGGGGATAAATCTTTAAAAAAATCCATTAACAAAAAGAAATAACTGTAATTTTATTATTTACTTCCTATTTTAACTAAATAGTTAAATTAGGAAAATTTACCAATGAAAGACGGGAGTAATGGAAAATAATTGAAGAGTTAGCCTCAAAGTTGTTCTATTTTTCAATTATTATCAAATTTTGTGGATCTGCATGGGGATTGATGAATCACTTCATGTATATGTTCCAAATTTTTTTATCTGCATTCTTATTCAGTTTCATTAGCCTTTCTAATTTAATATGATATTTTATTATATTAAAACTTAAATACTTGCACCCGGAGGGTGCATATATTTGCTAGTTATTTTAAAGATTTAACGTGTATCTGTTTTGCTGTATAATCAACATTTCGGTCGGTGCATTTTTGTAGTCACTGTGGCTGTTTTTGTATATCCAAGTTTTTGAGGAAGTGTTGAACTTTGTCGTCCTTGCAAACTCACTGCATCACTTGCGGATTTTTTTGACATCCATGCCGGACTCAAAATACACTTCTGTTAAATGGCTGATGAATTGCTTTTGCTGTAGTGTTGATCGGGTTCTCCACGAGAAGGGTCTATTTCTTAAGTGCAGTTTAACAGGTTTGAATTCAGAGTTTTCATTCTCTTGCATGGTTGTCTATCAATTAAAGGATCCGGTTTGTCTTATTATTTAACCGAATAGGTTGGGCAGAAATAGTAGGATGCATTCATTTTCCAATGTAACCTAATTATTATGGTCTACAGGGAATTTGGGGATTGAAAAGAAAACGGTAATCAGATTTCTGGAGAAAGAGAAGAAAAAGAGATAAGAACAAAGAGAGGTTAACGTTTGAAACAGTAAACACTCAACGGGGGGCCATCCACTGACCGACCAATGACCCCGGAACTAAAGTTAAAAATAAAACCGGAAGTTCTAGTTTCTGCGGAGGAGCTGAAGTTGGGTAACCTCCTACCCCCGGGACGAGAAACGGAAGAAGAGAAAAATCGGTATTTTCTCAGTTGGGCCTTCGTAAGGGGCAGACGGGGTTTCACGAGTTCCTGCGTGATGTGTTACGCATACTAGTAGCGAACATGATTTACGATACAATAATTTGACCCCCCCTCTATCTCTCTCTCTCTCTCTGTTTCTCTCTCTCTCTCTTTCTCTTCTCTCTGAAAAAAACCCACGAGCCTAGAAAGGAATAAACAACCCCTTTGTGACTATACGACTTGCGTATGTTATTTCTGAACTAACGACGACTACTAATACTA
>CM042138.1:14426445-14431445 GCA_023376005.1 Doryteuthis pealeii | reverse complement strand
TTCTTATTTAGTTTCATTAGCCTTTCTAATTTAATATGATATTTCATTACATTAGAACTTAAATACTTGCACCCGGAGGGTGCATATATTTGCTAGTAATACTAATGTATGAAACAAAAAAACGCCTTTCCATGAAGAACATAAACTGTCTTCTCAAGATGCACCAAACAAAAATACAAAAGGAAAAATACGAACACACATAACTCCCTTGATTTGAAAATTGTATAATATTATATATATATATATATATATATATATATATATATATATATATGATTTCTCAATGATGTTGAGCCCTTTACTTAGAGATTTCGCTACCTATCTATCTATCTATATATATATATATATATATATTATATATATATATATATATATGTGTGTGTGTGTGTGTGTGTGTGTGTTTTTATCAATTATATTGGACACTAATAGATATACCAAACTTTATATATATATATATATATATTATATATATATATATGGAAGTGTCCTTTTATTCAGACATTTTAATGACTTGTCTAAACGAGATATCTTTAATATTAAGGCATATATTTATCAAACTGAAAATCTTTTCTAAAAAGCTCACGTTAAATATAATTCTTTAATGTCCATGTGATCAAAAAGAGTCGTCTTTGTTTAATGACTGGAGCTTTTAATGTTCGTCGTGAAGACATCAAAGTCAAAAATGGCATTTCAAACATAAGTACAGAAAAGAAGGCCGATAAATCTCGGCCTTGAAGTATTAGCTTTGATGTAAGCACTGTAAGAGTTATTAAAAACAGAGACGGATATATGAAGGGCGAGTTTGAATTAGACGTCGCCTGAAAAGAGAGAAAAAAAAGAAATCATTCCATTTTGATAATCATCTTTTCCTCTATCAGCCCATTTCGTGTCCAAAATATAGATATGTATTAAGTAGGGTATTATCTAGTGGAAGTTACACTAGTTGGACACTTGGTGAGGATCGTTCTCACTATAAGATTATCTCCTTAGAGAATGCATTTTTGTCACAATCCTGCGTCTTGAGGAAGGTTGCTGAATATTGAAGTCAGTCAGTCAGTCTACTATTGGTTTGAACAATGTGACTTGCCAGGCACAACTGAACCAGTGTCAAGACAACTGGTACTTATGGGAATTCAGACCAGTCCATTCATGCATTTGGGTGATTCCATTCCCTGAGTCCTGATTGGCTGCTTGGTTTGTATGATCCTCTGAGGCTCCATAAATCCTGCCATTTTGCAGTAGTCTTTGCAGCAAACCAGAATCGTATTTCAGTTACGACTGCTTCCTGTCTTGTCTTGCCAATTCGACGGTAATTAGACTTAGTATTATTCTACACTGAAGACAGACGAGTGGAAGTCCCATTAGTAGGACACTTTGTGAGGATCGTTCTCACTACAAATTATCTCCTTAGAGAATGCATTTTGTTGCAACCCTGGTCTTAAGGAAGGTTGCTGAAGACAGACGAGTGGAAGTCCATTAATAGGACACTTTGTGGGGATCGTTTCTCACTAAAATTATCTCCTTAGAGAATGCATTTTGTCGCAATCCTGGGTCTTGAGGAAGGTTGCTAAAGACAGAGGAGTGGAAGTACCATTAGTAGGACACTTAGTGAGGATTAATCTCACTATAAAAGTATCTATTTAGAAAATGCATTTTGTCGCATTGCTGAGTCTCGCCGAAGGTTTGTCGAAGACTCATACAAGTGGAAGTCACATTACTAGGACACTTTTCAGTGTGTCTGTAACCAAAACTACGTCACTGCTTACATAATAACACCCTTAGGAATGGTGTACGTTTATCAATGATTATTTCATTTACAGTCAAAATACATAGAATAAATCTAATTTATTAACAAGGTCTCTATGAACATCTGAGTTAGTTATCGCCATTTCCTTGTTCCTTTTGACGTGCATATCGTCTTGGATGCGTTTTGTCTCTTAAATTAGACAATACCAAATATTTTATCAAGTGAGGGTGACAGTTATTGGCTTGAAGACATATTGACATTGCATTCTTTCTAATCTTATTGCTTCAATATCCAATTCCACTTTAAACTCATCACTCATATTTTTCGATTATTCTCTTCATTTTCTCATTCATTATTTTAAACGTAGTAAATAATTATCTTTTTTTTAGTTTTTGAAATTTTTATTATAGTGCTATAAGGTTTGTTTTAATATTGTAGAAGAAGTTTTTATTATAGCACTAGAAGCTTTTTATAATAGTAATATTCGCTTATTTTATTATAGTGCTAGAAGAATTATTTATAATAGTACTTGGAACTATTTTTATTATAGGACTAGAATGTTTTTCTTATTTTACCAGAAGCTGTTTTCATTATAGGACTAGAATATTTATTTCTTATAGTACTAGAATATTTTATTATAGTACTAGAAGTTTTTTTTATTATAGTACTTGAAGCTTTTTTATTATGGTACTAGAATTTTTATTATGGTACTAGAACCTTCTTTATTATCTTATTATAATGGAGATTGTGTGTTTTTCTGTCTGTAACCGAAACTATATTACTACTCAAGTCACAATTCCCTTAATTATTTACTTCAAATTCTCCATGATTTCATTCTTTTAAACCTTCAGTTATTAATAAAAATTGTTTTACATTATTAATACTGTTGACCATATCTACGTACTAATAACATGCAATAGTATTTATATATACAAAAAATAGCGGTTTACAGTTTGAACGATAAGGCTAATTTGCATATTGATATTTAAAATTTTATTTTAATAAATATGTGCTTGGTATTATTGATTTCTAATTGTTTGGTTTTATCTTAAGAAATATAAACAAAAATCTCGGGGATAAATCTTAAAAAAAATTTATTTACAAGAAGAAATAACTGTAATATTATCCTTTACTTCCTATTTTAACTAAATAGTTAAATTAGGAAAATTTACCAATGAAAGAGGGGAGTAATGGAAAATGATGGAATAGTTAGTTTCAAAGTTGTTCTATTTTTCGATTATACCCCCTCTGCTCCAAATCTTTTTATTTGCATTCTTAGTCAGTTTCATTAGCCTTTCTAATTTAATATGATATTTTATTATATCAAAACTTAAATACTTGCACCCGGAGGGTGCATATATTTGCTAGTATTACTAAAAAATATTATAGTACTTGAAGCTTTTTCATTATAGTACCAAAATCGTTTATTATAGTACTAGAAACTTTTTCATTATTGTACTAGAATTTTTATTATATTACTAGAAGCTTTTTGATTATAGTACTGGATAATTTTTATATTTCTTTTTTTATTTATTTTTTTATTATAGTACTAAAAGCTTTTTTTATTAAAGTACTCTAATTTGTTATTATCATTGTTTTTTTCCAAATGCCTCAACTCAAGGCCAACTTTTCAAAAACTGGAACTTATGTGCTAAATTATCATTTTATTTTGTCAAAATTTAAAATTCCGATGATATATGTCAAATTCCATAATTTAAGGAATTTTTTTGTCTACGTGAAAATTCTTTGTTTAGATAAATTTATATTTTTAATATAAACATTATTATTATTATTATTATTATTATTATTATTATTATTATTATTATTGTTTTTCTTATTTTTACATTTTCTTTCTTAAAGTAAATTTTAACTTTTAACAAACTACCCTAATTAATATTTAGGGTAGTTTTAATTAATTAGTAATTAATTAACAGATCGAGAATCAACCCATAACACTTTAATATTATAAATGTTTTGTTTTTGTTTTATCCTTCCGTCAACGAGAGACGATGGAGTAGTGTCCCTTTCTTACTTTTTTTGTTGGACTACGTAGCCTGGGTGGTTTATATGGAGGATGAGCTGTTGCCCAAACAGCAAATCCACCTTCTGCACACTGCCGTTGTGATTCAAAGAAAAGGTAAGAAGCCAATGCAGTTTGTTAGTGGTAGTGCCGCATGAGTTTATATTGATATATATATTTCTTTAGGCGTACAATAGATTCATTATTTTTTTAAAATACAATAGAAAGAGGAAGGACGAAAGAGAAAAAAACGAGGAGTTAGCTAACTAGTTTCGATCATTGCTCAACAGAAGTACATATCGAGGAAGATGGATTCAAACGAGTAAATGGGACAAGTAAGAAAAAGAAACAATAAAAGAAAAGAATAAATTATTTTCATTTCTCCTGAAAGGGAAGGAAAATGAGACTACGGAGTTATAAGATTTAAATCAAATAACCCCCCCCCTCTTTGTTTGCAAACGGTACGACCAACATGTCGGTTTGGTCGTTGCTTTAACTTTGACCCACTCACTCATTGAGTATCTTCTCTATCTTCTGCCTTCAATGTCTCTGTCTCTATCAATACACACACACACACACACACACACACACACACACACACATATATATATATATATATATATATATATATATATATATATATATAATAAGCTTAGTTTAGTTTAAACACATTCTGTAATTTTAAAAAAAATAAGGCGTTATGAGAAATTCGAAAACAACCAAACATGATAGATATACGTACATGCGTAGACGGCACACGCTCAGGCACATTCTCTCTCTCTCTCTCTCTCTCTCTCTCTCTCTTTCTCATTTATTTATGAATATATATATATATACATATATATATATATATTCGTATGTCATTATATTTATCGGGCGTACTTGTTTTCGATTTCTCATGACGCCATATTATATATATATATATATATATATATATATATATATATATATATATATATATATATATATATATGTTTACATGTATTGAGATTTTTATATATATATACATATATATATATATATATATATATATATATATATATATATAATATATACGTATACATGTATTGAGATTTCTATATATATATATATATATATATATATATATATATATATATATATATATATATATATATATATATATATATATAATATATTGTATACATGTATTGAGATTTCTTATATATATATATATATATATATATATATATATATATATATATATATACATAT
>CM042138.1:14388945-14418945 GCA_023376005.1 Doryteuthis pealeii | reverse complement strand
TTCATTTCACCTTGTGTGTTAATCGCAGGTGACATTTCAGCTCTGCCAATGAGTTGCAAAGAAGTCCACAGATTGAACAAGAGTGTGGATTATTAGAATGTATTGCTGGGACACTAGCCAATACTCAAGTCCTTTCTCTGGCTTTCTCTAAAATGATAGATAGATCGTGTGTGATGATGCCGTATTATATATATATATATATATATATATATATATATATATATAGGGTGATCCCCAAAAACATATATATATATATATATATATATATATATATATATATATACGGCATCATCACACACAATCTATCTATCATTTTCAATAATTTCGCTAAGGAAGCAAGTGGTTTTCATCTGGAAGATTCCTTTAACCGCCCCGTTAATCCCTTTAGCTTGGTTAATCTTTATCGATTAATCTTCCATTGACTTACATTTCGGCATTAATCGTTTCTTTTTTTCCCACCGGTATAAGGGATTCCATTATCATTATCTCTTTCTCACAAACTATCGGATGGATTCACCCAGAAAAGGAACAGTGAGCCAGAAAAAGAAAGACAGCGTGACATCTTAAATATTCTGATTAAAATATCTCGAATACCTAAAGGCTTAGAGGTAAATTCTCTCATTCCATTCAATGTTCATCTTCCTCTATACCCCTCAGACACTCACTATCACATTCACGTCCACCGTTTCTTTCTCAAACTCTCTCTCGCTTTCTCTCCATATATATATATATATATATATATATATATAATATATATAGAGAGAGAGAGAGAGAGAGAGATAGATAGATAAAGTCGTCGGAGAGGCCTAAAATCGGTATCAGCCAATTAGCTTTTTCAAATAAGGATTTACACTGATGAAGGTCAAAATTTCTTTGTGTGCGGGACATTTCTACATTTTTTCTATTATTATTATTTCATTTCTTTTGATTATTTGAAAATAATAATAGTTTGAATAATGTACACATGGATAAACTCCTGACCGAAACACGTGTAAGTAATATTGATTAAAATATCCTATATTATCCATTCTATACTTTCTTTCCTTTATTCATTCTTTCAACATACCTTCGGGTTCACTTCCAGTTTCATTTTACACACACACAACACACACACACACACACACACACACACATATATATATATATATATATATATATATATATATATATATATATATATATATATATATATATATATATATATATATCGAGAGAGAGAGAGACAGACAGACAGACAGACAGAGCGGGAGGAGAGAAAGGGAGAGAGAGAGATATATCATAATATATATATATATATATATATCCCTTATCGCGTCCATTTTTCATTCTTTCCTTTATTAATTCTTTCAACATACCTTCGGGTTCACTTCCAGTTTAATTTTACATACATATATATATATATATATATATATATATATATATATATTATATATATTGAGAGAGAGAGAGAGAGAGAGACAGACAGACAGACAGAGTGGGAGAGAGAGAAAGAGAGATAGAGAGATAGAGATCATAATAGATATATATCTATCCCTTATCGCGTCCATTTTTCATTCGTTTAAATATCGGCAATTTGATCGGAGACATTTTTGATCTCGTCCAAGTCCCGATTGTATCCGTAGCCGTTCATTTCCCTCCATTCCAACCAGTATAGAGCAGCCTCTTGTTTTGGCCACTTCAGGACAAAACACCGTAAAACACCACAAGGTGGTAATTATCTAATCTACCCACTTCCTCGTTAATTGCAACCGAATTTGCCTAGCTGAGTTATAAATGGCCGGCAGAATAGTAATTTGCAAGACGGCATACAACCCGCCATCAATTTTCTGAATTGCTTTCAAAAGATATGCCGGACAGGAATTGCAAGCATTGATAGCTATGTTTATTGCCGACAGCACAACAAGCTATCATTTTTATCAATGTGCGCTACCGGTTTGTTTTATGCCAAAGAATTATGCACACAGAGAAACACACATATATATATATATATATATATATATATATATATATATATATATATATATATATATATATTAGTCATGTGTAGGATTACAAATTAATATACAAAACTAGCAAATACATTTTTTAAAAGCACTTAACATAACAACTCGTATGAGTGCATATATGTTTGAACTTTTATTTTTATTTTTTCATACATTCCTTCTAGTGGAAATCAAGCAGAAATATTTGGCTACTTTTTAATTCTTTTTATTCTATATGCCTCATTCGTATCTTCCCTTTTCCTATCATTTAATTAACAACAAAAAAAGGTAATCTACATAAGACCTAGCGTGATTTTTCTGCTTGGTTTTAATATAAGCTATCGCTGTAAAATATGCCCTAGTTGAGAGCGACAGACAGACAAAAGAATTTTACATTCTTCACTATCACATCATGTGACGCAAATACTCTATGATATCTGTACCCAATTTGTCGAAAAATCCGTGTTTTACAAAATAAATTTGCTCTTTCCTGTTTTCAAAAAAAAAATGTTACCAAAAATCAGGGAATTATCCGATTTTAATGAAATTTTCAGTGTTGATATATCAATATATGAATTTTATAATGCATTAGTTGTAATTTTTTTTTTTTTTTACTGATGCGAATTATGTTACTATTTTTCGACGTAGACAAAAATTCGTCCTTAAATAATCGATTTAATTAATTTTAATTCGTTTAGAATTAAAATCAGACAAACAATTGGTATGCCTACTCTATATGCAGTCGGTGTATTCTAAATCCACAGTCGACAGACTTAGAACCTCTCTGTAATAGTTGTTGGACTTCTTTTAAAGATCATATTTCATATGTGTTGTAGGTGACTCAATTATCACACGAACATGGACTTACCCAAAGGGTACATATTGACAGAGCAAAGCTACTCAAGTGAGAAGTAGCTGATACATGTTCTTCGTGTACGCTGTAACAAGGAAACCCTTTTCATTGTACGTTGATATATTGCTGAATACAATCTGTTCCTTACATTTTATCGTCGTGTTGAGTTATTATTTATTGACCCTTAACACAGGTCATAACAATATGGAAATTAAACAAATGTTATGACAGAGATGTAATATTATATTTGTCACAAAAGAATATAATCTTTATAAACTGCAAATATATGAATAGTGTATATAGTTATTTAAATAATGGAAACTATTGAATGAGTTTAGAAATGACAGATTATGGCAAATAGTATGATTTCTTAAATCTATTTATAATGGAGATTCGCTTCCGTTTTTGTCTGTAACAAAAACTGCGTCACTGCTTACGTCAGATTACCCAACACATAATCCAACGTCATAACATAGAATAAATATACTCAAAATGTGAGCATGCAACGTTAGACAATCTTCATTGTTTCAATAAATAGATGCCCGGCGTTATATATTGATATATATATTGTGTTATTCTAATATAATATTTAAAGCTATCGGAACTGTTTCCATTTCAAATTGTCTTTTTTTCTTTGTTATTTTTTTTTTTTTTACTCCTTTGATAAATTTGACGGTTTTATATACTTATGGTACACACTCTATGACATTGAATTTTCAGCTCCCATCCCCTCAGGCAGTATCTTTCAAAAAAATATTTTTTACATCGCCCGGATGGTGTCTTTTTATTTTACTAGTAGGAATAATTAACTTCATATTCAAATAGAGTTAATTAATTAATCAGTATCATGGCGGGAGGCTCTCACTAGAGAAACTGTTCATGTATGAAGCCACCCTAGCAAAACACTATGAAGCCAAGAGATCCAGAAGAAAGCAGCGGTAGCAAAGCACCGGCACATCAACATCTTCAGGGACAGCCTTCACATGCGACAATTGTGGTCGGTAATGTTTTTCGAATATTGGACTTCACAGTCACAGGAGGCGCTGTATCTGCAGGGGCACAAAAAACTATATTATAAGTGAAATACAAATAATCTAAAGTAAATATCAGAATCGGTGCTTACCAAAATTCACCCAAGAAGAAATAATCCAAATAATCAGGTTAGTATATTTCAAAGGTTTAGCACTCACCTATAAAAGAAAGAAAAGAGAAATATTACTAATTGGGCAATGCAAAAATCAACATCAATTTGGAAATGTATCACGAAAAACAAATTGATCAGTAGTTACAAATTTACGATGGACAAGGAGAATGCAATATAATTATTTGTTTAAGGGACAATGGTAGCTACATCAAGCTGATCTATTGTCTTTTGATTTTACAGAGAGAATCAGTTACGACCATTGTTTAGAACGGTTCTAACCTTGCGATTTAGCGTTGCAATATTATGAGTTTACTAAAATACACTATGCATTAAATAATAAATAAATGATAATAACAGCATAAAATTAAAATCAATCATTAAAAAAGATAATTAAATGAACTGAATACAAATAAATAAATAAGAATTGAATTATTGTATAATATAGTAATAAAGAAAACTTTACAATAATAATAATAATAATAATAATAATAATTATATAATATTGGTGGTGGTGGTGGTGGTGGTGCACTAGGAACGTCCCAATAAGCTTGGAAAAAAGACTAAGACTGGAGAATCTGGAAATCAGGGAAGAATTGAGACCATCAAGAATACTGCACTGCTGCAACCTGCCAGAATACTCAGAAGAGTCCTCGAGACCTGAGGAGACTTTTTGTCACCAGACTCCAGGGAAATACCATCAGCTAGCGCTGTTGTGAAAACTACTATAATTAATAATAATAATAATAATAATAATAATAACGAATAAATAAGCTAGATAGTTGCACAAGAATGCCGCATGCAGACTTTAAAAATCGTGGAAATAACACCCAAAAGAAAGCAGCTGTACGATCACTTGCCCTCTATTAATATATGCAGGACAAGTAAGGACGAATTTATGTGATGCTATCCAGTGAAAACTTGCATATTGGCGCGCTAGTGTGGGCTGTCCAGCCAGGACATATATGGATCAGCTCTGTGCATATTTTAGATGCTACGTAGAGGACGGTTAGTTAGAGATGGTCATGGATATCCTGCTGTCAGCGGATAATGAGACACATCAGAAAATTAATAAAGCATAGCCACAGAAATAAAAACCTAGTTTAGCTCAGTCAGTAGAGCACCCGTTGAGGAAATGCAAGTTTTCTAGCTCGATACAGCCCCCGTCAACTCAGTGCATGAGTAGCTCGAATTGGGTAAACTGATCTGTATTGCAAAGTTGGGAGCTGGTGGTAGGTGTAACGCTCGGTCTCAGCAAAAAAATATCACTGGTCATGTGCAAGCGAAACGGGAATAGACTCCCACGCTGACCGGCTGATTCTGACAATTGGCTACTCTACGACCTCAAATTAATATATTGCAGCTTCCAGGATGTCCTACAAACAAAATGACGCTTCACATCATTCCCCACACAATAGTATAAAAAAGACCACCCACCGCGTGGGTACCCATTGGTTCGATGATCAAAACGTCGGGAAAATAAGTGTCACCAAGCACCGTATATATATATATATATATATATATATATATATATATATATATATATAAATAGATGGAAATTTATCCGACAGAATGAAATTTAACATTTTTGAAAAAACAAAAGATGTTTATAATTACTGACAGAAATCTGTTTCGACCGCTTCGATAGATCAAGAGCAACATGTTGGATTAATTTCCATCTATTTTTCATATGTGTCTAATGAAAAAACAAAGCATCTGGATTTTTACACCTCTGAAGGCTTTTATCTACAACACTACGGATTTATCAACACCACAAGTGATTTGAAACTTTACATCTTTCTTCAATTATACTGTGGCTTGTAAATTAATTTTTTAATTGCTGGAATATATCATGAACAATTTTGATACTCATTATACACTTTTATATAATTTTACATCAAACTCGTTTGAGTTTTATTTGAACTATAATGCTTCTGATTTTTAAAAATAATTTTTTTTTTTTAACACAGAACACGCATTTTTTCAAATTCCAGCATTGAATAATAGCGTTTTGTTTGTACCCTTTCTTCTAACGGTTATTTATCCCGTCTTTCTCTCATATGTTGCTCTTGATGATGACCGATCTATTAAAGTGGTCGAAACAGATTTCTGTCAGCAACTATAAACATTTTTTTGTTTTTTCAAAAATGTTAAATTTCATATATATATATATATAATATATATATATATATATATATATATATATAACGGGTGGGACGGTAAGCAAGACGAGTGAGTATGTCTACATGATCAATACGTTTTCTTTTTTATAAAGCAATTTTATTAGTGAAAAGGTCGCGCCGAAAATACAGTTGGACACGCAGTGTAGCCAGCTTAGTGTATATATAACCGTGGAACAATGTATAATTCTCTGTTCGTGTATCTTTCTTAGCTCTTTCAAACAGACAATGAATGCAACCTCCAGAACGTCTATTCAGTGTTATGCACCTGCGCTGAATTCCAAATATGTTTACCGTGGGCCGTCGGCGCCTCTGCCAATGAAAAACGCAAGTGTCGTTGACTTTGCGCCATTCATTTTGCGTAAAGAACAGATGGACTGCGCAAGAGACCTTGGAATATGGAGAATAAACCACGATGAAGCGTTGCAAAGGGAAATAAGATAATAAAAGAAAAAGGTGTTTTGAATAAGTATGGAATAAGGCCAGAAAAACCTGGCGAGTTGAGAGGAAGAGAGTAGAGAAACAAAATAAAAAGGGAACAAAAAGGAATAAATCATCAAAATGAAATGGTAGGGAGAGCGGACATCTTCCAGTAATAAAAAATGAGATTTAAGTGATATATATATATATATATATATATATATATATATATATATATATATATATATATATGGGAGTAAATATGGAAATAAATCCGACAATATTAAGAAATTTGAAAAAACAAGTGTTCCAAAAATAAGATGAATTTAATTATCGACGCTTAAACGTTTCGGTTTCTTTAAACCTTCATCAGGATGTATTATGGGGTGAAGAAATTGATGGATGTTTTATAGATGACTGCAGATAAAAAAATCTTTATAAAATGTTATAAATATTTATCCATAAAATATCTATCAATTTCTTTACCCCATAATACATCCTGATGAAGGTTTAAAGAAACCGAAACGTTTAAGCGTCGATAAATAAATTCCTCTTATTTTGGAACACTTGTTCTTTCAAATTTATTATATATATATATATATATATATATATATATATATATATATATATATCTGAGAGAAAATTAAGAATAAACCGTGAAATTGTTGGTGGATTTAAAAAAAATATTGTTCGGAAAATTAAAGAAAAAATACGATGATTTTAAGAGGTAAATTAAATATACAAATACCAGTTTTCTACTTCCTAATTAAACATCAAAGTCAAGAACAGGAGTTCCTCTCTCTCTATCTCATTATATATATATATATATATATATATATATATATATATATATATATATATATATATATATAAGTAAAAGATATAAGAGAGGATTTAGATTTTTAACTTTATACCCTATTTCAGGAAACCTAGAGCAAATGTCTAGCCATTCCAATCATCAGAAGCCGAATGATGATTTCTTTATTATTTTCTCTGCAAACTACGACTCTCTTTAAAAAAAAACTTCTATGTCGTAAAGAAGATTTCTTCTCCGGATTTTTGGATATATATATATATATATATATATATATATATATATATATATATATATATAGAGAGAGAGAGAGAGAGATGTAAGGTAACCAAAACTTGGTAGTAGGGGATGATTCTATATGTGATTTCTAAGAAACACTGTATTATTATTGTATGACCCAGTATGTATAAATAGCGTGAATCTTTAAATCACTACAGAGAGCTCAATGTATTATAAACTTTTTAGATTACATACAGAGCAATATTTATCTTTGAAAGGAAGGAAAAACTCCGTTATTCAATAATACATTTATTTCGACCAAAATTGGGGACTTTATAAATCTATGTTGATTTAATAAAGCTCTCCAAAATCCAGTCTCATCATATGATTGATATATATATATATATATATATATATATATATGTGTGTGTGTGTGTGTGTGTGTGTGTGTGTGTGTGTGTGTGTGTGTGTCTGTCTGTCTGTCTGTCTGTCTCTGTGTATTGACAAGAGCCAAATATTGTTTTTCTTTCTTATAGGCGAGTCATATGGCAATTAACACCTTTTGTATATTATTGAGTTAAGAATCTATCTAGAGGCAATTGTCTTTTCTCCTATTCTACTGACCTGTCTACAATAACTCCTAACCTGCATATTGTAACCATATATACGTATTGTCTGTCAGCATTCAATATTTTCTGTAATAATTATAATTGAATTTATATCTTGGTTACCTAAATATTTATCTAGCTTTCTGCAGTTTCTTCTTCTGTTTTGTTTTTTTCTGCTGTGTCTAATAAACAAAAGCAAGAAATAAGAAACATATTAAAGAAAACAACCCTGCAAACATCTAACTGATAAAAGCTGGTGACCCCGACAGAAATAAAGCAGTAATCTAATATATTTTCATATATCTATTGTAAGAGGTTTGCAAAGGTTATTGTGTTGGTTTTTAAAATATATTTAGTATATTTTTGCTGGTTATATTTTATTTATGTTTTATCTATGTCCATATGTACTAAAAATCTTCCAAACGAATAAAACTGGCACCAAACAAACAATTGCTACAAACAATACCCCGCCCCCGAAGACGACCGCGAAATGGTTGAAAGAGCTTGTGTAAAAAATATGGGGCATTTTCTCTACTATATGGATCCCGATAGAAACATAGCAGTAATCTTGTGTCAAGCAGATTTTTTGTATTTCTTACATAATACCCATAAAGTTAAATAGTTTTAAAAAAAAACAAATCATATATACCCCCCCCCCTGTTGTTAGGATTTTCCATATGTGCTTTAACCAAGCTGATGCAGGTAGACCGTAAGGAGAGCTCAATGTGCCTAGTGCCAGGGAATGGAAAGACAGACAAGATATTCAATAAATGAAGGAAAAAAACTTTAAATTTGCTTTGTTACAATAATTTATTTCAACCGCATTACTGCGGCATCTTCAGGTAATTATAAGAATATGACTTACCAGGAATTTCCCAAAGTAACATCGCTTTTAAATCTATCAATTGGGGAGTGTCTTAGTTTGGGATGGGCAGGATTAGTTTATTTGAATGAGGTGGAGAGGCCTATGCTATGGATGGGGTGAAGCTTACACGGTGAAATGATTTCTTGGGAAATAGTTGTAAAAGTGTACATACAAAATGAGCAAAAGTAAAAGACTAGAAATAAGGAATAAAAGAAAACAAATAATAATAAGTATAAAATAATTTTTAAAAAACAATAAGAAGTGGGAGGTAAAATACAAAAATAAGGAGGTAAAAAAAAACTAAACTACAATATAAAAGATAAAAATAAATTAGGGAAAAGGGGCTAAAAAATTGTTTATATATATATATATATATATATATATATATATATATATATATATATATATGGGGGGGTGAGGAGGTTAATCCGACAGTATGTGGAGAAAGGTAGACAAACACGGAATGTTATGGAAACTGGATGTTTATTGTCGACGATGCAATGTTTCGGTCTATTTTTGAGCATGTCCATCATTGAAGCAAGAACTATATCCAAGTCCTGAAAAAGGTTTAATAGACCGAAACGTTGCATCGTCGACAATAAACATCCAGTTTTCATAACATCCCGTGTTTGTCTACCTTTATATATATATATATATATAATATATATATTATATATATATATATATATATAAAAAAGAATTTAAAGGACATAAAATAAAAGTATATTTCATTTTTTGAATTTGAGCATTTTTAATTCCATGTGTAGAATACATTGAATCTAAGAACTACTTTAAATATAAAGCAATATATATTGTGATATCTATTGTAAAAGGGTTGCTAAGGTTATTGAGTTGGTTATTAAATATATTTATATAGTATTTCCAGTTATATTTTATTATGTCCATAAATAAAATTAAAAGAACTACTTTCAAACAAATAAAACTCTACCAAACAAACAATCACTACACCAATAATCCCCCAGAGGACGACTAGAAAAATGATTAAAAGTGCTTGGTAATTTTTTTTCTTTTTTTATATTTGGATCACCATATATGCAAAATAACTAGAAGACTTGAACGTCTAGACTTGAAAATCATAAAGAAAACATATTCGATCGTCTTTAACAAAACCTGCTTAAATAATAACTGGCTGTTATATGTGTGTGTGTGTGAGTGGTGTGTGTGTGTGTGTGTGTGTGTGTGGGTGGGGGTTTACGTGAGCGCGTGTATGTGTGTGTAGACATGAGCCACCTGCTGCCTTTCTTTTAGACAAGTCATATGGCAATTAACACCTTTTGTATATTATTGAGTTAAGAACCTATCTAGAGGCAATTGTCTTTTCTCCTATTCTACTGACCTGTCTACAGTAACTCCTAACCTGCATATTGTAACCATATATATGTATTGTCTGTCAGCATTCAATATTTTCTGTAATAATTATAATTGAATTTATATCTTGGTTACCTAAACATTTATCTAGCTTTCTGCAGTTTCTTCTTGTTTTGATTTTTCTGTTGTGTCTAATAAACAAAAATAAAATAAAATAAACATCATATTAAAGAAAACAACATTGATGCAGACATCTAATGAAAACTGGTGACATCGACAGAAAGGCACAAGTAATCTTTTGTCAATTAAAACTCGTGTTTTTTTTTACATAATATCCATGAAGTTGAATTATTTCAAGCAAATCAGATATACTAGCAGGACCTGTGCATATACCGCAGTAAATAAGTAAAGTCGTCGGGGTGGGCTTAAATCCGTATCAGCCTGACAGCGAAGGAGTCTAGCCCCTTTTCCCTAGCGCTAGACCAATGAATTTCTTTGCATCTGAAACGGAGAGCCACACCTACCATCAGCTTCTCACTTTATAACACAGATATATGTGTTACTCATACGCTGAATTAGCGAGGGGCGCTATCGAACCCGGAAACTTGTGTTTCCTAGTTGGACGCTCTGTCGACTGATTGATAATTGAATTACAACACGTTTGCAGTGGATATAGCACAGTATGATAATATAATTATTACATCGTTTGATATGGTTACTTCTGAGCTATTTCAAAATAGTTCAATATGTAAAAAGTTTAATAATCTTGATTTAACTCTTTCTCACTCTCTTTTTCTTTCTTTCCTTTTCTTCATTTTTCATAAAGTTCGATTGAAACGGATCAGTGTTACCTCTTTCGCGCCCACACTTCCTCTCTCTATCTTTCTGATAATCTCTTATTTTCATCCTTTCTTATTATATTTTTCTGTAGCATGTCTCTTTTCTTCTCTTTCTTTCTAAATAATAAAAACGGAATGGTCCATTATTCATCTGATGACACTCCTAAGCCGACACTCATAAGAAATAAGTATTCGGCTAATAAGGATTTAGATGTTTACATTCCATCTTATATGGTCTCATTTTTAACCACCCTGTCTGGGGCGTTAGAATGCACCGACTGCACCTCTGCAGACTCCCCAATGGGGCCACCTGTTGGCCGTGGGTGGCGACCCGTGATGCTTAAGGATAGACCCCAGGTGGATGAGCAGCTCATGACTTGCAATACTCCACGTTGGCCCTATCTTGGGCTAGACGGGTGGTTGGAGAGGCCCCTCCGATCAATCGGCGTTACGTCAAGCCCTAGCACCTATATGATTTTCCCAACCCTATTACCCTTATGGCAAACCCCAACCCCTTTTTATCATATGGGTGTCAGAAGGCCATGTCCTGAGAATGACGTTAAACTATCTGATGGTGAGGTTCCAGTTTTGGAGGTTTGGGGAATGTGGAGCCCCTCTTCATCACCATTGCTCCCTAGTCCACTCTGACCCGGAGTGGTAGTACCTGTTAGGGTCACATCTATGGGTTGAATAGAAAAACATGAGTTGATAAACAAAATTGTATTATCCATTAAGAATTGATTTATTTCAAAACTTTATCGGCATTGAATGACCCACTGAGGTTGATATGCCGTAAAACAAAACAAAACAAACCAAACCAATAATTTTTTAAACAGTGTATTGCAAGACGATAAGAAAGACGATTATTTATATATAAATTTAAAAAACAGAATTTGGCTGGGGTTGAATAGATAAATTATGAATTTATTTTCAGTCTTAAGATGTTTCTTTTTGGAAAATCAATCGTAAATCCTCGCGTATATTCCGCAAGGTCAAAATCCCTAGTGCGTACTATATACAAGGTTAAAAATGAAAAATATTTTCTAAGCAATGTCCGAGTCTCCATTTGATGTCAGGCAATGTTTATTCAGACGCATTTTTTTCAGAGGTACAGCCCCCTAAAAATCCCTCAAGGGCGGACTATACTCAAGGATTTCCGGTATTATCTTTCTCAAAGACAAATGCTATTTTGGACTCTTTTCATATTTGATTTTCACTTATTCATTCAAAAGGAATGAAACGTTAAACAGGTAAATAAAATGACAGCCTGGAGTCTAACCTTGGTTAGGCAACCAGTCTAGGAGAAGGAAAACTCTGAATTCAAACATGTTAAACTCCGCTTAAAAATTCATCTCGTGTCACATTCTACTCTTGCTGATGTCTGGCTAAATATGATTTCGATTAGACTATATTAGTAGAATGATTCTGATTTATGCTAAACTGATTCGACACTAAGCATCGTGATTTAAGAAAGCTTATTTTGTTTAACCTTCGGTACAGTAATCTATTTAGTGTTGTTCTTTAAGCATCTTTCCTCGCTTACTTCGTTTCTCACGATCCTGGTCTTTATATTTTAAATCGTATTTTCCGTTGTTTTCAAACATTATGCCCGTCTTTTCAGTGAGACATGAATAACATCTGATTTGTTTGTTTTGTTTTGTTTTACGGCATATCAACCTCAGTGGGTCATTTAATGCCGATAAAGTTTTGAAATAAATCAATTCTTAATGGATAATACAATTTTTTTATAAATACATTTTTCTATTTAACCCTAGATGGGACCCTAACGGGTCAGAGTGGACCAGGGAGCAATGGCGATGAAGGGGTGCTCCATATTCCCCAAACCTCCAAAACTGGAACCTCACTATCAGATAGAGTTTAACGTCATTCCCAGGACATGTAGACCCGCAGCCACCGCCTTCTAGCATCCATATGATAAAAAGGGTTGGGGCTTGCCATAAGGGTAATAGGGTTGGGAAATCATATAGGTGCTAGGGTTTGACGTGTCCAGCCGATTGATTGGAGGGGGCCTCTCCGACCGCCGTCAAGCCCAAGATAGGGCCAAAGTGGAGTATTGCATGTCATGAACTGCTCATACACCTGGGCTCTATCCTTAAGCATCACGGGTCGCCACCCACGGCCAAGAGGAGGCCCCATTGGGGGAGTCTTACCCCTCTGCAGAGGTGCAGTCGGCCAATCTAACACCCCAGTCGACAGGGCGGAATACATGAATCGAGCCAACATATCATTTATCTATGTTGCCCTCCACACATTTGAAATTCACAGATTTCTCCTGAATTCCGAGATTTCGGACGCAACTATTGATATTCATCAGGAAGCTCTCCTTCTTATCTTTCTGTCCTCCTTTTTATACTCGTTTTGTTTTTATTACTGACTAGAAGTGGCCACCTAACGTCGTCCGGGTAGAGGGCGTACAAAAATACCCAACGTATTGATTCGTTCACATTTTCACAAATGCTGGACATAATTAAGTAAAATTTTACATGCTATAAGTGTGTGTTTCGTAATTTTAATGTCTTTGAATATAAATAAAATCTTCATAATGTTTGCTCAGAGAGCAAGAATCGCTGTTATTTAACATCACAGACACACACACACACATATATATATATATATATATATATTTACTTTGTCGTTAATTGTGTTATTTTCGTAGTTTCACCAGACGTACATACAAACATATATACATACATACACACTAGCTGCTCTTTATATATATATATATATATATATATATATATATATATATATATATATATATATGTGTGTGTGTGTGTGTGTGTGTGTGTGTGTGTGAAGAAAGGAAGTGAATCCGACGGTATGTGGTATATTAGGAAAAATGAAAAAACACAGGTTTAAATGGAAAGGTTTAAACTCACCACCTAACCCGTTTAAACTTGTGTTTTTTCATTTTTCCTAATATACCACACCCACACACACACTTATAATATATATATATATATATATATATATATATATAAAGGGCAGTTGGTGTGTATGTATGCATGTATTCCGGATGAAACTACGAAAATAACACAATTAACGACAAAGTATATATATATATATATATATATAATATATAGAGAGAGAGAGAGAGAGAGAGAGAGAGAGAAAGAGAGAGATAGAGAGACAGATCAAGAAAGCTCATTCCGAAGAATCCACGTAATTCTCTGGCGTATTTTTTTCCAACGCAGATTTCTGTCGTTGGGATTTTGTGTAATAATAAAATAGTTGATTAGCTAACCTGGGCCATAGTATCGAGGCTGGTAAATAAATACAGAAATAAAATAGTGGAAATACGTTAAAATAACCAAAAACCGATAGACCTTTTTTTGTTTATTTGTTTTGTTTTTTTCTTTCTTTTTAGTTTACTTGATTTTCTTTTTATTACTGATATCACATGAACGCGCATTCCGCAGAATCCGGGTATTTTTCTTTCGTAGTTTGTCCTTCAACGCAGATTTATGGCGTTGGTATTTAGTGTAATAATAAAACTAGCCGGACCTGGTGATAGAAAAGTACAGGTTAAAACCATGAGTCATCCATTCTGGCCAATTCTGTATATTAGTCGACGTGTAATGAAATGGAAGTATGAAAGAGCATTGAACGAACTGTAAGATTCAAGGTTATTATTGAAAATATACAACTCCGACACGCTGTGTGACATGACACTTTATATATTTAATAGCACAGAATGAGACATAAAATACAGTAACAATGAAATACATGTAAGGCACATGAATAAGACATACAGGTACAATAAGAATGTACACAATAGTAAAATTAATGGACTGGAGAGTCCATACATTCTGAATCACTTACTAGTGATGGGGGGCAGAAGCCTCCCACCGAGAAGGGTGTGAAATGTGTCTAACCCATGTGGGTACGTACGAGAAGAGGTAGAAAAAGAGGCAGGGAGTTTTAAAAACCGCTCTTAAATACCAGAGGTCCCCTGGTGGTCAGTTCGGAAACCCAGCGGGAAGATAACTCTTCCAGTCAAAGGGAAGATAATCCCAACAGAACTAAAGAAAATAATAGTAACTAGCAGGACCTGATGATATACTACAGTATGATAATTTAATTATTACAACGTTTGATAGGATTACTTAAGAGCTATTACGATTAGTTCAATATGTAAAAAAAGAAGTAAAGTCGTCGGGGTGGCCTAATGTCGGTATCAGCCAGACATCGGGGGAGTATATCCCCTTTTCACTAGCGCTAGACGAAGGAGATTATTTTAGCATCTGAGGTGGGGCGCCACACCTACCATCAGCTCCGCACTTTACCGCTCAGATCCCTGTGCTACTCATACGCTGAGTTGGCGAGGGCCAGTATCGAACCAAGAACCTAGCTGAACACTCTACAGACTGGGCTAAACCGGCCCTTAGTTCAATATGTAAAAAGAAATCTCTCTCTCTCTCTCTCTCTCTCTCTCTCTCTCTCTCTCTCTCTCTCTCCATTCTTTCATTCTTTTCATCTTTTCATTATGTTAAATCGAAACAGAATAGCGGTATGACTTTCACGAGTTTACTCCGTCTCTCCATCTTTCCCTACTATCTTTCTTTAATTTTTTTAAAATTCCTTCGCATTATATTTTCTGTGTAGCAAGCCCTTTGTCCTTCCTTTCTTTCTTAGAAAAAACGGAATAGTCCATTATTTAGCTGAGGTAGCACTCTTAAGAAATAAGAATTCGGCGGATAGTCAACACCGGTTAATCAGGATTTACATTTTTGCATTTCAACATGAATGATTTGGATGGTCTAATTTTTAATCAGAGGGTGTTGCAAGATGGTAACGGTAGTACTTTTAAGGATCACGGGTATCAATATATTTTTGTATTACATCTAGGACGATTTGGACGGTCTCATTTTTAATCAGAGGGTGTTGTAAGATGATAACGGTCATACAATAAAGGAACAAGCGTATTGAACTTTTGTACATGGTATCGAGATAAGTATGATAAATAAAGTGGCGGGAATACGTTAAAATAACCAAAAACCGGTAAACTGTTTTTGTTTTGTTTTTTAATTTACTTGATTTATCAGTTAGGTTATGGCGTTAAACAATATATAATGTGTAACTGACAGATTTATTTCAGATATCCGCGGGAATTTGTCTTAAAAATTAGTTTTTCAATCTTACGTTGCGATGAAGAAGGAAGACGAACAATAAATAAGAAAAATACTTATATATCGTATATGCACACACACACACACACACACACACATATATATATATATATATATATATATATATATATATATGTGAGGAAAAATGAGTAAAGAAAAGAAAAGTAAATGGATAAAATGAATTTAATCGATATCAAATTAATCGATATCACTTACACATGTGTTTTGGTCAGTTTATGTGTGTGAAAATATTTCGCACACATACAAGAATCGACATACAATCGCACACATACAAGAATCGATATCACTTGCACATGTGTTTCGGTCAGTTTATGTGTGCGAAATATTTTCACACACATAAACTGACCGAAACACATGTGTAAGTGATATCGATTAATGTGATATCGATTAAATTCATTTTATCCATTTACTTTTCTTTCTTTTTACTCATTTTTCCTCATAGTGTCGGATTCAATTCCTTTTCCATTTTTACATATATATATATATATATATATATATATATATATATATGTTAAATAATGCAGCCATTTCTGTCTGCAAGTTTTGTCCTTTTTTTTCATATTGCCGGATTATTTTTGTAATATCTGGCGAAAATTGGCTGATGTATTTGCCATATTACAAAAATAATCCGGCAATACGAAAAAACAAAGGACAAAACTTGCAGACAGAAATGTCTGCATTGTTTAACAATATATGCCTACAAGAAAAAATGCTGCCTAAATACACACACATACACACATATACATACATACATACATACATACATACATACATTATATATATATATATATATATATATATATATATATATGGTGGACTCTCTAGATGAGGGTCAGCAGTGAGTGGTTTGTTTCTTCCCACGTTGTGCATGCTATCAAGGAGACATTTTGTGTTTTCTTGAGTGTGATAGCAGCCCGGTCTTGCTGCGAGCTATGAAACCACACTGACAGTTGTGATTTCCTAAAGCAGGAGTCTGCTGGGATAACCCAGCACATCATGAGAAATTGGTGTAAGATACCGCGTTAACACCACCCTAATTCTTACAAAGCTAAACACCAATACTTGTAATTGTCATTTTTAATAAAACATGCCAACAAGAAATTCTACAGCCTTAATACGCTTGGCAAAATACTATTTTAGATTTCATTTCTATATTTTTTTTACCCTGAACATGATCATTAAAAATCGACAAATTTCATAAAATCTAAAGTATAAATCAGATGATAGTTTCGCCTAACTACCTGAGACATTTTTAAAATTCAAAAATATTAAAAATATAACATGGCGTTCTGATCTGCTGGTATTTAATAAGCTTAGCAAAGCATTGCCGACAGCAACAAAGCAACAAATATCAGATAATGACAAGAATTTACAACTAAAAATTATGGATCCTGAAAGTGAAAAAAAAAAAAAACTATGAACGACCTAAAGCAACTTGAAAATATTTTAAGAGTTGCAACAAGAGTAGAATATATCCAGAAGAGAAAAAATTGTCTAGAATACGGAATTCTGCGCTGAATTCAAATTAGCGTTGTGGCTAAATTTCTGGACTGCAACATCCGGACTCAAGGAATGGAATCACCCAAATGCATGAGTGGAGTATTCCTGACTTCCATAAATACCAGCGCGTGGTGTAATGGTTAAAGTCATGGGAAATGGACTCGTCGCTCCGAGTTAAAATCCTGGACGTGGTAATTGCTTTCACTTAGCGATAATACAACTGGGAAAGGTATTAATCTTACTCTCCCTCTAGATATGTATAAATAGTAGGGCAGACTGGGCTCTTTAACCTTGGTTAGGCAACCGGTCTAGGAGAAGGAAAACTCTGGATTCAAACCTGATAAACTCCGCTTAAGAAATTGACCTTGTGTCACATCCTGCTCGTGCGGAGTGGTTGGTAAATAAATAAATACCAGTTGCTTTGGGCACGAGTTCAGTTGTGCTTATTGAGCTGTGGTTCATACCAACAATATAATAATTTTCTCTAACCCAAGTCATTCAAATTAGACGAACAAGACACCGCTGAAGAAGTAAGAATGAACTTATAAGTTATGTTCTCTGGTGGACACCTACACAGGGACACACCAAAGTGGGCCGATCAACAATGATTTACATTGATTAGCTCCATTTGGATACTAGATGTCATGAGGAAACGTGCCAGGAGTTATGGCCGATAGGGAAGGGTGACGAGAGAGAGTCATGGGAATGCATGCTGTCTGTGTGACGTTCTTTTTCGGGCAAGTACCCTTAGGTAAGTTATGTAACCTCGTCATCCACAGTTATGGATTAAATAATAACACAACTGTTCTTAAACTAGAAGCGGCTACCCGCCGTCGCCTGGGTAAAAGAGGAGAATTTAAAAAAAGGTAGTCTCGTAGATCCATTAATGTTGAATCGAGATGTTGGCCCTCACAGGATGCCCCATTAAAATCCCTACGTAAAAAAAGACCTTGCATTGATCCAGACAATCCGAAAAGAAACATTAATGTCTCCTATTTTAAATATTAGATACAAAAAATAATTCCATGCTGTCACCATTTAAATTTTATTGGTCAATCATTTTCACGAATATAAATAAAATCTTCATTATTTTTTTAATCAGAAAGCAAGATCTGGTGATATTGAATGTGTATATATATTTATTTTGTCATTAATTGTTTTATTTCATAGTTTCCTCCGGACATACATACACACAAACTCTTCTATATATATATATATGTATAGATTACCCATGAATTTTGATATTTAATTAAACAAAGAACTGAAACTAAACGTTTTTATGTTTTTCTTTTAGTCTTCGCACATGTGGTTTTCCCATATATTGAAATTTCCGTTGATTGGTTGGTTGTTTTGTTTTACGCATATCAATTATTTTAGGCTAATTTACTGCCGAATGAAGTCATTTTTATATTTTGGTTCTTACAGTACCTGCTGTTGCTTAAATAGTCAACTATCTAATTACCGAACAGGCTCACCGCTGCTGAACTTTAGTCATCTAGCTGGAACCGGAGCTTTCAACATGACTTGACCCTAAATATCAGATTCTCGAGCTCGAAGATATTTCTTTTAAAACAAAATTACACATGCATACAAAACTACAAAACATACATAAAAGGGGTGCAACTCCTTCTTTAATGAAAACACAATAATTTCATTATTGCATGTTTCTCCTTTCGTCGGGAGAATATTAAGAATTCTGAGGTAGGGGTTATCGTCCTTGTCTACGAGCCTCTCTATCGAACCAACCAATCACGAGCCAGCATAATTTGGCGGCAAAACCAAAGAGACAAATTCTTTCCCCCTCTTTCTGATTCAGCCAGCAACGGAGACAGACCTAAAAAAAGGGTCGCTCTTACCTCTCTTTCTGATTGACCAGCACCGGAGTCAGACGTCAAAATAGAACGTCTATCATATCCAGTCATAATAAACAACATAAAGCCGTTCTTGATCTTGACTTCTTTTTTTACTGTTGAACTAACATCACAACAATAAACAACATGATCCTAACTATTCTACAAAAATAAATGAAAATAATTTTATTTTAATTATGCCATGAATAATGAAAAAGTGGGGAGGAAAAAGTATTGTACAGCCTCCTCGCTGCTTAACGTTGAGGACCTAGCGGGAACCGGTGCTTAGACTGTGACTTGAGTGTAGTACGAATATTAATGAACAGCAATTTTATTTTAATTATACAAGGAATAACGAAAAGGTGGGGTATTCAACGGGTTACCATTTGCTTAAGTTCGGTAATCTGGCGGTTACCGGTATTTTCAGTTAGTTTATCTGTAAGGCTGTTGTTTGCGTTCATATTCTTCGTTTTTCCATTGTTTTTAATTTGATTGCGCTGTTTTTAATTTGCTTGTCATAACTTTGAATTTTCTTTTTAGATTTTAAATTTGCTTTCAATGTTTTTTTCTTTTTTTTCTTTTTTTTCTTTTTTAATTGGATTATTGTAGTTTTTAATTTGTTTGTTTCATTTTCGTACATTTCACTTGCCTGTAGATTTCAATTTTTCTTTCTTCATTTTCTTTTTTAATTTTCTTGACATAGTTTTTAATTTGCTTGCAGTATTTAATTTTCAAATCTGGTGTTCTCGTCTTTGATTTACTTCACATTTTTTATAGTTTGTTTGCAATGATTTTTCTATTTAAATTTGTTTTGTTTTTTAAATTTGATTAGCTCTCAATTTTCTCTGGTGAAGCTGTTTATATTTATTGGTCCCTCCAATGAGTTCCCTGGGATACGAATGTACATACAGTCCATAAATAGAGTTTGGTTTCTGCTTATAAAATAACCAATTTCTATATAAGAAATGTATATTGTTGATTTACTTAGGAGATTGAATTAAATTTTCAGAGTTTATCATTTCACCGTTTGCGTAATATCGAAGACAAGGGCGTGTATGCTTGTAGTTATATATATATATATATATATATATTATATATATATATATACATGTGTGTGTGTGTGTCTGACAGACACATACACACACTTACAGACATACACGCACGCTCACAAAATACACACACAGGTCTCTCTCTCTCTCTCTCTCTCTTTCAATGTCTCTCTCTCTCATCTATCTATCTAAATGTCTTAGTCTTTTTATTTTTGTATATATAAATATATATATATATATATATATATATATATATATATATATGCGTATGTGTGTGTGTGTGGGTATGTATACATACACACGCACAAAAACACACACCCATAACTTTCTTTCTGTCTATCAGCCACCAACACACACGCACGCCGCACACACACACCAATATATCTAACTCACTCTCTCATATATATATATATATATAATGCCTTCTTTTCAAATTTGAGTTACACATATTGATATTTCGATTGATTGGTTCCTTATTGTTTTTGCTTTTTTGGTCTTTAGAATCGTCAAACACCAGCTGGGGCCAGTTTATATATATATATATATATATATATATATATATATATATATATATGGATGTACATTTATTCATTTATTTAAGTCTCTTCTTCAAAATGTCAACTCAATAGGCTGCTGTCGTCGCGTTGCCAGAAATAGCAATGTTATTCAGCCCAAAGAAAAGACGCTTGAAGGCAATCTATGGATTAGAGCTGAACACTACGCACCGGGAGACGATCGTCTCGTCAAAGTCGCAGCACAATAGGGCAAGCAACATGGTGGAAAAATCGTTCTTTTCTTGTCTTTTATACACCCACAATTCCGCCTTTTCTTTCTTTCCGCCATCTTTTATTTTTCATTCCTTCTTTCTGTCTTTCTTTCTTTTTTTTTTTCTTTTTTACTATTCTCTGCTCATACTGTCTTTGTATTTTATCAACGGGGAGGGATCGGATGGAATTGTATTGGCTTTTTATATTTCTTTTTTCTGACTTTACGATTTGATATCATTTGATAGATTTCTTTTTACGAGTATTTTAAAATTTTATTTTGATTCATTAAAAACAAAATTCAATTCGTTTTTCATTCTTAACCATCACTGTGGTGCTTTTTAGATCTTTCATTCGTTGATTGATTGATTCATTCACCTAGTCATTCATTCATCTTTTCTTTCGCTCTTTCTTTCTTTCTTTCATTCTTTTGTTTGTGAGTCCTTTTTCCTCACTTCTTTTATTATCTTTCATTTTTAAATATAACGGTGGTACGTTTAGGCACTTCATTCATTCATTCATTCATTCATTATCTCAGTCATCCATTCATCTTTTCTTTTTTTTTCTTTCTTTCTTTCTTTCTTTCTTTCTTTTATTTGTGTATTCTTTTCCTTCCATTTCTTTTATTATATTTCATTTTTAAATATAACTGTGGTGCGTTTGAGCACTTCATTCATTCATTCATATCTCAGTCATTCATCTTCCTTCTTTTTTCTTTCTTTTTTTCTTTCTTTCTTTCTTTTATTTGTGTATTCTTTTCCTTCCATTTCTTTTATTATATTTCATTTTTAAACATGACTGTGGTGCGTTTAGGCACTTCATTCATTCATTTATTCATTATCTCAGTCATTCATTCATCTTTTCTTTCTTTTTTCTTTCTTTTTTTCTTTATTTGTGTATTCTTTTCCTTCCATTTCTTTTATTATATTTCATTTTTAAACATGACTGGGGAGATTTTGGACTCTTCATTCATTCATTCATTCACAGTAATTCATTCACCTTTCCCTTCATTCATTCATTCATTCATTCATTCACAGTAATTCATTCAACTTTCCCTTCATTCATTCATTCATTTATTCACTCATTCATTCACTATTTTTTCTTTCTTTCTTTCTTTTTTTCTTTCTTTCTTTGTGGTTTTTTCTCTTCCTTCCTTTTATTATATTTCATTCTTAAACATGCCTTTGGGCCATTCATTCATTAATTCATTCATTCCTTCACTCTTTCATTCATTCAACTTTTGTTTGTTTGTTTATTTATTTATTCTTCTTTTCTGTCTTTCTTTCTTTCTTTTGTTTGTGTGTCATTCTCTCTCCACTTCTTATTATATTTCATTTTTAAACATGGATGTGGTGCTTTTCGGCTCTTCCTTCATTCATTCCCAGTCATTTATTCATTTTCCTTTCTGTCTTTCTTTTTTCTTTCTTTCTTTCTTTTTTTCTTTCTTTCTTTGTGTTTTTTTTCTCTTCCTTCCTTTTATTATATTTCATTCTTAAACATGCCTTTAGGACCTTCATTCATTCATTAATTCATTCATTCCTTCACTCTTTCATTCATTCAACTTTTGTTTGTTTATTTATTTATTTCTTCTTTCTGTCTTTCTTTCTTTCTTTTGTTTGTGTGTCATTCACTGTCCACCTCTTATTATATTTCTTCTTTTTTTTTTAAACCTGCATGTGGTGCTTTTCGGCTCTTCCTTCCTTCATTCCCAGTCATTTATTCATTTTTCCTTTCTGTCTTTCTTTTTTCTTTCTTTCTTTCTCGCTTTCCAACCCCCTCTCTCTTCATCTCTACCTTTCTTTGAATCTATCTCACTCTCATTTATTTCATTTACTTTCTAAAATCTGTTAATCTTCCTTTTCTTTCTCTTTTTCATTTCATCCCCGTATATATATATATATATATATATATATATATATATATATATATCTGTCTCTCCCTCTGCCTCTCTACGAATCATCTCACTCTCATTTACTTTTATTTATTTTCTAAAATCGTGTCTTATTCTTCCATTTTCTTTCTTTCTTTCTTTCTTTTCTAACTCGCTTCCCCCCTCTCTCTCTCTCTCTCTCTTTCTCTCACGCACTCTTCCCCCTCTCTCTCTCTCTCTGAATCCCTCTCTCACTCACTCTCTCTGAATCTCTCTGAACCCCCTCACGCACTCTTGCCCCTCTCTCTCTGAATCCCTCTCACTCACTCACTCTCTCTGAATCCCCCTCTCTCTCTGAATCCCTTTCACTCTCTCTGAATCCCTCTCACTTTCATTTACTTCTATTTATTTTCTAAATTCATCTCTTATTCTTCCATTGTCTTTCTTTCTTTTTCGGATTGTTTTTCTTTCATTTTTTTAAATCCCTGTTTCTCCTATTATTTTACTCACATTTTCCCTTTCTGAACTTCTATCCCTTTCTTTCTCCTTTCTCTTTTTTCTTTTTCTCTGTGTTTATTATCTCTTTCCTTTTTAAATCTGTTTAAAAGAAATGCATTCATCATTTTTATCTCTTTTTCTTCCATCTTATTTATCATCCTCCGTGAATTCATCGCTATTTATAAACTATCACTGAATGTTTATTTCTCTCTAGACTTCAATTGAAAATATCGCGGTCTCCGTATTTCAACTTTATCTTTTATAATATTTCGTCAGTCTGCTTAAAAGCGGAGAGATATTAGCGTATTTTCCAATGTCGCTAGAGATTCGTTTTTTTTTAAAACCATATAAGTATTATCATTTCAATAACTAAACTGTGTCAGAATCCTCACTTTAGTAGTGTCACAAGGGATTTGATTTGAAAACCAAATAAATATTGTTATTTTAATAACTAAACTGTGTCGCAGCCCTCAATTTCGTAGTTTATGAAATTATTCATACCTATCATGGACCGTATGACATTAAGGCACCCCTTTTTGATCTCGATTAAGAAAGGACATGTTTTTCATTTACACTGTCAATATCCGATTGTTTGTTAGGGTTTAGTTTAGGGTTAGGGGTTGATTTTACAATTTTTAAAAAATCTAAAAATCGTCTGTTAAAACAACCGGATATTGACGGTGTAAATGAAAGACGTCCTTTCTTAATCGAGATCAAAAAGGGGTGCCTTACGGTCATATAGTCCCCTATCATTTGTACAGTTTGTCATATCTAATTCTGATCTATATATTAATACTCGTGTTCATTAATTGTACTATCGTTATCATCTTGCAAAACCCTTTTGTTAAAAATGTTACCGTCCAAATCATCCGAAATGAAATGCAAAAATTAAATCCTGGTTATATGGTATTGCTCACCCGCCGAATTCTTATTTCGTATAAATGTTGTTATCTCAGCTAAATAATGGACCATTCCGTTTTTATAATAAAAATAAAAAGGTAAAAAAAAAGACTTGCTACACAGAAAAATTATCATGATAGAAAGAAAGACAGAGGGGAAATACATAGAGAGGGGATAATAGAAAGATGAAAAGAAGGAAAGAAAGAAAAAAGTGTGTGAGAGAGAGTTAAAAAAGATCATTATACTTTTTAAACATTGAACTATTATGCAGTAGCTCATAAGTAAACATATCAAACGATGTAATAATTTGATTATCATACTGTGAAATATCCACAGATCCTGCTAGGTTTATATTTGGCGGACTGACAAATTGTCGGAGGGTGACGTGGACTATCCTGCCTTCATTACCACAAGAGATAGTCTTGCTGAGATGGAGCGCCACATCTACCTCAGATGCTCACTTTACCGAAGAGATCAGATTTTCAAGCTGTGCTACTCATGTGCTGACTTGGCGGGGACCGGTATCGAACCTGGAACCTTGCGATTACGAGACAGGTGCTCTACCCACTCAACTAACCCTACCTCTATACATAACATTATAGATAAAATCCTTCTAATTTTCTTTTTTTTTCTTTGTGTTTTGCATTATTTTTTCATTCGTTCAAATATTTTATTTTTGGAATAATTAATGTCTCTCCATATACTATTGAAAAAAATATAATTAATTGAAATAAAAAAAAATAAAACGGAGCCATTTTTAATTAACGTTATCAAGCATCGAGTTATCTCCCTTGAGAAATTATAGCAATCGAATTAAGCGGCACCAGATATCGTTCATTTTTTTTGTTTTGTTTTTTTTAATTTTTATTTTGTTGTTTGTTTTTGTTATTTTCATATATCTAAATGAACGAGACGCGATCAATAATCTATATTTTAATACTCGTCTTCCTTAATTGTACGTATTGTAACAGTCTCTAGTTAAAAAAAGATACCATCCAAATCATGCAAAATGTAAATCCAAAATGTGTATATATATATATATATATATATATATATATATATATATATATATCTGTGTGTGTAAGTTGAAAAAGGAAAATAAATCCGGCAATTTGCTGAAAGGATAAATAAATAAAGGAAAGAAAATGTTGAATGGATAAAATTAATTTAATGAATTACCAACACGTGTTTCGACCAGGAGTTTGTTCATGCACACATTGTATTCTATTTATCTTATGTTAAAGATAAAATAAAGTAACAATAATAGAAAATTACGTAAGCGTCTTTAAATATTACATAAGCGTCTCTAAAAATTCTAAAAAAAAATTTTTTCTAACACTTCAAAATGTTTCTGTATTTTGACAGTTTTAACTTCAAATATCAAACATTTTACCTTGGAGAACGCCGTATTTCTTTGTATACTTTAATATTTTGTAATTTTCTATTATTGTTATTTTATTTCATATTTAAAATAATGATAAATAGAATACAATGTGAACATGAAGCAACTCCCAGCCAAAACACGTGTTGGTAATTCATTAAATCAATTTTATCCATTCAGCATTTTTTTTATTTATTTCAACATCTCTTTCACACACACACACACACACACACACACACACACACACATATATATATAATTATATATATATATATATATATATATATATATATATATATATATATATATATGTGTGTGTGTGTGTGTGTGTGTGTTACGAAAAAAAAAAAAAAAAGTGCACACTTTGAATTCGGACAGAATTGTTAAGTCTACAGTATTTCTGAAACATTAGTCTATTTTAACTTGGACATCCACAATCTTTTCACGCTTCAAAAATAACCCGGCACTTTTACTTTATTTTTCATAACACAAATATGCGAAGCATACGCGAAACCCTTACAATTGCAATAACAATAACAATAACAACATATATATGTATGTATGTATGTATGTATGTATGTATGTAATATTAGCTGCATGTATGTTAATGCACTTAGGAATATTTCCTTTTTTCTTATTATATATTTTTTGGTGGTGGGTTCTTAAACATTTTCCAATTTTTCTTTCTTTAAAAGATTTTTTTCTGTTTTCCTCGATGATCACTTATTTTTAATTCCTTCTTCTTTATAAAAACTTATTGTTTGATAGTTTTTATTTTTTTCCATTTTTAAAACCATTTTTTTTTTCCTTTCCCAGTTCCTGATTCATTTTCATTTTTATTTCCATTTTCAATACTTTGTCAACTTCCTTTCTAATTTCGTTCTTTTGTTTCATATTTTTGTCTCTTTCGACTTTATTCTCAAGATTCCATTCCATTTCGGTTTCCGATACTCCACTGATGATTGGCTCTTTTGTTCGACATTCACTCAACACTCGAAAGTGTTTCGCTATGGATATGACCATCATTCACATTCAAAAACTCGTGCATGCGCACTGGAAAGCAGACAAAGAAAAAACAAATATTGTAGAAAATAACAACTTTCAGATTGAAATACGCGCATTCATTACAGCCAATAAAATACATCTGCTATCATGGTGGTCTACGAATATCTAAGTAGCTATTACCGATTGTACGGTTCTGTAATTTCAAATATTTGTTTGGATGTTCTGGATTTATGTAATAGATAATACTGCCTAATAAAAAGAAAAGACGACAGAGAGGCCGGACCATATTACCTTTAGGCACCCCTTTTTGATCTCGATTAAGAAAGGACCTATTTTTCATTTACACTGTCAATATCTGGTTGTTTTTAGGGATTAGGCTTAGGGTTAGGGTTAGGATACGGATTAGGGCTAGGAGTTATTTATTTTTTAATCTAAAAATCGTCTGTTAAAAACCAGATATTGACGGTGTAAATAAAAAACATATCCTTTCTTAATCGAGATCAAAAAAGGGTGCCTAAAGGTCATATGGTCCGAGAGGCCTACTGTTGGTATCAACTGGAGCTCGAGAGTCTATCACATTTTCTCAATGCTAAACATGGGAGATCGTTTGTGCATCTAAGATGGAGCACCAAACATACCAATTTTAGAAAATAGTTTCAATCTCTGCTACTGAGTTAACGAAGTATCTGACTATTTGAAATGTGTACATCTCTACATTCACTTCAAATATTTTTATTCCAAAAATGAGATACAGAGATGCACAGCACGTCTCGGCATAAAGCCGGAAGATTTATTTGGGGACGGGTTACAAAACTGGTTATAATGTTACATGGTTCTAGCAAGCTAGGTTCATTAGTCGACCGATCCATTCAAAAATAAATCTTGCGTTCTTTTCCTTGCTCAGCGTACTTTCACCAAAATACCTCGTTCTCTCTATGGCTTTAACCTACTTAAAATATCCCATTTTCGAATGATTTGATTTTCACGTATTACGTGCCTCGAATGAATTTTGAAGATGGAAGGGTAGGGAAGTAACAAAACATAAAGCCCCGAGAAACTGAAAATATACAACAAATAAAATGCTGGGCCATTTTTGAGTTAACGAGTAGCTGTATTGAACAAAGAACATTGGGATTCTTAGGTCGACTCTTTATAAACTGAGCAAAACCGGAATTATGGTTGTTTACGAAGATGTAAGTAAGTAGTTAGTACCGATTGTTCATGTTGTTCTGTAGTTTCAAATATTTACTTAGATCTTCTAGATTTTGTAATACCTAACACTGCTTAGTAAAAAGAAAAGACGGTTGAAGTGACTTACTATCGGTATCAGCCAGGCAAAGAGGGAGTCTGTCATCTTTTCACAAACACTAGACCAGAGAGATTGTTTTGCGCCTGGGTGGACCACCACTTTATCCGAAATTTATCCGAATTATACTTTATTCGAAATAATTCATAATATTATTGGATATTATTTTTCAACTAAGAAAATGGGTGCAAAATTTAAAGAAAATATTTCATTAATCATTTTTTTTCGAGAAATGTATTCCGTTGCATATATTTAACTTCCAAACAAGCAGTATACCTCACACAATCCTTTTTAGCAGAGCTTTCCCTCTTTTAACCCGATTAATATTCTAAGAGTAACTCTTTGCCTATATAAAATGCTCACAGCGGCTCTCCCACTACTGTGATCGTGATTATGTTTTTGTTCATTATAACTGAGGAGAAAGAATCAAAATTACAATAATAATAGGGATTTATTTGAATATAATGTGTTCTTATATGAATAGATAGTGAAATTTGAAATATCCCATCAAACAGGTGAAAATACCAAGAACATTTGTGACAGTCGTGGAGGAGATTTTGTAGACAAAGAGTTAAAGAGCCCATTCTGCCCTACTATTTTTTCCATAGGTTGAGGGGAAAATACTTGGATTTATCCTTTTTTCAAGTGTATCAGCGTTATGGAAATGCAAAAAGTCTCGTCCAGGAATTGAACTCGGGTCACTGTGTACATTATCTACGGCGCTAAACATTACACAACGAGAATATCATTTTATGATAAGATTACGTCATAAAGTGTGAAAGTACGACTGAGATCAAAATATAATGTATTTGCTTGGTTTATTTTCTTTGTTTTAATGCCAAAGTCTTCCTCATAGAACAGCTGTAGTGTACTATTTAACCCATAGATGGGGATAAGGGGTTCAGATTTCTCCTAAAAGGTATTAGTATAAAAGGGAACGGAATACCACGACAATGATATCGCAGTGCAGCACGATATCCACTATGGCACGGTGACTCCCCTTGAGTACATTGTATGGAAGTATATATATATATATATATATATATATATATATATATATATATATATTGGGGTGGGTGAATGGTGACATTTCATCCTTTCTATTTGATTCTATTCATCTTTTATAATTTCTAAATTCAATCCATATATTTCTTCCACCTGAATTGTCTTATTATATTCCGTTCAAGGTCAGTGAAATTCTTCATACGTTGATTGTCTTTGGCGGTGGGGTTCTTGGTTTGCTGCAGATAATAATATTCATGTTGAGTCCCTTTTTCATTTTTCTACTTTTCTGCTTCATTGCACAAAAGAACCTTGATTAACATCTGTTATGAATGCTTCTACATTAACATGAAACTTTAATTATACATTTTACATTGCAATTAGAAGTATAGTGTGTCCAGAAAATTTCTAAATGATTTGAAATTTGAATATCTAAGTAAAGTCCTAATGTTGC
>CM042138.1:14371445-14378945 GCA_023376005.1 Doryteuthis pealeii | reverse complement strand
GGCAATCGGAGAGTCCCCAGATCAATCGGCTGGTCACAGCAAGCCCTAGCACTTATATGAGTGTCTCAACTCTATTGCTCTTATGGCAAGTCTCGACCTTTTTATTATATATGTGCTAGAAGGCGGTGGTCGGGTGGTTTTCATGTCCTGGGAATGACATTAAACTCTATCTGATGGTGAAATTTACCATGTGGAGTACCCCTTCATTCCCATTATTTCTAGGTCCATGCAGTTATCATCCCATCTATGAGCTACATAAAAAGATGAGTTTAAAAATGAGTTTTAAAAAACGAGTGTTAAAAAAATGTAAAAAAAACAAAAACATCAAGAAGGAATAAAATATAATGTCTTTGTAATAAGATAACTCAACAAGGTTTGTCATGCCGTAAAATCCAATCAATAAATCTACTAATACATATCTATAAGAAACAGAACAATCAGTTAGCTGATGTGACGACGTATAAGGATTTGGAAGATAGGCAACAATAGGTAATCGGGGTTTACGTTTTTGGATTTCATCGTGGACGATTTGGACGGTCTAAATTTTAACCAGGGGGTGATGCAAGATTACAACGGTCGGACAATTAAGGAAGACGAGTATCAATATATAGATAGTTTCAGTAATGTTAAAACGGTACAATTCTGAATATATAAAATAGTAATAAAAGTAATGATAGTAATATATATGTAAATATATATATAATATATATATTTATTAATATATATTAGTAATATAATACCATATCTATTAATAATGGAATCGCTCCGCTTTTGTCTTAACAAAAACTACGTCCCACTACCTAAAATCGTCATAACATAGAATAAATACACTCAAAATTTGAACATGCAATGTTAGACAGTCCTCATTGGTTTTTTAAACAAGTTTTAATAAATACATACCTGGGTTACCTATCTCTCTCTCTAATATATATAATAATATATATATATATAATATATATATATATATATAATATATATATATATTATATATATATATATATTTTTTAATGAATATTTAAAGTTTATCAGAACTAAGTTTCCAATTAAATTTTTAAAAAAATTTGTTTACTCTTAATAAATTTGATGATTTTACTTTACTTATGATACACACTCTCTGATATCAATTTTCAACTCCCATCCCCTCAGACAATATTTATTTTACGTCGCCCAGTGGACATTTTTTATTTTGCTAGTATTAGTATATATATTTATAAATAGTAATAATAGTAATGATAGTACTCAACTATCTGCAAAAAATATGTTGCTTTTATGAGAAGACGGATCTTGAGTAGTAACTGTATTCAGCCAAAATATCAATTTGTCAAACAGCTGGTGGTCTTAAATGTACCATGCAATAGGAGTCCAACGGTGCAATTCAAGAGTGTGCATATGGTGTTCTCCAAGAAGACTTCAGTATCTTCTTTTAAGCTGAGTTCTCAATTTCCTCTCAATCAAAGACATGGGATTGCACCATCGATATTGTAGGAGTAACCCGCTGCTCGTAATATATAAATATATATCCATGTATTGCCACGTGCATGTATTTGTGTGTTATTTTAGCCTCGCTATACACACACACACACATATACACACATATATATATATATGTGTGTTTGAGTTGTGTGTGATTGTGTATATGTATATATATTGGTAATATATATATATTGGTGTGTGTGTATATAATATATATATATATATATATCTTGTGTTATATTACACACATATATATATATATATATTTGTGTGAATATTATATATATATATATATATATTCCACCAAATATATATAGGATCAACTGTTGTACCAAGAACTTGGTAGCACACCAAGTATATATATATATATATATATATATATATATATATATATATCTTTTGTATATATATATTTTGTATATATATATATATATATATATATATATCAGTTTAACCACGGCCAAATATATATATATGTGTGTGTGTGTATGTATGTATGTATGTATGCATATACATATGGATATATATATATGTATATATATATATATACATCTTTACAAACAACACACACACACACACATATATATATATATATATAATATATATATATAATATATATATATTTGTGAATAACAAGGCCTTAAATACCATGGGTATCATGGTTATGGACCATTTCCACTCGTGAGTATGCCCACGAGCTTCTTCAGACCACTGATATCTCGATGAAAGAAGAAAAAAAGATATCAGTGGTCTCAAGAAGCTCGTGGGCATACTCACGAGTGGAAATGGTCTATAACCATGATACCCATGGTATTTAAGACTTTTTTTTCAAAAATAACTTTGCTGTATTTACAATAATTAAGCATTGAGTTCTCATACGGAACCTGAACTCTACAGCAAACTACTGGTAGAGAATAGGACCAGCCTAGGATCAACTTGTACCAAGAAACTTGGTACCGCACCAAAGTGTATATATATATATATATATATATATATTATATATATATATATATATATACTATATTGGGTTTGTGGCAACCCTTGATGCACAAATTCTTTCCTATCGACTGTGCAAAAAAGTGTGGATGGTCCAACACAAGCCTTCACCACTATAAACAAACCACTGTGTGGGTGTTCATTGTGTGTGTGAACCCTCATGCGTCGAAAATCGACGAGAGAGTCATATATATATATATATATATATATGAATAATAAATAGATAATATGGGTATTATATTTATAATTAAACAGTGCTCAATATCATTGATAGACTATTTATATTCAAGTTAAGATATCGTGACATAGAGTCAGTGGCGCTTGGTTAGTGATATATATATATATATATATATATATATATATATGAGTGAGTGTGTATGTGTTATATAATCATTGGAATATAGTTACAGTTACCTATTTGTATTTCTTTTAATATTTTTATCCCTATAGTCGTCGGGGTGGCCTAAACTCGCTATCAGCCAATCTGCGAAGGAGTCTATCCACTTTTCCCTAGGACCAGAACAAGGAGATTGTTTTTGCGGCTGAGGTGGGGAGCCACACCTAAAATCAGCTCCGTACTTTACCGCACAGTACCCTGTACTACTCATACACAAAGTTATCGAGGGCCGGTATCGAACTATATATAAATATATATGTGTGTTGGGGGTGGTGCGTGTTTCTATCAGCGTGCCTTTATATATCGTTATATATCTTCAAAATGCATTCATTAAGCCATAAACGGGCAGCAGCAAGATAACTGTTATGGTAACATATAAATTCACACCGTGTGAAACAATCGTTCAATTAGCAGAATTGACATGGACCCATTCGTGCACACGAATGCACAAGAAAACAAAGAACTTCGTCGAAAATGGAATCGCCGTCCACGCGCATGCGCATAGGACAAAAAAAATCAAACGTCAGTTCATAAATAAATAGCAATCAGTAGATTTCATGCACGCACTTGCAATCACTGACATACGCTATGCACAGGGAAGCGGGGAAAACTTCTTTTCAAAGTGTGATTTGCACGATGAAACACACCGTAGAATTAAGATATAAAATATACAGAATGACTGGACAAAAAAGACAAATTCGCGCTGTGATGCTCATGTTATGCGAGGGACCCCTTCTTTTTTTCTACTTCTTTTCGGTATCCGCTTATATAGTTTACACGCAGGCAGAGGATACATGAGTGCTGATAATTGCAATTTGAGGGCTGTTTTTCAGGCAAGACAAGAAAGACACCCCACACAAAAAATAGCAAATAAAATGAAAAAATATATAAAAAAGGAATAAGCTATTGCAGTTCGGTAGTTGGAAGGTTAAGTATTTGCTCTCTTTCTGCTGAACAATTATAGCCGTGTGAAAGAAACGAAAAGAAGAAAAAAAAAAAAAAAAAAAAACAAAAGAAAGAAAGAGAGAGAAGAGAGAGAGAGAGAGAGAGAAGAGAAGAGAGAGAGAGAGAAATAGAAGAAGAGTGGGTGATATATATATATATATATATATATATATATATATAATATATAGAGAGAGAGAGAGAGAGAGAGAGAGAGAGAGAGAGAATAAACAAAATAACAAAAGGAAAAATATTGTCGCTGAAACTCATACATAATTATACACAAGTGAGAAGAAAAAAAAAAGAAAAACAGATATATATATATATTGACACAGAGAGAGAGAGAGAGAGAGAGAGAGAGAGAGAGAGAGAAGAGAGAGAGAGAGAGAGAGAGAGAGAGAGAGAGAGAGGGGGAGAATAAACAAAATAAAAAGGAATACTATTGTCTGACTTTTACACAGAATAACACAGAAACACCCGCTGTAATCCATACGTAATCATACACAAGTCGTTTAATATATTAAATAGGACAGAGAGCACCGATTCCCACATAAAGCACTCAGTAACACAAATGATCCACACACGTAATGTACTTGATAGCATAGGAAAACACACAGCACACCAAAAAAAAACCCCAAAAAACAGGAAAGGTCTCCACAGATGCATTAACGTATAAATATCATTTAAAACTCGCCATTGTTAACACGTAAACGCACGCATGCTTCATTGACGTAGCAGTACATTTGCACAAGATGCCGAGTTGATGCTGCAGTTTTCGAGACAAAACCTTTCTAAATTGACACAGGCAGAAACTGAGCCAATACAGAGACACCTACACACCGAATAATCAGATTCAAACTGATTTGAGATATTCTATACACTGTACACACAAACCAGATTTGTGTACACAACGGCACACGAATCGAGCTAAAGAGGCTCGAACACGTGTCAGGCTTTTAAGTAAATAAGTAAATAGTTGAAGAAGGATTGTAACTTTATTACGTGCGTGAGATTTTCTATTCAGGGTGTTCATCTTACGCTTAAAAAAATAAAGAATTCATTTATTGATACTCGTGTTCCTCAAAAGTACTTTTACACACTGGACCCATCAACAAACACGAACATTTAGGTAAATAGTCTTCAATATTAATTAATAGAGCAGGTTATCTAAGTGACAGTTAAGTTATTTGGGTAATCTAAGAAAAAAAAACAACATATAGCTGGGTAGGAGTTGTGTTAATTATTTTTCTATGTTACTGCCTCTACTCAGGATTGAACCCGGAATCCAGAGATAACTTGTACTTAGAACTGTCTTAACCTAACTACCTTATTCACTAGGCCATGTGTCCAATTGGACAACTGAGTTCGAAAAGAAGGTTCTCGAGTCCGAGAAGGTTCCTGAGTCCGACAAGAAATACCTGAAGAAGGCCGGAGGGCATATCGGCCGAAACGTTGTACAAATAACAATGAAGATGGGGACAATAGTCCGAATAACGCAGATAATACTAATCATCAAGCCTCATCTCAAACATTCAGAGAAAAATTATGTTTGTTCTTAAAAACCCTGAAAATCTAAATAATGTTTTATATTTTCTGCATTAATATCCATTGAGGTTTGTTGTAGTCAATGATTTTTTTGTTATTTTTCTAATTCTTAGACATTGAAAAAATGTTTATGATAATCATTCTCTTCTCAGCATATGAAAATATGTTTTAATTAAAAACTATGTACATTTGTTACATAATCCATGCGGTTACATAAGATTATTGTCAATTCCCTGTATTTCTAAAGGGATGTATATTTAAGTTACATGTATATTTAAGTTACAGTTAAGTTATTTTATATTTTGCATGCATATTTAAGTTACAGTTAAGTTATTTGGGTAATCTGAAGAAAAAAAAAAAAACAGTGCTTTTTGCTGACAGTTTCTCACCTATGCAATTTTGAAACTGAGTGCACTTGTTTTTTTAAAAGGAGAAAAATAACACTGTATTGTAGAAAAAACACAAAATAGAATCTAATGAATAAAGTGCCTTAATATGTTTTAATGTTTATTTTTTATGAATATTTTTCTTTTTGGGATAATACATTTGGAAACTTAAATGTTTTTAGAGAACTTATTAACATTAGTGTATCTGAAGCTCTCAAATTTTAGCTCTCAGCACAAAGCAAACAATTGACTGAGGGATAGCTCGTAACTCGGAAAACTATATACTGGGACAATCATAAATCAGGGTACCACTGTACATTATATATACTAGTACAAAATAACCCCCCCCCCCAGGCGATGTAAAAATAGATTTTTGAAACATATTGCCTGAGTGATGGGAGTTAAAAATTCAATGTCAGCGAGTTTGTACGCTAAGTAAGTAAAATCATCAAATTCATTTAAGGATTAAAAAAATAAAACAATTTGAAATGTAAACTTTAAATATGTATTAAAATAAAACAAACTATATATAGATATATAATACCAGTCATGTAATTATTAAAACTTGTTTTAAAAAACAATGAGGACTGTCTAATGTTGCATGTTCAAATTTTGAGTGTATTTAATAATTTATTTTATGTTATGACGATTTTGCGTAATGTGACGTAAGCAGTGACGTAATCTTTGTTACAGACAAAAACCGGAAGCGAATCTCCATCATTTATAGATTTGGGTCATCTGAATATTTAGGAAAATATAAGATGATACGTTTATTCCCTCGTTTGTGTACAGCTGAGAGTCGTTGGCAGGGTTACAAAACGTGGGACCTTCGGGAGTTCTCTTCAAGTCATCTCAAACCTGATCGTTGTCTCTTTAATCGATCTTCACGGGCTTCTCTTATTGTAGTCTGACTCCCGGTGCCACGCCTCTTTGATCGTGACACCTACGCAGTTTTTCTGTAAGACACAAATCTTCGCCCACGCAGCCTGTTTTCATTGGCTATGGGCTAGGCCTACATATTTTTGCGCCTAAACCGTGTCAAATGTGCACCTGCATCTCCAGGTGCAAAAGGTCTGCTCAGGGCCACATCCTGTTTTCGTTTTCAGCCTGCACTTGACACCCATGCACTTCCTGCGGGCAGCCCGGTTCTCAGGTGCACTGATCAGGCAATATATTACAGTACGACCGTTATCATCAAAACTGTTATTTGTGTAATTTATACAATCTGAGAGGTTCCATTTTTAGGAGACATTTAAATGAACAATCCGCTTGTTGCTAAATCATCTCTCCGTTATCATCCTGCAACACCCACTGGTTAAAAATCAAACCGCCCAAATTGTTAAAGATGCAATGCAGATTATCTGGTATCGCTTAATTGCAGATTGTTTATTTTTCACATTTTATTTCATCCAATTTAAAAATGAAACATTACAAATGGTCTTACCTCGCTTAAATGCCTAACTTAAAATCAAAATGAATTGCAAAACAAAAAAAGAAAAAAAAAGTTAAATGTTTGCTTTATTTGTAATATTGAAATTGTGAATTATGGAATATATTTTGGTAATTTTCATCTTATTTCGTCCTGGCCTCCTGCCTTAATTTATGCCATGTTTTAGCGAGCCAGCGTTAAGCGAATTTTCAGCCTATATTTTTGTCAGAAAGTTGATGTACATATTTCAACCCCCCCCCGCCTCCGCGCACTATAGATATTGAGAAAAGTGTGACAGAGAGTTAAGTCAGGATTATTATACTTTTTACATA
>CM042138.1:14333945-14366445 GCA_023376005.1 Doryteuthis pealeii | reverse complement strand
GCTACAATAATATTGCGCACTGTTTACTTATAAATATAGCACCGATATTTTTTTTAAATAAATGTGTGTGTGTGTGAGTGCGCCTGTGTGTGTGTGTGTAATTTTAGTTTCTATATTCTTGTTCATGAATTCTACTTAACCATACTTATCTTGAGATCTATCTATATAAGTAAACAAATTACTGTTTTTATACTGATGTAAACATTTCTAAATATTTTAGCGCCAAACCGATTCTATATTAAGTGTCTGTCTTCGATTTATGTCGTTTATTTTATATCAATTATTAATTCTCGTATCCTGATTAAATTTTTGGCATTGAGTTTTATAGTCGAATTTGGGGTGAATATTGAAAGTGTAGAAAATAAAGTTCAAGAAATAAAACCTACATAAATAATATTCAAGTCACGTACAATATTGCCAATAAATAAGTATCCAACTAATAATATTTCATATATTTTTAACTGAAGATAACAGTTATTTCCTGAAAAAGTATTATAAAATCAAATCGGGTATCTTTAACTATAATTTACAACCCGATTCTCCAGTCCATAAATCTTATAGAAAACTATTTTTAGCAATCGGAGAATAATTATACTAATTTATATACAAGGTGTGTCAAAAAATATCGAGATTTTTTGTACTTTTTGACACACCTTGTATTCTGAAAAAAATAACGTTCGATTTTCTTCATTTCTATCTTGGTAAATACAGTTTTAAACTTGTTTTTTTTTTACACACCTTGTATTCTGAAAAAAAATAACGTTCGATTTTCTTCATTTCTATCTTGGTAAATACAGTTTTAAACTTTTTTTTTTTTTTTTACACACCTTGTATTCTGAAAAAAATAATCAATCAATGGAACGTTTTTTTTTTCAGAATACAATGTGTGTCAAAAAGTACTAAAAATCTCGATACTTTTTTTATATATCTTATATGGGCAAATTTCGTTTTTGGTTATATATAGTTGCGATTTAATTTTTACTTACATAGATTCAATGCTGTAATGTTTGAAAATAAATAATACCTAATAATATCTGTTTTGATTGCTAAAAAATTCAACGAGAAATAATTACAGAAATCTTTGATTTAAGAAAAAAATATTTGTTTAAAAAGTTTTAAGGAATTGGTTGATGGGTGATAACTTTTTACTGCAGTGATCAAATGGTTAGTGCATATAAATGTAATTTAGCAAAAGGCACTGGTGATTTCTCCTGTTTTTTTTTTTTGTTTTTTTTTTGTTGTTTTTTTTAGCATTTATGGTATGAATCCACTTCTCCGCAAGGATTTGTTGTCGCACATCATTTACATGGCATAAACACCCAGCCGTTTTATAATATTTTAGATCAGGGACAGCGCCTAGTTATCAGTATCATGTAACTTAGCAATACCCTCCATATCTTACTTAGAGGGCAGTTAGGAACTGCTTAGTAATTCTAATAGCCCCGAATATACTATTAAATGAACCATTCATAATGAAAACACCACAATCTAAAAATTTAATGAAAACACAATTTCTTATAATTCTGGAAAAATGTTATGAAAATATTTTAAACAGTTGACATCATTATAAATGACTATTTATAAAACTCCGTCTTTAGATGTACAGGGTGGACTAAACTAAACAATTGATCTATGTCTCATATGCAAAGTTTAGTCTCTACCGTCAACTGAGATTTCGATTTGATTGAACGTCCCGTTACGTATTCGTCCGTCGGAGTATCAGGTCAAGCAATCGAGAAATTCACCATTTACGGCGTCTCCCGGGTCTATGGGGGTTATTTTGCAATGCCGATCTCCTCTGGTAAAATAAGGAATGCTTTCTTCGGTTATATTGGACAAGAAATAAGAATCGATCGTTTATGTGACCTGTTATCAAACGCTAATGTGCTCCAACAACCCAACTATTTACCACAAATCTGTGGGGAGAATTAGATTTGTATGTTTTGCCTGTCGGTGTTCGAAATCAGTTCTTCTATTGCATTAAATGTGACATTAGACATTTGGTCGCCGGAAGCCCCCCCCCCCCCCGTTAGATTCGATTATTTTAAAGTGATATAAATTTCGACATATTTCCGGTTTACTTATCGGCTTGTACTGACTAAAAATAAGAATTTATATTGTTTACATTTTGTCTTAAAACACAAAATTTACACTGTAATTAATCAAACATATTGTCATATTCACACAAAACGCAACAAAACAAGTGAGCGATGTTAGGATCCCAATATCGCCACACATGTTTAACGTAAAATAACGTGAAACCGCTCAGCCACACATCATTCCGTCTTTAAGCATCTCCAGTCGCCAGCCACGGCCAACAGGTTAACCCTATTTATCCAAGTGCACATCTGCAGAGGGGTAAGAAATTATCCCTCTGCAGAGGTGCAGTTGCGTAAATAGACCAAAGACAGAGGATCGCATAGGCGAGAAACTGTCATAAACCGGCGCTATTGACTCCATGTCCACCCTTCTTTTATATATATATATATATATATATATATATATATACATGAGAAAAGGAAATGTTCCAAAATAGATGAATATATTTTGATGTTGACGTCAACGCTTAAACGTTTCGGTTTATGTAAAATCTTCCTTGTATGTGTTCTCGGATTCATTTACTTATTTTACTCACACACACACACACACACACACATATATATATATAATATATATATATATATATATATATATATATATATATATTTCAACTAAAACTAAGAGATGACTACGTGAAGGGAACATCGAACAGATATGGTCCTCAGTATACACAAAAAAATGTATGAGCTTATGAAAAATAGCACTGAAATATACATTCAAATAATATAGAAAAATGAGTCTACAAAACCACAGTGTTTTCCAACTTTAAAAATGAAACCGAATCGTTGGTTATGTACAAAATATAACCTCAACTACTCGAGTGCTTCTATTAACTTTACCTCGGCACACGTCTCAATGTGCACTGAAGCAAATTCATCCGCAACATCCTCGTGCACGACAAGCCAATATTCCAAGAAATTGAAGACAAAAATGAAAAAATAAAAAAAATAATGCAGCTGTGATGGGCAGGTCACGTTCGGAGAATGGAGTACTTCTTTCTCTCGAATAACCAATACGTGAGGAACCTGTCACTTGCCGATAGAGTAGTTCGGCCCCAATGAAGATATCCGATGACATTTTAAATATTTTCTGTGAATTCAACACCCACCAGAGAGTAACAGAAGCTTCCTAGAGAAATATATTGAGACACATACAACAGGGATACTAACTCGCGCCCTTTCAGTGGGGGGATTAGGGTGCGTCGGGTGTAACTTCTTTGAGAACGCCCACAAGTATATATCTTGGTTATGGCAATAAAGTGCATCTGCTGATGAGATTTAAGTTTTGGGAAATATGCAGTAACTTTTGTTGCCATTACTCCCAGGTCCACCCCATCTCAGAATGGTAATGCCTATTAGCGTTCCAACTATAAGACAAATTGCTTTGTTTGAAAATTATTAATATTAAATAGAAATATTTTTTTTTCACTTAATTGCATATTACGACTAATCAGAAACAAATAAGATTTTTATAATATATTAATATTTTGAAGGCCAGTACAATGCGTATGAAGAATAAAGACAAAAGGATGTTATTTTTGTCTTATCGATTTCGAAGCATGAGCTTCATCATCAGAGTTTATTTTCAGAAATGATGTGCTTATGTTTTTATTTGTGTAGTTACAATTTCTCTTCTTAATTCTTTTTCCTCTCCTTTTTTTTCTCTTTCTTCTTCTCCTCCTTTATGAATGAAATGGGCGAATAACTGTAATTTCTTATTTCTCTCATTTTTTAAAAAAAGTTTGTGGAGGACAAATATGCCTAATATCGGCTGGATTTTTTTTCAAACAAATATAAATCATAGAGTAAGGAATATTTTAGTATAACTTTTGTGTCAGTAAACTAAACAGCAAAAACGCCTTCGGAGATATATATTGATTCGCTCAGGTTTAGTCTAATAATTGATATATTGGGTAATCTCTGCTGGATAGAACAGATAAAATAGAGTCCAAGCTTGTCCAGAGTAGCTGATCTACTAAGACCAATAGACGATAGGTACGGATGTCAAGAGAGAGTAAAGGGGTTCCGTATTGTTAGCTCGGCTTGATGATGAAGAAGCTAGTGTCCTTAACTGTGATAGCAAAGACTAATCCCAAAAAATATATACCGTCTTCTTGCTTTGATCAGCCTGACAAAGACATATACAGTTACCATATCAATGTTTTTTTTTCTTTCTGCAAATAGATATGGATGGAAATGCTAGGATAAATACTACGTGGAATAGCCATTTACAGACACTGACATATGGTATCTATCTCTTTCGTTGGCAGAGATAAAATTACAGGCAGCAACGATGACAAAACGTTGAAAAGTCTCGAGAAAATCTGAAAATGTGACGTGAAAAACAAATTAGCAGTGTAGACAAAATCAATTTCTTTTCGGACTGTTTTGAAATTAAAAGCGAACTTTGGCGAAATGGCCATCCGGTATTAATCTGCTCGAGGGTGCGAAATTGGAGTAGATAATGAGGATGGGTTCGGGGGGGGGGGGAAGAGAATGTACTTACAATGGGAAGGATGGGTGTAAAAGGAGGGGTAAGCATATTGAGCTATTAAATGTGGTAAACGAGAAAGGACAGAAAGTGATGGAGAAGAGACCGTAGAGGCGAGTATAGTGAAAAAGAAAACATTTGTCTAAGAATAACAAGACAATGACTATAAAAGGTGAGAAAAGAAGAAGAAGAAGAAGAAGAAGAAGAAGAAGAAGAAGAAGAAGAAGAAGAAGAAGAAGCAATGAGAAATATATTTAGTGAGAAAAAAGATGTTGGAGTGAAAAATTACGAGTAGAAAAGAATAGACGAAGGTATGGTAATAATAAAAAAGATATTTGCCGATAGGAGGATATTTATGAGTTAAAAGAAATAAATCGAGTAAGATCATGACATTAACAAATGCAGCCTTTTTACACGAGTAGATATAATTTCCTTTCATACTCAAATGGCTCTTTTTTAATTTAAACATTACAACATATAGCCTATCATATTTTTAGGGGAAACAAATCATATATATATGTATATATATAAAAGGGTTGAAGCATTGTGTTTATATTGGTTTGGTGGTTGGTTTTGAAGGCTATCACAATGCAAGTGTAAAAAAAATAAGGTATTTATGGTGTTGTTTGTTAACCTGATATATATTTTTAATATTCGAGATAAAAATCTCTTCTACAGAAGATCTCCGGAACTGAAGTTGTTGCTAGTGGCTGTCCAGAAAAGATTTTTTATCTCGAAATATTAAGAATAAATCACAGGTTAACAAACAACACCATAGTTACCTTTTCTTTCTTTACACTTGCATTGTGATATTCTTCGAAACCAACCACCAAACATATATATATATATATATATATATATATATATATATATATATATATATATATTCGAGAGTTTTATAATTTGCTTGAAGCATTGTGTATATATTGGTTTGGAGGTTGATTTTGAAGGCTATCACAATGCAAGTGTAAAGAATAAGGTAACAATGGTGTTATGAATTAACCTGTATTAACTAGAAATGCCATAACAAGACGACTTTAGTTTCAGGGATCTTTTGATAAAGAGATTTTATCTCGAAAATTCAAGAATAAAATACAGGTTAAATATATATATATATATATATAATATATTATATATATATATATATATATATATACGTGTGTTTACGCGTTTGTGTGTGTGGTGATTGACCCTTCCTCGCATAAGTAGTTCTTTTAAGATCACGTTGGTGCCTCTGGTGTGTAGATTTACTAGTACGCGCCCTGTCGCACAAATGACGTGTGAGACCTGGCATCAGCTCGTATGGGGTCCGTATGAGGCCGTACATGACTGAGAAGACCGTCTCTTGACAGACAAGCCCTGCCACACACATCACATATATGACCAGGCTTAAATGAGTGAATAATGAAATTATTAAATTATCATACTGTTGTATATCCACACTTCCTGTTAATCTGTTTTATTTTACTAATGTTTTTTAATGTGTTAATAAAAAAACAACTGTTTTTTTTAGAATATATAGATATGGATACTTTTTCCTTTTCTTTTGTCTTCTTAAAAAAACGTTGAATATCTAATTAGAAGAAGGATGGGGGAAAAAGATAAGAAAGAAAAGAAGTTTGCTTGTATTACTAATATTGATTAAGTTGTGGTAATGTAACGATTTATTTTATCAGATAGATCAGATTTCCAAATGGTCATTAACTATGCTTTTTCTATGCCAATGTTGACATTGCTTTCAGTAGAGGAGATATTTCTACCGAGGAATATAAACTAGTCTATTAATTTCAAAGGCTTGCCATTTAATGAGAATATGATACTGTATTGGTAAAAAACCTGAACTCGGTTTTATTTGAGTCCCCGTTGCGATGAAGTAATTTAAATTGAATTATTAAAATTATCAGATTTGTATAAAATAGCTCTGTTTGTTTTAAATAAAAAGTTTATATCTGCTCTGGGTCACTAAATTCTGCTATTCTAATATATATATATATATATATATATATATATATATATAGTTGATTGGATTTTATTTTTTGAAATTTTTTCGATTTTCCTTACATTTGAAACATCTTCATCTGATGATTGCATCGCATGAAACCAATATGGTTGAGAATGTTCCTTTGTCACCTAATAAATAAATATTTAAAACCTTTATATATTATCTATATATATTATATAATATATATATATATATATATATATATATATATATATTATAAAGGTATACACGCGTCCTTCACCGGACGCGTGTATTTAGTAGTTATAACCAATAAATACACATGTACAATCAGTTGAAATTAATCAATATCTTGATTAATTCAGTGGATTTAACCCGGAAGATACTCATGGTGAAACTGGCGTAGGTTATTCCTGTATATACCATTATAATAATAACAAGAATAATTAATATTAAAACATTAATAAATCTCAATTTCTTTACAATCAGTCCTGTTCTTATAAGTTCTCTCTATTTGTGGATAACTAGAAATGTAATACGATTTTCTAATGGTAATTACCAATGTAATATATATGTTTATAAACACCCACATAGTTTCAAAAAGGAAAATACATTTATTTTAATATTTCCAATAATATATTTCCCAAAGAAAAGAACAAATCGATTTCTATGAAAACGTGATGTTTTCTGTACCCACTAGAATATTACACATTGTAAGTAGTCTTGCCCAAGCTCATAAAATCTCTGTCATATTTTAAAATATATGAAAGTGCCATCCATATCAAATTAGTTGAATTATGCTAAACATGGGATACCCTGAAGGAGGTAGATTATTTCAAATATTAGGAGGGTTTGACTAGATTTGTTGGATATAATGGTATGTCAAAACATGTTGGGTTATTTTATGCTGAATTCGTTTGAAATCAATTTTCATCACGTTTTTAAAACTCACTTTGTCCTAATTAACTCATTGATGGGAATCTAAAAGTTACTACATAATGGTTTTAACAAAATTGGCTTTAATAAATAATTATTGACTGATACTGATTTCTAATACTATCATGTTATTCTAAAATATATTAAAAGCAATCATGTATATACTTTTATGTAGAAATCAATTAAAATATTAAAATAAGTGTGATATTTTTATATTCTTTCTTATTTAGTTTCGTTAAGGGCCGGTTTATCTCAGTCGGTAGAGTACTTGACTAAGCATCGCAAGGTTCCTGATTCGATACCGGTCCTGGCCAACTCAGAATGTGATTAGCACAGAGAAATGTACGGTAAAGTGAGTAGCTGATGGTAGGTGTGGTACTCAATCTCAGACACTAAAAAACAATCTGCTTGGTATAGCGCAAGTGAACGGGGGATATACTCCCTCGCTGTCTGCCTGATACCGACTTTAGGCCACCCCGACGACTTTACTTTTACTTTACTTTCTTAGTCTTTCTAAATAGATATAATATTTCATAACCTCAAGTTGGTATATTACTTGAAACATTAGGATGAGTTGACTTGGTTTAGTTTATTGGATTTTACGGCATTTCAACTCTAGTTGGGTTATTTTATACCGAAGACATTTTGTTCTATACATGCTTGATGGGTTTAAAATTTAATTACATTCAGTTTTTAACTGATTTTTTAAAAGTCATTTCTTGCTATTTAGCCCATAGATGGGACAGTAGAAGATGCTACCACTTTGGGTTAGTGTGAAGAATTTCCTCACTCCCCAGGGTTCCCAAATTGGAACTTCACCATTATATGCAATTTAACTTCATACCAAGAACACTAATACCCTCGGCCACCACATATGGTAAAAATGGTTTAAGGGCTTTCCATAAGGTCAATAAAGTTGGGACAATCACTTAGGTGCTAGGGCTGGACGTGACCAGCCGATTGATCGGAGGAGCATCTCCGATTGCCCGTCTAACCCTCCCCAAAAAGGGCCAAAGTGTAGTGATGAATGTCATGGACTGCTCAGACACTAGTGCTCTATCATTAAGCATCACGGGTTGTCACATTCGGGCAACAGATGGTCCCATTGCAGAGTTTAGTCGTGTATTTCTTCTCTGTCAGTTGGGTGTTATAATAAATCATCTTTTGGTTTTCATTTAGAATATATTAAGAAATATCAGAGCATTACACACACACACCACACATCAGCACAACATATATGATATATAGGTATATATATATAGTATGTATGAATTTATAGTAAAGCGCTGCTCATAATTATTTGAACAAAATATTTATAATTATTGTTATTTTTATTTAATGGCATACCAACTCTTTATGGGTGTTTAATACCGTGATAAAGTCGCCACTTCTAACCAAATGAATTTTTATCCAGAACTTGATTAGGGTCACTGTGTCCATTTTAGTATTTTATTATAATGGAGATGTTTTCTGACTCAAGTCACAAGCTTAATTAACGACACATCCATGATTCTATTCTATTTAAACCGCAATTAATAATAAAACTGTTCGACATTATTAATACTATTAGCCTTACCTAAATTCTGATAACATACAATTTATTTAATACAACAAAATACCAGTTTTCAGTGTAAACGTAAAGCTAATTTTGCATATTGATATTAAAAAACTGATTTTAATAAAAATGTGCTTGTATTATTGATTTCTAATTGTTGGTTTATCTTAATGAATTGAGTAAAAATCTCTTCATATAAATGCCTAAAAATCATAACAAGAAGAAATAACTGTATTTTATTTCTTTACTTCCTATTTTAACTAAATAGTTAAATTAGGAAAAATTAGCATTGAAAAAACGGAAGTGATGAAAGAGTAAGTTTCAGTTGTTCATTTTCCGATTATACCCCCTCCGGTTCAAATCTTTTTATCTAATTCTTATTAGTTTCATTAGCCTTTCTGATTTAATCTAATATTTTATTACATTAACTATAATACTGCATCCGGAGGGTGCATATATTGCTAGTATATATATATATATATAATAGGAAAAAAAAGAGGCCCTGACGTAATGCTGAAGTGAGTTCCTACCGAATGATCCTATATTTTCATTTCATTATTTTTTTTTTGTTGCATTCAACCAAATAAAACTAAACTAAAAGTCTTTTTGTGTACACTCATATATCAAAACATTAAATCATAAAAAATGTATATGAAAAAGAGAATAGAATAAATAACAGGAAAAAAATGGAAGGAAAAGAAAGTGTAGGAAAAAGAAGAAGATTTATCTTTGCTTTGCTTTCGTGTTTTTTTTAATTGAATAAAAAGTAAGAAATAAAGTAAAATATATTTCTTATAAGAAAATGATTCATAATATTGGAAGACAGATGAAAAAAAGGGAAAAATGAAAAATCGAATAAGAAGGAGAAAAATGGGAAAAAATGAAAAAAAAGACAGAAATAACGAAAAAAAAAAAAAATAAAAACGAAAAAAAAAAAAAAAAACAGGAGGGAATAAAAATTGTTTAATAATACTGGAAGACAGGAGAAAAAAGAAAAAAGAAAAAGTAAAAGAAAAACGAAAAAAAAAAAGAACGAAAAAGGGAACAAAACGAAAAAAAGAACAAAAAACGAAAAATAAAATAAAAACAAAAGGAAAAAAAGACAGAATGAAAAAGTTTTTTATGATATTCGTAAACAGGAGAAAAATGTGAAAAAAGAAAAAAAAAAGAAATACAGAAGGAAAAGAAGAAAAAAACGAAAAAAAAGAACAAAAAGAAAACAAGAAAAACAAAAGAAAAATGACAAAAAGAAAAACAAAAGAAAAAAATGACCAAAGAAAAATAAGAAAAATGATAAAAACTGATTTCATGATATTACAAGACAAAAAAAAAAGAAAAAAAAAAGTAATAAAAAATAACCGTTGAATTGATGTAAAAATGAATAATTCCAATATGGCATGTGTAATTCCGTTGTAATTCAGTTGATCTTAAAGGATTTATCTGCGTTGTGTTTCGAAATAGAACGTGATTTACTGACAAGTCGAAATCGACTTCCGCTTTTAATACTTGGTAAACCCTTTCGGCGTTCATTTTGACGCTAATTTCGTCTTTATCCTATTTTCTTCCGCTTCTTTCATTTTACCCTTATGATTTTGATTCTACTTTCACATTTTCTTGTCAAAAGTTTACGGGTATATAAACTTGTTTTTAAATCACTGTACACGTCCAAATTCGCATTAATAGTCTGAAATCAGAACGTCTCAGACGTATAAGAATAGCAAAGATTGTTTTATTTATTTTATATTCTTGTCCACTTTCATCAGGTTAGTAATTTTACGAATTGTAACAATGAAACAAATGACGGTTTAATAAATAACATTATCCTATTTACGTATTTATTTGTCTGTCTTCTATTGATTTCTTTATTTCATCAACGATTCTCGTGGTTATTTGAAAAGTTTTGATTGTATTAATTGTATGTTATTTTTCTCTTCCTACTTCGGAAGAATTTAATTATTATTAATAGAAAATTCTATTACTGTTATTGACATTTTATCAGATGTATGCTAGTGGAATTATCAAGTCTGTAATATTTGCTAGCTTTCACATAAGAATCAAGTGACAACAAGCATTCTAAAAATGGAAATAGTCATCTGTAATCGAGAACCACGAGTACAGATGGATAAAAAAGATAAAAAGCTTTCATCCGTTTGGCTTTAATCAGAAAACAGACCCGTCATTTTAACAAGAGCAATAAAACTGTCTACAACTATGAGGGTGGCCGATCTCACCTAAATAAACAAACACTGACCACCTCACATCAAACAAGCCACTTTTGACCCAATTAAAAATCTAGAAGTCACGCGCACAGTACCGAGATACATACACGCACTCACATTCACACACATATATGTAAAACACACACATACATTTATATGTATACACATATAGTCATATACACAACTCCCATGAACCCTCCCTTACATATATAAGAGCATTAAAAAAATAACCCACCTCATAGAGGTTCTTCACGGAACAAATGGACATGCTACTACTAACACACTCGTCTACCAGATTTTAATAGCATGTCAAACCCTCAAAACACTTCAATTTTTATAGTTCTTCTATAATGCTCCCTTTCAAAAAATCTAAAAACAATTTCTTCAAATAAGAAATGTTCTCCTGACGATGACCTAAGGTCGAAACTAGTTGAGAATAAACAACATATAAGAAATATTCCTGCTTGTCTTATTACTTTTTGTTCATACTATATATATATATATATATATATATATATATATATATATATTTCAGTTCAGAGTTTTCCTTCTCTTAGACTGGTTACCTAGCCAAAATTAAAGAGTCCTGTATGTCGAACTATTTGCATATAGCTGGAGGGAGAATAGTTGTATTCATACCTTTGCCAGGGTTTTACCGCTAAGTTAACAGCTTTGTCCCGGATTTGAACTCGGGTCGACGAGTCTATATCCTAAGACTCTAACAGACGAATCAAGTGATAATTATTCTATAAATGGGAACACTTATATAAGGATTCTTGCTGATTTAAGCATTTTTTTTGCTGGATTGTTAAGTTAAGGTTAAGCTTAATGAGTTGGTTAGATGGGAGGTTTTTTTATTTATTTTTTATTCTTCATTATATTATTGAGATAAATTTAGAAATGTAACGATTTTTTGAAATTTTGTAATCAATCGTTATTTCCAAAAGTAAATCATAATGTAAAATGATTTTGTAGATTCCGCCAATTTGTTAAAATTGGAGCTATCATTATTATTATTATTATTATTATTATTATTATTATTACTAACAGGACCTGTAGATATACCACAGCGTGATAATTAATTATTACAACGTTTAATATGTTTAGCTGTTGCTAAATAGTTCATTATGTCAAAAAGTATTACCTGTTTCCTTATTCTTTCAAGCTTGAAAAACAGTATATTTATCTTTTATAAACTTGTAATCATATATATATATATATATATATATATATATATATATAAAATTTTGAACAGACTGATAAACAAGGACTATCACTTGCTTTTCTCGTTATTCTGTGATAAAAATTTTTTTTATCACCTTCCATATACCAACAACTGCCCTGAAGATGATCTAATTAATAGATCGAAACACTGCAGCCTCAGCCAATAAACTTACGACTCAACTTATTTAAACCTGTTTTTTTCAATTTCTTAATATACAACATACCGTCGGGTTCACTTCCATCTCTTCACACACACACACACACAAACAACACACACACACACACACACACACACAGACACTATATATATATATATATATATATATATATATATATATATATATATATATATAATGAAGGACTGCAAAGAAGAAAAGATTTTGCAAGAAAGACTGATCAATGCTATATTGCAGAGTATGCATAAAACCTAAAATTATAAGATATATATATATATATATATATATATATATATATATATATATATATATATATATATATACTCAGTTTTCGTTAATCAAGTTTCGTATTTCACACAATCTTCAGACGCGAGTATATTAAACAGTAACTAGTCAAGCGGTTGTATAGTGTGAGATTACTATACTCCCGTCTAAAGTATTATTATGAGTAATTTCCGTGTCGTAGTGGCTAACGTGCATGACTGTGCCATCGTAGTAATTGAGTTCAAATTCAGTCGCGTTAACCCGTTTACTTTCGATATAATACCCTTGTGAAAGGCATGAACCATTTCATATCCAGCTATGACTTAAATAGTACCACAAATATTATCACAAATGTTATTCTGCTAGGATGGTTTCGGTATTAAATAACCCATGAAGGTTGATATGCTATCAAACAACGAAACCAAGCCAAACATTCTCCCCACTTCCCCTCCTCCTCCTTTTTATTACTATTATTATTGTCAGCAATGTCATTTTTACTAATATTATTATCATTATCATTGCTATTATCCTTATTATTATTATTATCATTATTATTATCATTATCATTATTATTATTATTATTATTATTATCATTATCTTTATTATCATTATCGTTATTATCATTATCATTATTATTATTATCATTATCGTTATTATCATTATCATTATTATTATTATTATCATTATTATTATTATCATTATCGTTATTATTATTATCATTTTCCTCCTTGTCAGTTTTTCACACCAGCGTAAGCTGATGATCTTTCACTGGAGTTTGAGAGACAACAAATCTCTTCAGGACTCCAGGACTCTTCTGAGTATTCTAGCCGATTGCAGCAATGCAGTAAGTCTGGATGGTCTCAATTTTTCCTCTAATTTCCAAACCCTCCAGTCTTTTTTCCAAGTTTATTAGGACCGTTCCAAGTGCACCAACCACAATTGATATCACTTTCACTCTGGTTTCCAGGATTCTTCTGTGCATTCTAGCTGATTTCACCAATGCTGTTTCTGGATGGTATCAGTTCTTCCTTTCATTTCCAGTCCCTCTAGTCTCTTCACCTTCACCCTTATTATTTTCACTCCTTTTCAGTTTTTCACATCAGCGTTATCTGATGGTATTTCACTGGAGGCTGAGAGACAACAAGTCTCCTCAGGTCTCCAGGACTCTTCTTAGTATTCAAGCCGAGTGCAGCAATGCAGTAAGTCTGGATGGTCTCTATTCTTCCTCTGATTTCCAAACCCTTCAGTTTTTCCAAGTTTATTGGGACCGTTGCAAGTGCACCCACTACATTTGCTATCACTTTCACTCTCATATTCCATAATTTTTTCAGTTCTCTGGCAAGATCTAAGTATTTATCCATCTTTTCATTTTCCTTCAGCTTCACCCTGTGATCTGCTGGAACGGCAAAGTCCACCAGTTGACACGTTCTTTTTTGTTTTTTGTTAATGAACACTAGGTCTGGTCTCCTGGCTGGGGTAGGGTGATCCGTCTTTACCTCAAAGTCCCAGATAATTTTTATTATTATTATTATTATTATTTTGCAACATTCATTGGCTATTTCTTCAGCTTTCGCTTTCCCTCATCATCAATCATGTTTCCTCTTCCCCCTCCTCTTTATCATCCTCTACTTCTCCTTCTTCCTTTGTTCCACTTCAAACCCGCACCATACATAATCTTCTTCTATCTTCTTCTTCTTCTTCTTCTTCTTCTTCTCTTCTTCGCAACATTCGTTAACTATTTCTTTAGCCTTTAGTTTCTCCAACATCAGTCAGATTTCTTTTCTCTCCTCCTCATTTTAACTATCTCCCTCATCTTATACTTCATCTTCCTTGTTTTACTTCTATACCAGCCATACGCCAACTATTTAATTTATCCCCTTCTTCCTCCTCCTACTCATCTTTCTTCTTCTTATTATTATTATAATTATTATTAATATACATCTTCTTTGCCACTTTTGTTTGCTACTTCTTCAGATTTCTCTTCCTCCCAATAATCATTTTCTCTTCTTCTCTTCCATCTTCTCCTCCTCATTTACTTCTTCTTCCTTTCTTCATCTTTTTCTTCTCATATTCTTCTTCATCTTCTTCTTCTCATCTTCTTCTCTTCTTCATCTTCTTCCTTTCTTCATCCTTCTTCATCTTCATCCTTTCTTCATCTTCTCATATTCTTCTTCTTCTTCCTTTCTTCATCCTTCATCTTCATCCTTTCTTCATCTTCTCATATTCTTCTTCATTCTTCCTTTCTTCATCCTTTCTTCATCTTCATCCTTTCTTCATCCTTTCTTCTTCATCTTCATCCTTTCTTCATCCTTCTTTCATCTTCATCCTTTCATCCTTTCCTTCTTCCTCTTCTTCATCTTCTTCCTTTCTTCTACTTCTTCTTCCTTTCTTCTTCCTCTTCTTCCTTTCTTCTTCTTCCTTTCTTCTTCTTCTTCCTTCTTCTTCTTCTTCTTCTTCTCATTTTCTTCTTCTTCTTAAGAAGAAGAAGAAGTTTGCTACCCCCTCCTCCTCTACTTCACCTTCGTTTAATTCCACTTCAACACCACCACCACCACCACCACCCTACATCACCTTATTTTTCAAGAACTTTCACAAGAACTAAATCATTTTACTCTTAATATGTTTAATGCCTAAGTAGTGTCTGGTAAAAGCAGGAATTGAAAAGCTAACACCGGAAGAAGAACCACTGTGAACAGCAGGCTAAACTGGTCGCTATTCATAAAGAAGATTATAGCTTTTTACAGCGACACCTAACACCTCCTCTAACTTTAAAAAAAGAAGAAGAAAAACTACCAAACAAAAAAAAAACATATAAAACGAAACAAAAAAAAATATAAAACAATAAAGATCAGCTTCTTCTCAAAGTTTGAGATACTTGAGTTGTCTCTTTTAATATAATTTAAAACATTTCCTTGTTTGGTCTGGCCTCTTTCTTTTTCTTCACTTTTTTTTTTTTTTCTGAAAAATTTTATTTTTGTTTTTACTCATTTTGTATATGTCGTCATCAAGCTGTTACTTTCAACACTGTTTTATTATCTTGTTTTCGTGCGTCAATTTTTGCTTTTCCTTCTTTTATTTTCAATTCTTTTACAAGTATTTTTCTTTCTATTTTTGTGGGTTTTATTGATGTCTTTTAATTCTGTCTGTGTGTGCCCCTCCCCCCTTGTCCTTTCTTTCACCTGATCTTTCCACTTTTAAACAACGTCATCTCATCTCAAAGGATTGCAGCTTAAAAATTCATTCTTCTGAATCGTTGCAAATCACCAAGGGTAGAAACTTGTTTTAGTCGTAGGATTTTTAAAACTCTCATATTGAATATTTTTGTTCAGTTCTGTTAGTATTTTTCTACTTTCACTTTCATTTTCACATTCTATTTAGGTTTTTCATCTCTTGATACTGATTAAGTAATTCAGAAATGCTAGCATGTATATGCATGAAAGTCAAAGACAAAGCTTTACAAGATTGTAGAATGAAAGTATATTATAGTTTCAGTTACTTTTGCAACCCATCGATTTGCGATGACTGATTTGATGCTTATTAAGCAATACTTGAATAAAGAAAGACAAAATCAAAGCAAATTAATGGCAAATAATCTAATAAAAAAGTATGCAAAATAAACAATAACTCGATCTGTTTTCTGTAAACAACGAAACAGCAACTCAGAGTAGCACAAGGATCTGACTGGTAAAGTAAGGTGCGGCGCTCCACCTCAGATACAAAAGCAAAAAAAAAAAATTCCTTGATCTAGCGCTAGTGAAAAAAGAATACACTTCCTCCATGTCTGGCTGATACCGACTTTAGGCCAAACCGACGACTTTACTTCTTCTTATATATATATATATATATATATATATATATATATATATATATATATATATATATATATATATATATATATGAGTATAGATAAAAGTATATGAAAACACCACAAAAAGTGAAAACATTTTATAACATATTCATAGCTGATATTGAACAATATTTCGATTTTATAAAAATCATCTTCAGAGCTTGTTTATACTCCGTGTTGTCAAGAGCAGAGACAAAAGTCATATAAAAATTTTCTTTAGAGCTTGTTTATACTCCGTGTTGATTTTTATAAAATCAAAATATTGTTCAATATCAGCAATGAATATGGTATAAAATGTTTTCACTTTAACAGCATTCGGTGGTGTTCATTTCCTTTCTTTTAACTTATATATATACCATGTGCGATAACCTGAGTTCATCTGCCGCCAACCAGGGATAATAACACAGTTTGGGTGGCTAAAAGCGGACTGACACCCGTTGCACCACCATTGGCCAGCGGGCAGCGTATTTTACTATTTAATTGATTGATCTATGTAGTGATTAAAAACTAAACTCAAGTAATTAGCATTACAAGGTTAAGTAGGTATTCATCCAACCTGTTTATCACTATTCCGTAAGTTATTGTTGTATTTGCCATAACTAGAATCGGCCACCCAGGGTCGGCTAGGTATAAAGGGGAAACCCTGGTGGATTGATTTGTTTATTTTTAGCGACTTACAAATGCTGGACATTTTTAAGTAGAATCCCAATGCTATTTCATTGTACATGTTAATATTTCAATATCTTCGAATATAAATCAAATCTTCATAATTTTTGCACAAAAAGCAAGGACCGGGGATATTTCATGGGTATATATATATAATTTGTTGTTAATTGTATTGTTTTCATATTTCCCTGCGGTCATACATACATGCAAGAAATAGCATAATCTTTACAGATCATTGCCGTCCCTCACAATCCCACAACTCCACCACCAGAACCCTTCCTTGCATGAGCCCTCAAATGACTCATCAAACCTGCTGCAGATTCACAAACTTGGATGCAAATATGACATTGAAAGGACTTCCTTCCCGTTGAATAAGGTGATTCAGATGAATCAGATGATAAAATGTTATGCTTATGCACCACCATATGTCTCTTAAGACCAGAAGCCGACTTACAGACCTTGCCACAGATAGCACAAGACACATTGTTTGTTCTTGGAATTTGCATGGATTGACCCAGGTGAGATTTCCTATGATTGACATATCCAGCCTTAGAAAGCAAAATTCGACCACATGTCTGACATTTCCAACCCTACATGTTCTCTCTAATATGACAGGTGTAACCCTTTCGAAGTTGACGCTTTAGGTTTTCATGCACGATTCTTTCACTCTCAAAACTGGTACAACCATCATCCACATGAGCTCTCCAGTCAGTTCTCTCCAGTGCCAGCTTTTCCCAGTTGTTAGGATTTATTTTTATTTTTACAAGGTTGTTTTTTAAGCAATCCTTATACCTCTTCCTAGGCTTATGCTGCGGCCTTTTGCCATCACGCAGCTGACCGTAAAAGAGTTACTTTGGCAATCTAGCACTACTCATACGCACAACATGACCTGCCCAACGCATTTGAGCCGTTATGATAAGAGTTTCAATGCTTGAGCATCCTGCCCTTGCAAGGACTTCTGTGTTAGGTGTGTTGGAATTCCACTTGATGTTTGGAATGCGTCTCAAACATTTCTGATGAAAGTGTTCAAGAATTTCAAAAATGTTCATACATACATACATACATACATACCGACAGCTCTTTATGTAAGGATAAATAAAGAAAGTATGGTTATTAGTGAGGACTTTGCTTTAGCTAATACTAGGATACATTTACAAACTTAGATTTTCCTCAGTAAGTAAAACTTAAACGTCACTTTTTATCTTATTATAATCTAAAATATAATCTATTTAATGTGAAGTTTTCAAATAATGATTTACGCATATCTGAATTGTTAAGTTTGTGTATGTCTGTGTATCTATCTATCTATCTATCAATTCATCTATTATCTCCTGATGCTGATTAAGTAATTCAGAATACTTGCATGTATATGCATGAAAGTTACAGACAAATCTTTACAAGATTGTGGAATGAAAGTATATTTTAGTATCATATATTTTGCAACCCATCGATTTGCGATGACGGATTACTGTCTGGAAGCTTATTAACACATATTTTTATAAAGAAAGACAAACTTATGGTTTCTATCGATATCTGAATGGGCAAGAATTTAATAAATATATTTTACAAAGTAAAGAATAAATTGATCAGTTTTCTATCATCAATGAAAAAAAGAAAGTAAAACTTTAAATATTCTAAGCCTTATACATTAAACAAAAAAACACACCTTAAACAAGATCAACTTCGAATCCAGCCATCATATTCTCAAATGCCTATAATTTCCTGCTAAAATCTCTATTCCATAACTTATTGTAGTTTTAAGCATAATAACGGAAATATAACTAGGAACCTTGTTTTATCTAATACTTGGATTCATTTATAACCTTATATTTTCTCAGGTAATAAACTTTAATCGTCAATTTTAACTTGGCATAATCTAAAATATAACTTATTTAATGTGACGTTTTAAAATATAAATTTTAACACATCTCAATTGTTAGGTATATCAGAGTATCTCTCTCTCTCTCTCTCTCTCTCTCTCTCTCTCTCTCTCTCTCCTCTCTCTCTCTCTCTCTCTGTGTGTGTGTGTGTGTGCATATATATAAGTATATTTTGGCAGCATTTTGTCTGAATGTTTTATTGAACTCAACGGACAATTCCTATCTGACAAGTTTCTTTTCTATCCTTTCCAATTGTCTGGCCATCTTTTTTTTTTATCAGAGTGGAATTGGTGAATGAATCTTACACTATTACTGCAATCATCAGGTGTGAAGTGGTGAGATGTTTAAATGGTTCTTTTTAAAATAACGTTTGCAATAGGAATGAGAAGGGGGAGGGACTCACAAGTTAATAATAATGTTATGGAGAATAATAGGAGGAGATTTTGGCAGGAAATTATATGCATTTGTGAATATGATGGCTGTATTCGAAGTTGATCTTGTTTTACGTGTGTTTTTTTGTTTAATGTATAAGACTTCGAATATTCAAAGTTTTACTTTCTTTTTTTCTTTGTGCTGTATATGTGTGTTTTCAGTTAGAATATTACGGTAATTAGAGGGGGCATAAATATGATTTTAAATATATATATATGTGTGTGTGTGTGTGTGTGTGTGTGTGTGTGTCTATAAGGGGATATACAAATATTTGGAGACTAGGAATAGGAATTAATTTTCTCTTACATTTCGTTCAAACATTAAAATAATATAATTGTTTAAGACTACATTGACTAATAAGTCAATATATCGTATAGGTTGAAAAGCAAATTGTTGTCCATGATTAAAACCAATACACACACATACACACACACACACATATATATATATATATATATATATATATATGTGTGTGTGTGTGTGTGGGTGGGGGGTGTATATATGCATATATATAAAGTCTACCTCAAGTAATTTGTCAATTATGACATATATATATACATATATATATATGTATACATACATATATATATATATATATATATATATAAAGTAAAGTCGTCGGGGCGGCTTAAAGTCGGTATCAGCCAGTCTGCGAGGGAGTCTATCCCCTTTTCAATAGTGCTAGACTAAGGAGATTGTTTTTGCGTCTGAGGTGGAGCGCCACACCTACCATCAGCTCCTTACTTTACCGCACAGATCCCTGTGCTACTCATACGCTGAGTTGGCGCGGACCGGTATCGAAGTAGGAACCTTGTGGTTTCTAGCCGAACACTCTATCGACTGAGCTAACCCGGCACACACACACACACACAACACACACATATATATATATATATATATTGGGAAATACCCTTGGGAAAGGTATAAATCCTACTCTCCCTCCAGCTATGGATAAATAGTAGCGTAGACTGGGCTCTTTAACCTTGGTTAGGCCACCGGTCTAGAAGGAAAACTCTGAATTCAAACCTGTTAAACTCTGCCTAAGGAATTGACCTTGTGTCACATCCTGCTCGTGCGGGGGGGTTGGTATATATATATATATATATATATATATAAACACAGAGAGAGAGAGAGAGAGAGAGAGAGAGAGAGAAATTATCTCATTTGAGAAAAAGAGTGCCTCTTTACACAATTCATACAATGTAGGAACGATTTATGACTCGCATGTATACCAGTTATCTTAACCCTGTTTTTATATAGAAATGCCAAATTTGTAATCGTGCTCACATCAATGAAACTTCGGACCTAAGTGGCTTCTCGCACTCCTTAAACATTAAGTAATGCGTTTCAATAGAAGTGACAATTTTATAACTCCGTGGGTCCGGCAGTTATTTAAAATGAGTTATTAAAATGTCAGGACGCTATGCCAACGTTTCATGATGACGGGTGGCATGTTGTTTGCAATAGTTTCTATATTTAAATGCAAAATGGAAAATTAAAATCGGATATCTCGACATTTTGAATAACCAGACTACGTGGAACCACGTCTATTGAATGGTGAAATAGAAAGGTCCTCCTCTGCTTTATGCTTAGATAGGTTTGGATATTTGTTCAGCAAGAAGATGCTACAGAATGGAATATATATATATATATATATATATATATATATATATATACCATCCTAATGTAAAAACGTTGGCCAGAAAGCTCGAAAAGATCGTTAACAAAATTAAACAGGAGACGTGTTTTTGTTTAATTCTCTGTGTATGAATGAAAGAATGCTGCCCAAATGCACACGCGCACACACACACAACCACACACACACACACACACACACATATATATATATATATATATATATTGAAGCCAATTGAAGAGGAGAAGGGGCTTTTTTGGATAACGAGAACCCCTTTTGTTTGAATTCAATGTTTTCCTTCTAAACCGGGCGCATTTATGAACGACCTTAAACATATTTTTGTTGTTTTTGCATTGTTTAATCCAGCTACTGCTACTCGGAATAGTCTATAAATAAAAGTGGTGACCTTTTTGTATACCAAGGTTAAAGAGCCCAGTTTGCATAACTATTTAACCATAGCTTGAGTGAGAAAATTTGATTCATAGATAGATACGATTTTTTCAGCATTTTGGGTGTGTTACTTTTGCCGTTGTTATTAAGTGTAGTTCTAGTGGATATTACTTGTCAGTCAATCTATAGTGTTCCATAACAGAAAGAGTGTAGTATCAGTTAGTCTTTGTCTGTTAATCTGTAATATTCCTTGGTAGAACGATTGTAGTATCCCTTACTCTTTGTCTGTTAAGTTGTAGTACTCCTTAGTAGAAAGAGAGTAGTATCGGTTACTGCTTGTCTGTCCATCTGTAGTATTCCTTGGTAGAAAGATTGTAGTATCAGTTAATCTTTGTCTGTCAATCTGTAGTATTCCTTGGTAGAAAGATTGTAGTATCAGTTACTCCTTGTGACCAGTAGCATTCTTTCAGGGAGGGGATCCATTCAGCAACTAGGATAATTTGTGAACGACCGTAAATACATTTATGTCGTGTTTTCATTGGTCAATTCAGCTACTGCCACTTGGAATAGTCTATAAATATAATTGCTGACTTTTTTTTATAGCTTATATCCAAAGATATGCCGACACATTTCCAAGGGTATTAGCGCAATGGGAAATGCAAACAGCCTCGCTAAGGATTTAAACTTGTCACACCGAGTTTATTTCCTACCCGGTAACCATTACATCACACACCTCCCGCTAATGGGCGCTATGAGGTTCAGATATGCGAAGGAGGGCGAAGTGGATACTGTTCAGTTTGGAAGAATATAGGAAAGTTGAAGACTAATGAGAACTAGATAGGAATGAGAAATTAGCAACTGATGAATATTATACCTACATCGCAATTTATTTCAAATAAATGTCTAAGAATATTGGAAAAGACAGGTTCCCTTTGGTGCAGTGGCTAACGTGTTGGACTTTCCAACGTTAGCAGTGCTATTATGTTCACTTTCGGATTAATACCATTGGGAAAGGTATTTAACCACTCTTGCATCCAGCTATGGGTTAAATAATACCACCATTCTTCCACAAATATGGGTTTATCATTAAATAGTCCAGACAGGTTGATATGCCATTACATACAAAAAAAGACAATAAAACAACAAACCAAACCTCGAAAAGTAAGTAGATTATTGCCATTGCTACACACATATATATATATATATATATATATATATATATATATATATCTGTGTGTGTGTGTGTGTGTGTGTGTGTGTGTGTTGTGAAGAAAGGAAGTGAATCCGACGGTATGTAGTATATTAGGAAAAATGAAAAAACACAGGTTTAAATGGGTTAAGTGGCGAGTTTATTGGCCGACGCTGCAGTGTTTCGATCTATTAATTAGATCATCTTCAGGGCATTTGTTGGTATATGGAAGGTGATAATAAATTATTTATCACAGAATAACGAGAAAAGCGAGTGGTAGTTATGTGTTATTCAGTTTAAACATTTTTGAAGTTTGAAAGAAGAACGGTTTTGAAATATGACGTCAACTATTTAAACCTGTGTTTTTTCATTTTTCCTAATATACTACATATATATATATATATATATATATATATATATATATATATATATATATATTCATACCTTTCCCAGGGGTATTAGCGCTATGGAAAATTAAAGCAGCATCATCCCCACTGATACTGAGAGCTTTCTTTATTTAATGCGTCCTGTGACGCACATATTTGCTTTGAATGAATCCCTGGGAAATTTAATGGGACCCAACTAAAGTCTCTTAATAAATTGTAGGTGTTTTATTTATGATCTGGGGAAACAACTAACGACGTCTAACTCCTACCTTGAAACCTATCCTGTGTAATTTTTTTCCAAGAAACAATTGAAAGGTATTTACAGTTAGCTTGAAATGGTGAGGGAAGAAAAAGAAAAACTCTCGGACGCATGGATACGATTTTACTACGTCCTTATTAGATTTTTGAGCGTCGGGGACGCAGGACGCGTACCTATCAGCATCTCTGGTCTCGGATTTGAACTCAGTTCTTCGTGTTCATTTCTTATGACGATTACCATTACAAAAATAGCGCATCATGATAGATAAACTTAATGTGGGCATTACCTTTTGGATAGCCTTTGTATTCCAACATGTTCACGATCTGTAAGGAAATAAACAATTGGGGTACTCGTTTAGGAATATTGTTGTTGTTGTTCACTGCATCATATCTTCACCATAATCAGCAGTTCCCACGTTCTCGATGTAACATATGGTAAAGATTAACCAATTACTAATGCGAAGTATCCTCCGGCATGGTCAGCATAATGAGATCCATATAGCCTCGTGTATTGAATAAAGGATTCGGTTCAAAGTTGACTGAAATTAACCAGCCCACCTCTCCCCAAATGGGGTCACCTGTTGGCTGTGGATGGCGACCCGTGATGCTTAAGGATGGCGTCTTGGTGGATAAGCAGTCCATGACCTGCAACACTCCACTTAGACGCTTACTTAGGCGGTTATAAAGACCCTCTCCGATCAATTGGCTGGTCACGTCCAACCCTAGCTCCTATATGATTGACTCAAACCTATTTCCCTCATGTCAACCCCCAACCCTTTTTATCATATGGGTACTAGAAGGCGGTTGGTGAGGGTCTACATGTCCTGGGAAAGACGTTAAACTCTATCTGATGGTGAGGTTCCAGTTTTGGAGGTTTGGGGAATGTGGAGCACCCCTTAATCACAATTATTCCCTGGTCCACTCTGGCCCGGAGTGGTAGTACCTGTTAGAGTCCCATCTATGGGTTGAATAAAAAAATGTGTATCCATTAAGAATGAATTTATTACAAAACTTTGTCGGCATTGAATGACCCACTGAGGTTGATATGTCGTAAAACAAAACAAAAAATAATTTTTGTTTCTTTTCGTGGAAATTCCACTATTCCTGCAAATCTATATATTAATGATCGTGTTCCTTCATTGTACGACCGTTATCATTTTTCACGACCTCTGTTTAAGAGACTGTCGAAATTATCCAAGATGAAATTAAAAGTGTAAATCCTGATTATCTGCTGTTGCTTATCTGCCAAATTTTTATTTCTCATGAGTTTCATCGCCTCAGCAAAATAATGGACCATTCTGTCTTCATCATAAAAAAAAAAATAAAAGGAAGAAAAAGAATATGCTACACAGAAAACATGATCACATTTCATTAACTGTCTTTTGTTTTCAAGACCCCACAACCGGTCTTATTGGTGTGATTTTCTCGCTGTCTTTATTTCTGTCTTTTTCACTTTTTTTCTTCAAATTCCGCGTTTGTTAAATACGCACGCGCACACGTGCGATTGCTATAAACCTCATGGGAAAAAGGGATAACACATCAGCGAGACCGGGTGTGAGGTCTTCAAAAAAAAAAAAAAAAAAAAAAAAACAACTAAGACCCTACTGATGAGAAATATGTCGATGTAAAGTTATATCCAAAACAAAGGTATATATCTATTTATTTCTTTATAATACGCCGTATATGTAAAAATATATATGCAAATCCTATATGTACGTTTGGTTGTATCCTATCAAGGAAACACTTGATATCATCCACCTATATATATATATATATATATATATATATATATATATATATATAGTGATGCTGATAGATTTTTAGTTTAGCGCATCCTGAGAGGCTTGTATTTTATTTGGATGAGTCCTCGTGAAATTTGATGGGTCCCAACTAAACATTCTTTTTTTTTATGAACAGTTAACGCCATATAACCCCTACCTTGTACCTCATACTGTGTAATTTATTTCCAAGTAGATATTGAAATGTATTTACAGTTAGCTGAAAATGGTGGGGGAAGAAAAAACACTGGGACCCATGGATAGAATTTTTCTGCGTCCTTTTAGAGTTCAATGCGTCAGTGACGTAGAACGCCTACCTGTCAGCATCTCTCTCTCTCTCTCTCTCTCTCTCTCTCTCTCTCTCTCTCTTACACACACACACATACATACACTCATATATATATATATAATATATTATATATATAGTAAAGTCGTCGGGGCGGCCTAAAGTCGGTATCAGCCAGTCAGCGATGAAGTCTATCCCCTTTTCAATAGCGCTAGACCAAGGAGATTGTTTTTGCGTCTGAGGTGGAGCGCCACACCTACCATCAGCCCCTTACTTTACCACACAGATCCCTATGCTACTCATACGCTGAGTTGGCGAGGACCGGTATCGAACTAGGAACCTTGTGGTTTCTAGCCGAACGCTCTACCGACTGAGCTATTGCACCTACAGTAGCATAAAGTATGGATGTACAGTGAGATTTCGATGATCCCAAATATGATGATCCCTTAATTACCAGTCATTTGGATTACCTATATATATAATATATATATATATATTATATATATATATATATATAGAGAGAGAGAGAGAGAGAGAGAGAGAGAAGAGAGGGGGAGAGAGGGTGAGAGAGAGAGGGGGGATAGATAGATAGATAGATAGATAGATAGATAGACATGGATATAGATAAATAGTCACACAGATACATAGATAGTTATACATACAGAAAGTGATATTTAAATCTTATCTCCAGGAGAAAATAATGGAATTCTATAAATGTCTTACAATAAGTTTCCTTTCTCTTTTTAACCTTTCGTTTGAAAATCCTTGAAAATAATCTAATAATGCCGAACTGGCGAAATAACTCCGATATAAGATCATTTAGCGGTAAAATAAATGGAGACTTAAGAAGAAGAACAAGAACACTTTTAGAAAAAAGATCGGAATTCTGAAAATAAGCTAAAAATCCGAATAAAACATCTATAAAAATACATTTCAAAGGCGACTGATGTTGTTACTACGATCAAACTAAAAACAAACAGGATGAGATTTTCGGCTAAAGAATGAAAAAAATGGAAAAAACACGCAACATAGAAATGAAAAAACGTAAAAATAAAGGAATTTTTAAATTTAGATTAAAAGTGAGAATGTGAATAAAGTATTTTAAAAGCTTCTCAAGCGAAATTTTGGCGAATAATTTGCAGAGATCAAAACTGATTAAGAGAGAATTATTATTTAAGATGATACTAAATTAGTAAATCGTTTTTCTTTTTTTATTATTCTTAGAAATATTGATTCAGATTTCTGTCTTTTATTTTTTATTTTTTTTATTTATATAGCTTTCTTGGTTTAAGAAGATTGTATCAGGTCCTCTGATTACGCTTATTTTAAAGATTTACTTTTGTTTCTTCTTCATCTTCTTCATCTTCTTCTTCTTCTTCATCTTCATCATCATCATATTATTATTATTATTATTATTATTATTATTTCAAGCGAACTTCCATTTTTGATACTGTTTTGAATCTGGTTGGTTTGGCTATATTTTTATTATTTCGTTGTTGTTTTTTTATAATTTCAATTTGATACTATTTAATCCGGGATGAGTAAAAACACATTTCGTGTTAAGATGAGTAAAAGCCGTGAGACGTTGATTCACGCATGCGTACGCAAAGAAAGCGGACAAAGTAGGAGCTTGCTCAGCCGGTAATGAAAACATTTGATAGACGAGATTCAGGTTTGTGTCAAAATATTATTGCCAGATTCCTCATATATTTTCAATAGATAATTATACAACCACCGGTTGAAAAGATGGCATAAATCAGGGTTACTCTACAGAGGCCATATGCCTCCTAGGTGACCATAATATGGAGTGTGGGCAAGACGAAAAAAATAAAAAAGTGGAGGGCTATATCTATTAACCAACCCCTCTGCACGAGCAGGATGTGACACAAGGTCAATTTATTAAGCGGAGTTCAACGGGTTTGAATTCAGAGTTTTCCTTCTCCTAGACCGGTTGCCTAACCAAGGTTAAAGAGTCCGGTCTGCCCTGCTATTTACCCATAGCTGGAGGGAGAATTGGATTCATACCTTTCCCAAGGGTATTAGCGCTAAGTGAAAATGCAATTACCGCGTCCAGGATTTGAACTAGTGGCGACGAGTCCATTTCCCATGACTTTAACCATTACACCACGCGCTTCCGTGGAGGATTATAAGGTAGCGGAGATATGTGCAACATCATGAGAAGCTGATTTTAGGTGTGGTGCGTCAACTCAGATACAAAAAACAATCTTACTGGTGTAGAGCTAGTGAAAAGGGGATAGAGTCCTTTGCTGTTCGGCTAATAACTAAAATGGGCCATTTTTACAAAAATTTAAAGTTACTTACTTTAATCTACTACTAAGATGATATATAATCTTTGGAATGTAATAGATTAAATATCAAAATTTATTATTTTGAGCCCTGCCACGTTTCACGTGAATAGTATTTTATTTTTCCTATAGTTAATTAATTGATACATTTCAAAATGCATCAAAACGTTTTAGCATAATATATTAAACTAGCAGGACCCGTGGATATACCACAGTATGATAATTGATAGGCAGGTATTGTTAAAGACTACGAAATATTTCTTCTTTATGATCTAAACAAACTTTAAAAAGTAAAATAGACTCTCCTAATTGAATAAAAACAAAATTAATTAATGAATAAAGTCAAATAAAAAAACAAAAAAAAAACAACTAACACTACTACTATGTATCTCTTGATTATTACCAGTGAACATGATCGAAAGTGCTTGGGTAAAAAATATGGGACAATTTTTCCACCATATGGATTCTGATCTACGAAAAATTAGACTTGAACGATAATAACTTACGATCATAACGAAAAATTAGTCCATGTTTTTCACAATAACTGTGTAAATAATACTTGCAGTCATATATATATATATATATATATATATATATACTTGGGAGAATTTTTCTCGATTTGTTTAGCCTTACATTTAATAGGTATGCCCGCCTAATTACTTAATTAATTATTAATTAATTAACTTTCAAAATTAGGTACGATTTCAATTAAGCACATATTCTCCCAAAAATTCTCGGCTAAAAAAAAAGCCATATCATAAACACATCCCTTGTGTATTTACTTCTCATACTGTCGTCTAGAAGTCACTACAAGAGGAATATAAACCTACTTCTAAACAAAACGAAAAATCTAAGAAAGTCCGGTTGGTGTGGGGTTAAGATGCTCGCCTGTCAGCTTGACGGTGGGGTTTCGAATCACGCACAAGGCGGGCTTACTATCAATAGCTCTGCTGATAAGGCCTAATATGCCGAAATGTACATACAGAGATTGATTTTTCTCGATTTGTTTAGCCTTACATTTAATACGTATGCCCGCCTAATTAATTAATTAATTAATCAATAAATACAAAGTAGGAGACAAATTTTGCCGACTTGCCCAGAGGAACATCTCGGCAAAGCCAATTATAACCCCGCCCCCGCAAAAAAAAACAAGCAAATTATCAAACCAAAGAACAGAAATCATAAAGGCATGTAGACATAAAAAGGCATGCCTCCATAGCCAATCAAAGATAATTATAAAGTATTTTAAAATTTTTTAAATTTTATGCGAATTTTTACACACTCCGATACCCAGTCCCATAATAAATGATGTTTGTAACAACCTCATTCCGTCAGAATTATCCTGAACAACCATTCGGGTGAAACCTAGGTAGAGACTGTCTGACTGTTGTAAGTTTTAATATATATATATGTGAGTGTGTGCGTGTGTGTGTGTATACTCATAGTATTACAGATACACGCACACACGCACGCACGCACACACACATATGTATATATATATATATATACACATATGTATATATATATATATATATATATATATATATATATATATATATATATATATATATATATATAGAAAGAAAACATGCACCTGCGCGCACACACACACATACATGTATAGACACGAGCGCTCGCACGTAAGCACTATTAAAATACCGCACACTAACAGATCAACGTATTATGTGTGTGACCAGCCACTACGCGTACACAACCTTTATACTGCCCATAAACACTCTCATACATTCAATTCACCTTCACATACATACACACGTCATTTTATCCAATCATACGCATCCCATGTCTATTGAATTTTTTGAAATTTTTTCGATTTTCCTCACATTTGAAACATCTTCACCTGATGAATGCATCGCATGAAACCAATATGGTTGTGAAAAGTTCCTTTGTCACCCAATAAATAGATATGTAAAACCTATATATTTATCTTATTATATTATATAACGGCTCTATTTTATATTGAGCACTCTACCAATTAATACTGCCTTTGGTACACCATTCCAGCAAAAGCTGAAATAGTGACCATCTCACACTACAGTATATATATATATATATATATATATATATATATATATATATATATATATATATATGTGTGTGTGTGTACTGATCATACTCATGTAGTCGCTTACACATATATGTCTCTATGTGCTAAGGATCCGAGTATAGAACTGCCTATGGAAGCAAGTGAACTTAGTTACATAGCGTCTAAGTAGTGTCGGGAACCTCGTAACTGGCTTTTAACAAAATATCTGCGATTTCGCGGCGAAACAGAGTAACGGCGAATTATAAGTCCATAAGGCGGACCAATCGGATTTAGTTTTCTTTGTACCCCCCCTCCCACCTCACATTTCTTTTCTATTTTGACTACCGTAAAAGCTTTTTTTCCTTCCTTTTTTCAATTCTTTTTCTTTTTCTTTTTTGTTATTTCTTTTTTTTTTTGTTGTACTTGTTTGTCTATCTTAAAAGTCGTTGAACGTTACCGAAGACGTCGATATTGGTCACCATTATTACATAGGTTAGAAAGACGAAGCTAAAAATACAAATGAATAATGCAACAAAAAAGAAAAGAAAAAAGAAAGATACAAAAATATACAGTTAAAATAGAAAAGTAAGAAAATGCGATTGGAATATGAAAACGGCGACATACCAAGATATTGGTATGTACATCAAAAGACAAATTAATAAGAAATTTAGTACAAAGTCTTTGTGTACAGATATTATAACCTTTTCCGTAACTAAAAAGGAATAAAAACATTATCATATATATATATATATATATATATATATATATAATATATATATATATATATATATATATACTTGGGTAGGTAACCAGTCTAGGAGAGGGATAACTCTGAATTCAAAATTCCTGAGGTCGGTCGTTGATTGGGTTTGTGGCAATCCTTGATGCACCAATTATTTCCTATCGACTGTGCCAAACAGTGTGTATGGTCCAACACAAGCCGTCACCACTATAAACAAATCACTGTGTGGGTGTTCATTGTTGTGTGTGTGAACTCTCATGCGTCGAAAATCGACGAGAGAGTCCATAATAGTATATATATATATATATATATATATATTTAATGAGCTCCAAAAACCTTAGACTTAACCTTTATCGTAATGAATATATATATATATGTGTGTGTGTGTGTGTGTGTGTGTGTGTGTGTGTGAAGATAGGAGGGTTGGGTAAAATCCGAGAGTATGAGGTAAGGACAAAGGAAAAGTGGACAAAAATAATGACTCAAACAAGTGGAAGTATGAGAGAAATATCTCGTTCCGCTTTACATGATAGTTATTCTCTGTTCGACCAAATCTTCACTAACTTACCTTCCCCTCAATTTCATCACCACTCACGCTCTCTTCTATATAGGCAATTTACAATGCAATATGTGTTGAAAATTTAACATCACGGAAGTAACCGTAAAAGAAAAAAAAATTCAAATATACGGCGTTCCTCAACTTCTTAAAACAACAGATGATTACAACTTCGCCGTGGGATAAGTACTATAAAAAAACACCTAGTACTTTTAATAACTCTGATGATGGAATTTTATTTCCGAAAATATTTAGAATTAAAAAAAAAAGAAGTTAAATATATATAATTTTCAACACATATTGCATTGTAAATTGCCTTCAAAAATCTTTATATTACACATACGCACAATGCTTCAAAGATACTATAAAAAAAACCTTTATTTCACTATGCCTGAGCGAGGCTAAATTTCTTGTAAAAATTAAAAGAATTTCGAACAATCTCCATGAGCGCAGGAGCAGCCGAACCGAATTAACATCATGGAAGTAACCGAAAAAGAAAAAAAATTCAAATATACGGCGTTCCTCAACTTCTTAAAACAACAGATGATTACAACATCGCCGTGGGATCAGTAAATAAAACAAAAAAGACACCTAGTACTTTCAATAATTCTGATGATGGAATTTTATTGCCGAAAATATTTAGAATTAAAAAAAAAAGTTAAATAAATATAATTTTCAACATATATTGCATTCAAAAATCTTTATAGTATATATATATATATATATATGATAGATGTTTGGAAAATTTGGGGCTGTATTGGAACCTTCGAAAATAAGATAAGGAATTATGACCAAAATTCAAATTGATCAATGTTCCAAACAGCCATCACGCATATCCATAAAGAAGCATAACTTGGTCTCCATTATCCCCCCCATATATATATATATATATATATATATATATATATATTATATATTTGAGTAGAGTGGATATGAAGTCAACGGCGCTTGTTATCTTACAGTTTCTTGCCTATGCGCTTTTAAAACCAAATGTATGTATATGAAATTCTATTCATTTATCTATTCGTATATCTGTCTGTCTGTCTGTCTGTCTCTCTCTCTCTCTCTATATATATATATATATATATATATATATATGTATATATATATATATATATATATATATATATGTGTGTGTGTGTGTGTGTGTGCGCGCGTGTGTGTAAGGCGTGATGTAAAT
>CM042138.1:14298945-14326445 GCA_023376005.1 Doryteuthis pealeii | reverse complement strand
TTTTTTGAGTACTCGTAATTAGTTATTTTCAATTCTCCAATACTAAAAGACCTACTATATATATATATATATATATATATATATATATGCGTGTGTGTGTGTGTATTTGTGTATAATTAAGACTGAGCATATAGATGTATAAATATATATTTACCAACTCCTTCGCATGAACAGCATGCGACACAAGGTCAATTTCTTAAGCGGAGTTTAACAGGTTTGAATTCAGAGTTTTCCGTCTCCTAGACTGGTTACCTAGCCACGGTTAAAGAGTCCAGTCTCCTGCTATTTACCCATAGCTGGAGGGAGAATTGGTTTCATTCCTTTCCCAAGGTATTTGTGCTATGTGAAATGTCAACAGTTTCGCCCAGGAATTGAACTCGGGTTGACGAGTCCATTTCCTGCGACTCTAACAATTAGACCACGCGCCTATAGATATATAAACAAGTCATCAAATAAACAGTTAAGAGATATATAATTATAGACACATACACTTGTATATGTATGCATTTATACAGATATTAATTAGATTTTCGATCTATAAATGCATGCCGGTATAAAAGAAAACTAACTATAAAGGCAAAAATAGGAAAATAATATTTAATATTTACGGCAACAAATAAAGAAATATATCCATAAATGATCCGTTCAACTTGGTGTTTTTTTTATAGAGATTGTTTTTCCTCATTCCCCTTATTGATCTTTTCTTTGTTCCCCCCTGTTTTTTTTTGTTTTTTTTTTTTTTTTTTTCTCGCGCTAATATTTGAGAGATCTGACAAAATGTCGGGTTCAATATGTTTTCGTTTTATTTCATTATCCTTAAGTTTCCACTTCTATAGTTATATTTTCTGTTCTTTGTTATTATGTTGTATGGAAGCATGCGCAATGCTAAATGTCATCTCCCTATGAAAAATATTTAAACTAGCGAAAATATGCGCCCTCTGGGCGTAAGTTTTTTTTTAACAAAATGCATCTTTTAGATGATGAGCGAGGAGTCGTCAGCGATGTTGTATTCCTGGATCATTGGCAATTTTTGGTCTTTCAACATCGGATATCCTCCCCAGGAGACCCAATCTGGGCTGATCACCCCCTCCCAGCAGCAAGCTTTCACCAACGTCACCTCTTCACTGAGTACGGTTGACAGTGGGTTTATATTACTAGTCATGTGATCCCCAACCAATAGAAATAGAGTTCTTCTGTCCGCTACTTATATATGAGGCCTTGAATGTCTAACTCGAGTCTAGTCTCACTAACCGGAAAAAATGACCGGGGTAAGATTGTTTTCCTTTTACCTTTTCCCACCCTCCGCACGCTTTTATTAATTCTAGTGGTAATTTATGAGGAAGACGTCCCGGTCTCCTGCCTCAAAACTTGCTACCGGTGAGTGGTGAAAAACCAACCCCAGCTACAATTGAAGTCCGTAGCCGAAGCAATAGATAGATATGAAGATTAGATAGATAGATAGTTTTTTTAAAATTTTATTAAAATATAAAAGAATATCTAAATACTCAGATTTTCTTTTATGCATGTTTGTTTAATGTCTTGTTTTTAGTTTAAATAAGCAAGAATATCTAAATATTTTGATTTTTTTTTACTTGTAATTGATTGTTGGAAATAAATATATCAAAATAAAAGGAAAATACCGAAAAAAAAAACGTTTTGGATTTTTTTATATTAAGTGAATGTCGAAAAAAAACAAAAAACAAAACGCCCCAAGTTGGTCGTTTACTTTCAAGTACACTGCTTCGGCTACGGATTTAATCGTAGCTGGGTTGGTTTTTCAGTAATCACCGGTAGCAAGTTTTGAGGCAGGAGACCGGGACGGTCTTCCTCATAAATTTCCATTCTAGTTTTATCCAATTATCTATTTCCCGTTCAAGAGAGGGAATTTTTATTTGTTTTTATTTATCGAGCATACACAAGCCAATATCAAGAGATTTACTTTCTACTTATTTAAACATAATACATTTTTTTAAAATATACGGTTTGGATATAAGCAACTAATATTTACAACAAAACTACATTCTACTTATTTAAACATAATAAAAAAACAATTAAAGACATACGGTTAGCATATAGGCAACGGATATTTACAACAAAACCACGTTTTACTTATCTAAACATAATAAAAAAATTAAACATACAGTTACGATATACGCAATGAATATTTACAACAAAACTACGTTTTCCTTTTTAAAACTATATATATATATATATATATATATATAAAATCGGTTAGCATATACGCAACGAATATTTACATTACACACACACACACACACATCTTCACCCGATATTTATTAACATATTTTTTATCTATTAGGTTAAAATAACCCATTGAAACAAACTAACCAACCAACCAACCTAGTTTCATTTCCTTTCTCTTCCACATCTCTTCATTAATCATATCAATAATGGAGATTCGCTTACGGTTTTTGTCTGTAACAAAAACTACGTCACTGCTTACGTCACTTTACCCGAAATTGTCATAACATAGAATAAATACACTCAAAATTTGAGCATGCAACATTAGACAGTCCTCATGTTTTTTTAAAAACAAGTTTTAATAGATTCATCCCCAGTATCATATATTTATATATAGTTTGTTTTATTTTAATAGATATTCAAAGTTAATAGAACTTAGTTTCGATTTCAAATTGTTTTATTTTTTTTTTACTTCTTTGATAAATTTTGATGATTTATGGTTCAAACTCTCCGACATTTAATTTTTAACTTCCACCTCCTCTTTGAAAAAATTATTTTTATATCGCCCGGTGGGTGTTTTTTTATTTTGCTTGTTAATTCAATTATGTTTCAATTCTTTGAGTCTCCTTTTTTCTAAATCTTTTTATCTTCACCCGATATTTATTAACATATCTTTTATCTATCAGGTTTAAAATAACCCAAACCAACCAACCAACCAACCAACCTAGTTTAATTTCCTTTCACTTCCACCTCTCTTCATTAATTAATTCAATTATATTTCCCTCCTTTGAATCCCTTTTTTTCTAACGCATCCCCACACACCGTTTATCTTTGCATCTTCACCCAATACTTATTAACATATCTTTTATCTATTGTGTTATTTCCGCTGTTGTTACGCTCATATATTTTTCTTCGGTGTGAATTAATTCATCGCAAAGTGTTATATTCTCCATAGCCATTTGTTCTTATAGACTGCATTGTAAAAGTTGTGATGAATATTATGAAAGAAAACAATATCGAATTGTGCGGCCTTGTGTCATGGAAGGATGTGAGTCAAAAATCTATAATGTTAATAGAATAAGCCATGAACGGAAGTGTTCAAATGTTACGCCCCGTCATCAGCCCAGATAAATTATGGAACATTTCGTTTAGATTGTTCTCAATGAAAAGGGAATGAAAAGAACACTCGACATGTTAGGAAAATAAGACAAATATAGTAAGAAAAAGGGGCGCGTGGTCTAATGGTTAGAGTCGTAGGAAATTGACTCGTCGAACCGAGTTCAATTCCTGGAATGAAGCTGTTGGAATTTCACATAGCGCTAATAGCCTTGAGAAATGTATGAATCCAGTTCTCCCTCCAGCTATGGGTAAATAGCAGCGCTGACTGGACTATTTAATCATGGCTAGGTAACCAATCTAGGAGAAGGAAAACTCTGAATTCAAACACAGTTAAACACCGCTTAAAAATGACCTTGTGTCGCATCCTGCTCGTGTGGATGGAGTTGGTAAATATATCTAATAATAAAAATAAAAATAATTAAAGAAAGAAAAAACATATTGAAGTGAAGGTTCCAGGTATGATTCCTATATAGATTTGATGAAAAAGGCGTGGCCTATGTAGCTCAGTCGGTAAAGCGTCGGACTAGGAACCACAAGGTTCCAAGTTCGATGCCGGTCTTCGCCAACACAGGGACTCAGCAGTCCCCGAAACTCAGAGATCTGTGTGGTAAAGTGAGGAGCTAATGGTAGGTGTGGCGCTTCCACTTCAAACGCCAAAAAACAATCTTATATATCACACACTGACCTACACTCTGACTATCAAATTTCTTCAAAGTCAACCGACTGATCCCGTAAAAATACCATTCCCATATACTAAGCCTACTCATACTTTTCTAATTCCTCTATACCACGCACCAAAACCCTCCCCTCTTTCCTCCCTCACCCAATTACCTTTTCAGTATAAAAGGTGAATGTACAATAAAGGACAATGTACAATAAAGTACAATAATGTACAATGTCTCAATAAAGACTTGAAAAAGCTTCAGCCAAACAATAAGGCGAAATATCAATTAAATTTAGTTGCTGTGTTGTTATATACATTTTCCTCTATTTTCAACAACAACAACACACACACACACACACACACATATATATATATATATATATATATATATATTATATGGGTACTACTATGTACGTAAGTAGTTAATATATATATATATATATATATATATATATATTATATATATAATTGATTGATTGATTGATTGATTGATTGATTGATTGAGTCGGCTCTGGTCTTGACATCTCACATTCCTCCGATCTTTTGGCAATTTTTTTCTGAATGATATTTAGGGGGGGGGGGCTGTCATTGCATTCATAGTTGAAATTTTTTTGTGCAGCACGTTGTGAAGATCCTGATATTCGTCTATTTTTTTTTAACTCTTTATATTTTTCTGTCACTCGCTATGACACCTACAGGCAATGCATAAACCAACTTGTATTTCTTTATTTCCTACTCTCCACATATATAGCGGTAATATTTCAACGTCGAAAGTAAAAAAAGTTATTATTTACCAAAAATCAAATAAAAAATAAGGATTTACCTTTTGGTACTGAAATATTCTATCATTATCATTTCATGTTTCTTGTTATATTTTTATGAAATCTCGAAACGATATCAACAAGCTTATCAAAATAATTAGATCAATTTCTCTGAAATTTGTTTGATGAGGCAAGATCTGATTTCCATATAACTGACAATTTGTTTAAAGCAGCCCATGCCTTTCCTATGTGTGCATTGACGTCGCTTTCTGTTGATGGGATATTACTAACTAGATACGTGAATTATTTCAGCGATTTCAGGAGTTTACCATTCATCGTGGAGATGTCTCCTTCATGAAAAAGAAAATTAACATCTATAATTGTACTTAAATAGAATGTCATTATTGTTAGTATTATTTGGATTATTCGGACTATTGTCCTCATCTTTATTGTTATCTGTACAATGTTTCGGCCGATGTGTCCTCCGGCCTGCTTCGGATATTTCTCATCGGGCTCAGGAGCTTTCTTCTCGGGAATCTTCTTGACGTTATCGACAATAACACAGAATAAATAATTAACACAGCTTAACACCTGTAGCCCATATATGGTTATCGGAATGAGAACAGGTTACCCGCGTGGATTGAATAAAGTGTTGGGTTCAAAGTTCTATGATGGCTCCCGATTACGACAAGAAGGTTCCAGAGTTCGAAAAGAAGTTTCCCGAGTTCGAGAAGGCCCCCGAGTTCGGCAAAAAATATCTGAAGAAGGCCGGAGGGAACATCGGTCGAAATATTGTACAGATAACATTTTTTTAATGAGGAAAATAGTCCGTATAATCTAAATAATAGTAATTAGATTAATACTTATAAAAATATAAGCTGTTGCCATGTCAGTATGATTGTATGGTTGCACCACATCGATTGGTCCAAACATTATATTAATACTAATACTGATTTTTTTAAGTATAAGTGGTATTAGAATTATATTTAATTACTAATTTTTAGAAGAAATCTGGAAAAGATATAAATAATAATATAAATTTAAAAAAACACCATTTCCGGTGGAAACGGCTCTTGAAATTTTTACTCGAGCCCATAGGCCGAGTTGTAGCCCTAATACCAATGGGTACCAGACCTGTCCAGAGGATCTCCCCGCGGCAATGAATGATAGGGAAGGATGGCGAGACATTGTCATACATATCCGAGCTATCTGCGCGACAGGATGGATGATGGTGATGGTGATGATGATGATAGATGTTAATAAGCTTACCTTAAGAAACGACCACTTCACGTCAAAAGTGCACAGCGGTAATCCTGAAAAATAAAAAAAGATTTTTCATAATTAATATTACTAGTACAAAATAAAAAACACCCCCGGGCGATGTAGACATAGATTTTTGAAACATATTGCCTGAGGGGTGGGAGTAAAAAAAATTCAATATCAGCGAGTTTGTACCCTAAGTAAGTAAAATCATCAAATTCATTAAAGGATTAAAAAATAAAACAATTTGAAATGTAACTTTAAATATGTATTAAAATAAAACAAACTATATATAGATATATAATACCAGTCATGTATTTATTAAAACTTGTTTTAAAAAACAATGAGGACTGTCTAATGTTGCATGTTCCAATTTTGAGTGTATTTTCTATGTTATGACGATTTTGGGTAATGTGACGTAAGCAGTGACGTAATTTTAGTTACAGACAAAAACCGGAAGCGAATCTCTATTATTAATACATTATAATTTTTGATTAATGCTGTTTATGATTTCTTCATTGTTAATATTAAATTACAATATTGTAATAAAAATATGAAAGAAAACAGCACATTACTTATTATTATTATTATTATTATTATTATTATTATTATTATTATCATTAAATGTTGTTTTTCATGTTTTTGTTTTTTTAATTATCGATTTTCTATGTAAATAGCTGATTTTGCAAAATGCAAATTAGAATTCAATCGTTTTCTGAAGCAATTACCTCTTTCTCTTCATATATAATATGATTTACTTTTTTTTTTATACAAGCAAAAACATAATTACCATTTTTTTAAAAATTGAAATGTGTGTTATTACGGAGAACTTGAACATGAGAAAAAAAGTTAATGGTATGTCAATTTAAATAGAGCGTAATCGACATGTAAACAAAATGTTCATATTTCTGCCTTTTATTACAAGTTTATTTGATCTAATATGATTCATCAATTCATTTCTTTCTTCACATCAACGATCAAACTCATCTCAATTTATGTCATTGTTGTTCATATCGAATGATACATACACATATTGGACGTTAATCTTAGTCTATACAAAGAAATACAAACATTGTTATATAGAACAATGTTTGCAATTTGATTAGCATTTAACTGAAAAATGTGTACGCATAAAAACTGAGCTATACATAAAGACAATTTATAACTTACAAGCAGAGCTACCCGGCGTTGTCAGGGAGTTACAAAGTTAAATAGCTCTCTTATCTATATTCATATATAGATTGATTGGTTAGCGGAATGAGAACAGGATACCCATGTAGAATGAATAAAGGGTTAGGTTTAAAGTTTCGTGATGGCTCCCGATTACGACAAGAAGGTTCACGAGTCCGAAAAGATTACCTGAAGAATCGGAGGGCATATCGGGTGAAACGTTGTACATATAACAATGAAGATGAGGACAATAGTCTGAATAATACATATAATAGATTGATAAAAAATCTTTTTTCGCTGAAGTGATAACACCTATATGTTTTCAGTCCGTTTCGTTGAGCGAAAAGGACATATTTCTCTTTTTTTTCTTCGTAGAACAAAATAATGTCAATAATCTCAAATTTCGGCGTAGCTTTTATTACACCTCGACATGAAAACATGGATGAAAATTTTTTCTCTATTTTTGGGACCTCTTCATTACAATGTGTTTGTTCATGGAACATTTTGTACAATTAACTATAAATATATTGTTATGTTTTATTACATGTTGTGTATATTAAACATGCATATGTGAGTTGTTTCCACGAGTTAGTTGTTGTATTTACTCAGCGAATGTTCAGTGTTATTGTATCTATGATTGCAGTAATGCATTATAAGGACCCAGTACTGGTTATGAACAAAAAACACACACAAATCATATCATCTGAAAGGTAAACTAAAGTCACCGATAATCAAGAAAAGTAATTTTTCTACCAGAATAATGACGATATGAGTTTACATTATCACCGATAATTAAGTACACCTCTAATAACATTTTTCGTCTTGTAAAACAATGATAGCAAGATTTAAAAAAAGATTCTAGTGGAGGATTATACTGACAGAAAAGAAATAAGTTGGTACAATCCTTAGCAAAATCTAGACCCTGGAAACTCTGTACATTTATTCTAAAATGTACATCATTATGTCCGGGCAATTTAACGTATATAGAACGCGAAAGCAGAACCACAGATTGCATGGGCGCACGCGCACGCGTGCATGCATTCATGCACACACACACACACAGACACAGACACACACACACACACACACACACACACCATCTAACACACATACAAGCTGTCTGTTAAGTAGAATTTTCCAAAGAATTGGTAACAGTCTGCCGCCCCCTCCAACAAAAAACAAAAAATATGAATTTAATGAGATGAATTTGGCAGCTACTGATATTTTTTCTAATACCATTTACAACATCTAGCTAGATGATATAGAGGGAAAGAAAAAGACATTAATTTGAGGAAAAAAACTGATACATACACACACACACACAAGTGTGGTCTTGTGTACATTTGTATATATTCAAATATATAGACGTATGCATAGCAATAGCATAATCATTACAGATCACTGCCGTCCCTCACAATCCTATAACACCACCACCAAAACATTTCCTTCATGAACCCTCAAATGACGCATTAAACTCTCTGCAGATCCACAAAGTTTGATGCAAATATGACATAGAAAGGACGTCCTTCCCGTTGTATCAGATGATAAAATGTTATGGTCATGCACCACCATATGTGTCTTAAGACCAGAAGCTGACTTACAGACGCATGTATATACAGGTATATATATATATATATAAAGACACTCATACACATGTATCCATGTGCGCGCACATGTTTATATATATATATATATATATATGCATGTCCATATCACAGACACACAGACATACAGACAAACATATAGATGCACACATGTCTTTGGGTCTATTTGTTTAAGTATATATATATATATATATATATATATATATATATATATTGTGTGTGTGTGTGTGTGTGTGTGTGTGTGTGCATATATGTTTGTGTGTGTACATATATGAGTGTATATGTAAGTGTTTATCTCGCTGTCACTTTATCTGTATACGTGTGTTTGAGCGTGTTTCTGTCTGCCCGCCTTTCTGTATCTGTTCGTGTCTCAGTCTGTTATTTCTTTGGCCAAATTATTTCGGCTTTTTGTTCACCTAAATTATCTCGATATATGTTGCAAATAGTATTAGAAAAATTATCTGCTGCAGCCGAATTTATCTCATTATATTTCTCTCATTTTTTCCTTTTACTTTAGTGTTTTGTCTTTTAACAAATTCCACCCAACCATTTCAATTAGTACCAAGATATTAGTTACACAGCGTAAACACACACAAAAAAGTACTAAATAAAACAAAAGATTATATGGTTATTTTTTTCCTTTCTGTTTTCTGAGTCCAGTCTCATACTTGACATCGTAATCTGATCTCTCACCAGCGAGGAACATTTTATTTATTCCGTAATCTGACCTACGCGACGTAAAGTGACGCAGAGCCAAGATAGTGAATGATATGTTAGCCGAACAGAAGCAAGGAATATTAATTACTTTTAATTAAGCACTTGCTGAATATGCCCAACGTGCGATTGATTTTGTCTAGACTCTAACTTTAATGCATAAATCACTTAATTATTACATGCCATAAATTAACATTGAAAAGCGAAACAAACAAAAAAAAAAGAAGAGAAGTTCACTGTCAGACCAACATTATTACTTGTAGTCTAATTGCTTTTACTAAAATTATTAAGTTTTATCTTTTGCTTGAAATAAAATAATTTTAAATATATTGCTGAATACAAGTTACTGTATGCGTCCAGTAATTATGTAAAATTGTTGTTTAAAATTATTTTTTTTTTTGCTATTTTGAGTTATACAGTAATTAATTTTTTGTTTTTGTTTTTGAGGTATGTTGTTCTCTTTGTATTAGACAGCGATGGCTGCACCAATTCGTATATGACAATAGTTTTCTTTTACAAACATGATTTCACAGTTTTTGTCAAAATAGTCGATTTCAATATTATTTGTGACGATTAATTTATATTCAAATTGATTTCCAGTGCATTTTTATATTAAAAAACATTTCTAATACATTTTTTATGGTAGAAATGATTTTTTTTAAATATAAAATACACGGGAAATCGCATTAGAAAGGATTTTACTATAAAAATGCATTGGAAGTGATTTCTAATACATTTTATGCTAGAAATCATTTCCAATGCATTTCTATAGTAAAATCCTTTCTAATGCATTTTATAGTAAGAAATCATGTGCCAATGCATTTTTAGAGTAAAAATAATTTCCTATACATGTGTATATCATGATTTAATGTTTTGTTTGGTCTTAATAGTCTTTATTTATAATAGATGGTTGAATTTTTCTTTTACACTATCTTTTGATTGATTTATTGATTGATTCATTCATTTTAATGACATGTCAAACTGACTGGGGTTATTTAATACCAAGATGTTATAGAATTGTGTTCATTATACATTCAAATTTACATTTTGTATGCATTTTTTTTCTTGCGGTAATTTCATGCTTTTGCACACGAGACTGTTGAGTTTTGAATATTTTTTAAGCCAAGTTATTTGATTCATAGATGGTACGCCAACAAGTATTACCACTCCGGGTCAGAGTGAACATGCGAGTAATGCCAATGAAGAGGTACGCGAGACAATCAAGACGTCAAGAATTGGAACCTCTCCATCAGATGCAAGTTAGTGTCCTACACAGAATAGGATAGGTCTGAGTAGTGTATATGGAGCTCTGAAAGTAGGCTGAGTACATAGAAGAAAAAACATTTGTTTTATGTTCAGAATTGTCTTTGTCGTAGATTAGCTGTAATATCAAGCTTAACTCTTTGCCTACCAAATTTATCCCACAGCTGTACCATATCTACTTGGTATTATTTTATATGCATGATGGAATATTCCAATTTAGGGTCATACCATATCCATCTATCTATCATAGTCTAATCTTATGTATCTATCCATCTATCATAGTCTGTTCGTATCTATCTATCTATCATAGTATGTTCGTATCTATCTATCTATCTATCTATCATAGTATGTTCGTATCTATCTATCTATCATAGTATGTGTGTATCTATCTATCATAGTATGTGTGTATCTATCTATCATAGTATGTTTGTATCTATCTATCTATCATAGTATGTTCGTATCTATCTATCTATCATAGTATGTTCGTATCTATCTATCTATCATAGTGTGTTCGTATCTATCTATCTATCTATCATAGTATGTTCGTATCTATCTATCTATCATAGTGTGTTCGTATCTATCAATCATAGTCTGTTTGTATCTATCTATCATAGTCTGTTTCGTATCTATCTATCATAGTCTGTTCGTATCTATCTATCTTTACTCTTTCTCCTCTTTTCATCATCTAAATAGTAATAACCTTCACAGAATCGGACCCGCACATACACACGTATGCGAGTGTACACACATACATACACAACGTATCTGCTTGATACAGATATTCAAGTTACAATTACTTTACACACGTGTTTTCTCTTCCTTGCATACAAATACCACCACATCTCCAAGCATAAAACGTAGACAACTTTTTTTTCAATGAAACATACCCACATTGATAAATATACATTCCACCCTGATGCTAACCGCTCAATATATAAAAACGCTGACACACGGTCACACCGACGTATGCAAAACAAGTTTTGGCGGGGTCTATCCCTCTGCAGAGGACAGAGAGTATTCTAAGAACAACCATCTGGGTGATACACGTTTGAGGATAGTCATTAAGTAGTGATATACTTGTCACGGTATTGTTATATAGCCCTTATACGACATCAGGTATATATATATATATATATATATATATATATATATATAGATAGATATAGATAGATAGATAGATATCAATTGTTGGTACAGGCTAATTTATATGATATATTGAAGGCTATCATGTAGAGTGATCTACACAATGATAATGAGTAGGAGACAAAAAGGAGTGGATAAAGTTGTTTGATTAATATAAAACTAGGGCCCTTTCGTCCGGTGCTTTTCAAGTTTTACACACGGCAACGATTAAAAGTCAAATACTAAATTAAATAAGTTGGGAATGGATAATAGATATGGAATTAGGTCTGTCTGTATGTCTTATCTCTCTCTCTCTCTCTCTCTCTCTCATATATATATATATATATATATATATATATATATATATATAGAGAGAGAGAGAGAGAGGGTGAACAGACAGAGAGATAGATTAGAGATGATAATAGTTGATAGTCTTACTTTACATTTTGCTTACTTCGTCTACTCGACTGGACGCCATATACTCTAGTTGGGTTTATTAAGGGCTGGTTCTTCTTCGTTGATTCTTCTTTGTGCAGGGCTGGGCATTGCTTGTTTAAACATTTAATTAACACACAAGACTTGTTTGTTTCTTGATCAAGCTTTATTTGCAACCCTGTCCATTTGATTCCGCCATGGAGGAAGAAACGACACCAGAGCGGCGACATATAGGCCCACCCGCTCTGAAATCTGTGTTGTATCTAACTAACAAAACTAAAACTTATTCTCACGGCGCACAATCGCGTGCCTCTTGTGGAAGGTTAGATGAGATCATCTTTATGTCACTCATAATCCCAACGAGTATGGACAATTCCCCACCTCCGATTTTAAATCTAACGGACTTTATTTAAATATTCTAACTACGGGTACATTCATAATTTATAAGCTGCTCATAAATTAGGTAACATTATCATATACGTTTTGTCTGTTATTTATTATGTTCATATCAACCACAGTGGGTCATTTAATGCCGATAAAGTTTTGAAATAATCAATTCTTAATGGATAATACAATTTTTTATAAATACATTTTCTATTTAACCCATTGGGACCCTAACAGGTACTAACTCCGGTCAGAGTGGACCAGGGAGCAATGGTGATGAAGGGGTGCTCCACATTTCCAAAACTGGAACCTCACCATCAGATAGAGTTTAACGTCATTCCCAGGAATGTACTTAGTCACCGCCTTCTAGCATACATATGATAAAAAGGGGTTGGGCTTGCCATAAGGGCAATAGAAAATCATATAGGGCAAGGGCTTGACGTGACCAGCTGATTGATCGGAGGGGCCTCTCCGACTGCCCGTCTAGCCCAAGATAGGGCCAAAGTGGAATATTGCATCATGAACTGCTCATCCACCTGGGCTCTATCCTTAAGCATCACGGGTCGCCACCCACGGCCAACAGGTGTCCCCATTGAGGGGGGTCTTACCCCTCTGCAGAGGTGCAGTCGGTGCATTCTAACGCCCCACCGACAGGGCGGTGTTAACTTGAATACATTACAATGCAACAGTAGTTGAGAATCTAGTAATAGCAAACGTTACTGTTCTATTAATGCAAATAGCTTTGTAACATTAATTCATTGGGAAGTGCCCATTGCTTCTTCTCACACAGATTCAAATTAGTAAAGCAAACATTGACCACGGTACTTAATTCAAAATCAATGGTACTATGGTTTTAGCTTAGTATTACTCTGATGAAATTCCTTAAACTAACATTTGTTATTACGATCTGATGATCAATATCACTTTATATTTAGGCTGTTGGTGGGGGTGAGTGTTGTAATGGTTAGACTCGTAGGAAATGGAATCATTAACCCGAGATCAAATCATGGACACAGTCATTTCTCTGAATGTTTGAGATGAGGCTTGATGATTAGTATTATCTGTGTGATTCGGACTATTGTCCTTATTTTCCGTGATAGCTCCCGATTACGACAAGAAAGTTCCCGAGTCCGAGAAAGTTCCCGAGTCCTAAAATAATGTTCCCGAGTCCGACAAGAAATACCTGAGGAAGGTCGGAAGGCACATCGCCGAAATGTTGTACAGATAAAATGAAGATGAGGACAATAGTCCGAATAACGCAGTGAATAACGCAGATAATACTGGACAAGGCTGTTTGCATTTCTGAAAAATACTCTCGCTACAACCTATCACATCAATGTGATTAATTATAATTAATTGGTTGGTTCTTTGGATTTTACGGCATGTCAACCATTGATGGCTTATTTTATGCCGAAGAGATTTTTTTAAAATTCATTTTTGATGGGTATTCAAAAGTTATTTTTTAAATCACGTTTTTTACAAACTCATTTTTTTTCAAATACATTCGGCCCTAACAGGTACTACCATACAGGATCAAAGTGTACCTGGGGGTAATGGCGATGAAAGGGTTCACCACACTCTCTAAAACTGCAACCATCACATCGTATGCATGTTTCCTGGTTACGCTGATTGGTTGTATTTAGTTGGTTGGTAGAATTTTACGGCATGTCAACAATTGATGGGTTATTTTTTGCCGAAGATGTTTGGTTTTATTAATTCTTGATGGGTATTAAAAATTTATTTTTTCAAACTCAATTTTTAAACATGTTTTTTTCTTTCAATTTAACCTATAGATGGGACGATAACAGATACTGAGTAATTGTAATGAAGAGGTCTCTCCACACTCCCCAAAACAACAATAGATGGGACACTAACAGATATAGAGTAATTATGATAACGGGACTCTTACACACTCCCCAAATCAACAACCATCACATCGAGTACATGTGTCATGGTTAAACCGATTGGTTATGTCTGGCAGAAGGGTAATATTTAAAATAATAAATAAAGTTATCTAGAATGTCTCTTTTATCGATTCATTTTGTTTCCTTGCCAATTGATCGATGCAGACAAACAGTTGGCTTAGGGAACGCCCTAAAGCCTGCAGCAAATCGATATTGACCATTAGTGCATAAAGAGTACAAACGAACATGGCCTAATCTCTAAGTCTGGGTAAAGAAATATGTATTAAGTTATAACAACATCATGATAATGAAGACTAGCCGATAGCACAGATTCTTGTGATTATGTCTGTCTGTGTCTGTCTCTCTCCCAATATATATATATATATATATATATATATATATATATATATATAATATATATATTCCTAAAGTCCAGAGAAAATTCTTCCTTACGACACAAGAGTTTTATTTAAAAAAAAACCTGTCGCAGTTTGAGAGCTCAATGTGTGCTCTTAATGTTAGAGTCACAGAGCAAATATATAAGTAAAGAAATAAGAAAAGACTTAGATATTAGTATTATAGTCTATTTTAGGAAGCTCCCTGAAATAGACTATAACGCTAAATCTCTAAGTCTTTTGTTATTTATTTACTTTATATATATATATATATATATATATATATATATTATATATATAATCAATGAAATAAAGCTTTTCTACTTATTTCCAACTCAACTCATCCAAAAACATCCATCATATTTTGAACAACAAAAATCTTTTTTTTCTTCTTTTTATCCTATTGTACGGACAAAGGTTTGATATAAGCTGAAATGTTTGAACGTCGACATTACCCATAATAAAATAAACTACCCTCCTGTGTAACATCCCCTGTCTGTCTACATTTCTCCAAATATGTATATAGGAAATTAATCTGACAAAATATGTATAGTTAAGAGGGTATGAAAACACACAATGCTGTTAAATGAAAATCCTTTTCATAGCTAATATTGAACAATATTTCGATTTATAAAAAATCATCAGACGAGTCCGGAGTTAAAAACAAGCTCTGATGATGATTTTTTTATAAATCGAAATATTGTTCAATATTTGCTATGAAAATGATATAAAATATTTTCATTTTAACAGCATTGTGTGTTTTCATACCCGTTTATCTATACATACATACATTATGTATATATATATATATATATATATATATATATATATATATATATATATATACATATATATGTGTGTGTGTGTGTGTGTGTGTGTGTATGTAGGTATGTAGGATTAAATAAAAGACACATCTCCTGTTTAACAATTTTATGTTTGATCTTTTCGAGTTTTCTGGCCAACTTTTTAATATTTGGTGGACTTATCCACGAATTCCACCCAAAGTTCAGGTCCCGAGTACTTTCGGCACTTCGAAGTGCCATCATCAGGGGTGATGTGTTCCAGTTTTTTTGTTTTTTTTAATTATATTAATGTGCAGGCTGGAAGGAGAAGAATTGATGAGAAAGGTGTTATAGGCATTTTAAAATGTGTGTACTGCATTAGAAATTCATTTTGTTTAAGGATGGTTTGTATTGTTTTATGTATAAAGCTTCTTGTATTTGGAGTTTTTGTTTATTTTTGTCTTTGTGCAGAATGTGTGTATTTTCCGTTAGAATATTTCGGTAATTAGAGAGAGGGCATGAATGTAATTTTACGTGTTGTGAAATGGAGCTATTATCTGTTAAATGGAGGGTTAGACGACGTGACAATGTGGTTGAGGTGAATCCAATGTATGTATTTTCATTTTCTGGGAGACTGCAATCTCCCAGGGGAAAGTACTCGGGACCTGAACTTTGGTGGACTTATCCACGAAGTCCACCCAATTATTAAAAAGTTGACCAGAAAACTCGAAAAGATCAAAAATAAAATTGTTAAACAGGAGATGTGTCTTTTGTTTAATTCTACATCTATAAATGAAAGAATGCCGCCCAAATACATACACCCACCCACACACACACCCACTATATATATATATATATATATATAAGAGAGTTTTATAATTTGCTTGAAGCATTGTGTACATATTGGTTAGGAAGTTAAATTTAGAAGGCTATCACAATGCAGGTGTAAAGAAAAAAATATTACGGTAACAATGGTGTTGTGTGTTAACCTGTATTTAATTCCTGAATTTTCGAGATAATATCTCTTTTTCAAAAGATCACTGGAACTGAAGCAGTCTAGTTATGGCATTTCTTTTTAAATGATTTTTTTAAAAAAAACATTTAAAAAGAAATGCCATAACTAGACTACGTCAATTCCAGTGATCTTTTGAAAAAGAGATTTTATCTGGAAAATTCAAGAATTAAATACAGGTTAACACACAACACCATTGTTACCGTATTATTTTTTTCTTTACACCTGCATTGTGATAGCCTTCTAAATCAACCTCCAAACAAATATATATATATATATATATATACAGGCATGTACTGTACTTTTGGAATAAATAGATTAGATTACTTCGACCGAATCATTGTGATAAAAGAAAAAATGTGATTATTTTGTGAAAAACAAAAAAAAACACGAAATAAGGATTAACCATAGTATACTATAATTAGTTTTATTTATCTAAACAGCAGGCATTTATTTTTTTATATATTTCAGAATGCGTAGTGTTAAATAAATTGTTCTTCAATCGCGTGTTTTCGGTTATTTTCCTGATTGTCTAGTTGAGCCTCTCTGGATTCTTTGTCATCATGGCCTGAATATCGTGGGCACATGTTGAATAGAAGCAATTAAGAAAGAAGTTATATAGGCCAGACCACGTGATGAGATAAAGCGGGAAAGTGTGAAGAATGGCTTTATTATTCGACCATTGTTTCTCAGAGAAGTCTTCAACCGCCAACAGCGAGCAACAAAACGAGAATTGTATTAATCGATTCCGAGAGACCAATCGAATACTTACAACTTTTTTGTTTTTCTTGTTTTGATTCTTCTTCTTCTTCTTCTTCTTCATCCTCAACTTCTTCAAGAATTTACTTCTTCAATTTGCTTCTTCTTCTTTCATTCTTCTTCTTCTTCTTCTCTTCTTCAAGAATTCACTTCTTCTTCTTCTTCTTCATCCTCATCTTCTTCAAGTCCTCATCTTCTTCAAGTCTTCTTCAAGAATTCACTTCTTCTTCTTCTTCTTCTTCTTCATCCTCATCTTCTTCAAGAATTCACTTCTTCTTCTTCTTCATCCTCATCTTCTTCAAGATTCACTTCTTCTTCTTCTTCTTCTTCATCCTCATCTTCTTCAAGAATTCACTTCTTCTTCTCTTCTTCTTCTTCTTTCATTCTTCTTCTTCTTCTTCTTCTTCTTCTTTCATTCTTCTTCTTCTTCTTCTTTTTTCATTCTTCTTCTTCTTCTTCTTCTTCTTCTTTCTTCTTCTTCTTCTTCTTCTTCTTCTTCTTCTTCTTCTTCTTCTTCTTTTCTCTTCTTCTTCTTCTTCATTCTTCTTCTTCTTCTTCTTTCATTCTTCTTCTTCTTCTTCTTCATTCTTCTTCTTCATTCTTCTTCTTCTTCCTTCTTCTTCTTCTTCTTCTTCTTTCTTCTTTCTTCCTTCTTCTTCTTCTTCTTCTTTTCCTTCTTTCATTCTTCTTTCATTGAAAGACTGAAAGGAGAAGAAAGAAGAGGAAGAAGAATCTTCTCTTCTTCCTCTTCTCCTTTCATTCTTCTTCTTCTTTCATTCTTCTTCTTCTTTCATTATTTCTTCTTTCATTTCTTCTTCTTCTTCTTTCATTCTTCTTCATTCTTCTTCTTCTTCTTCTTCTTCTTCTTCATTCTTCTTCTTCTTCTTTCATTCTTCTTCTTCTTTCATTCTTCTTCTTCTTTCATTCATTCTTCTTCTTCTTCATTCATCCTTCTTCTTTCATTCTTCTTCTTCTTTCATTCATTCTTCTTTCATTCATTCTTCTTCTTCTTCTTCTTCTTCTTCTTCTTCTTCTTCTTTCTTCTTCTTCTTCATTCTTCTTTCATTCTTTTTCTTCTTCTTCTTCTTTTTCTTCATTCTTCTTCTTCTTTCATTCTTCTTCTTCTTCTTTCATTCTTCTTCATCTACCGAGTGAATATAACATTCTTTTCGCCTTGCTTTGTCATTTTCTTATGTGCATATGAGCTCGCTATATATATTTAGGCACGTGTATTTCGGTGCAAGGCGTGTCTGATTATCCTGCCGATGATTCAATTTGGTCTCAGTCGATAAGCAGGTAAAGTACATGTGCATAATGTGTTATTTTCAAGGTGGATTCATGGAGATGTACTTGAACTGGGGTCAAAAAAACAAAAAGAAGATATACTTGGTTCTCCTCCAAACAATCAGCATGACAATATATTTCATTTACGCATATCTGTCTCTGTTTCTGTCTCTCCACACACACACACACACACATGTATATATAAGGAAACGCTCTTCTATAAAAGAGATGGAGCACTCTCCTGCGACCGTTACATATATACAGATGTGTGTATTTATCAGTTAAAATCACCTTTCCAATTTTTTGGTGACGATGGCTGAGTGATTAAGTAACCTGACTGATAATGAATTTATCTGGTTTCCATTCCGGCTGTAGGTAGCCTGCAAATGTCTAGCCACACTATGGAGACGTGATACGTCGAAACACGTAGGTGCCTGTAGGTGAATTCATATATATATATATATATATATATATATATATTACTTTTGCTAATGTGAACGTTATTTAAGCCTTTTTCATTATACACAAATGACGTGCTCGTCTTCGTTGTACACATATAATTATGACATTTTTCTTATATATATATATATATATATATATATATATATATATATATATGTGTGTGTGTGTGTGTGTGTGTGTGTGTGTGTGTGTGTGTGTGTGTGTGTGTGTGTATGATCGATTATGGGACCAAAGTTAATTTTAGTACTGCAGAATTAAAAAAGTATAATGTAGCCAGTAGCGAAAACACACCTAGACTATATATATATATATATATATATATATATATATATATATATATATATATATATATATGAGAAGTAAATACACAAGCGATGTGTTTTGATATGGCTTTTTTAGCCGACAATTTTTGGGAGAATATGTGCTTAATTGGAGTCCTACCTAATTTTGAAAGTTAATTAACTAATAATTATACCCGCCTAATTAATTAATTATTAATTAATTAACTATCAAAATTAGGTACGACTTCAATTAAGCACATTATATATATATATATATACTACAAACCAGTTTAGACGAAAGCTATTATCACTAATCACTCGTAGTATGTTTTTCTGATCGTTTGTAAAACAACTTCAATTAGTGCACCACGGCGAGGTTAAAACCAGAAGCCATTTTAAACGCAAGGCTATTATCATACTATGTTCTATTCACAGGTCTTTCTATTACTAATAAAAACACATTTTCATAGAAAGCCACTGTGTGGCCAGAGTCACAGGAAGTCCGATTTTCTCATTGTTTGTGAGACTACTTTAATTAGTGCGCCATGGCGAGGTTAACAACAGAAGCAATTTTAGCGGCAAGCAGCAAAGCTCCAGTGATATTTAAGTGGAATATTAAAGCAGGAAAAACAAAACGTTTTCACATCCAGAGGAAATAAAATAAAACGGTGCAAATGAATCAATGGGATAAATAGGCGATGTAGAAAATAGGAAGTCTTAAAATGAAAAAGAAAATAAAGACCTAAAAACAGAAAGAAATAAAACTGAAAATTAGACAAACAAAACATACAATACCAATAACATAAAGCGATGAAAGAAAGGAAAAAAAATGAGAAATGGGTGGAGAATGGAACCTTGTACGTCAATAATGAACCGAGCCTGAAGCCCGTTTTTCTTTTCACATGAAAACTATCAAGGAAATTCTTTGATTCCATATGCATCGTTTTGAATGCGTGATCATATTGGAATCTTTTTTCAAGGAATACTGGATTCACGGATGTTTATGAGCGTGTATGTGTTTAGGAAAGAATCAAGGAAAAGGAGGAACGTTAAGTGCGTGTAGAAGAGCGTATATGAATCCATATCTATAAATCTATCAATCTCTGTATGTTCATATCTATCTACTTATTTATCATTCTATCAATATATCTCTCCTCATATATATCTGTCTACCTATCTATCTATCTATCTATGTATGTTTATATCTACCTATCTATCAAACTCAGTATATTCATATCTATCTATCAATCTATCTATCTCAGTACCCCTCCCTCCCTCCCTCTCTCTCTCTCTCTCAGTACCTTCATATTTATCTATCTATCTCAGTATCTTCATATTTATCTATCTATCTATCTATCTCAGTACCTTCATCTCTCTCTCTCTATCCCAGTACCTTCATCTCTCTCCCCCTCTCTCTCTATCACAGTACCTTCATATCTATCTATCTCAGTCCCTCCATGTCTCTCTATCTATCCCAGTACCTTCATCTCTCTCTCCCCCCCCCTCTCTCTCTCTCTCTATCTATCTATCTATCCCAGTACCTTCATATCTATCTATCTATCTATCTATCTATCTATCTCAGTACCTTCATATCGATCTATCTCAGTACCTTCGTATCTATCTATCTCAGTACCTTCATATTTATCTATCTATCTAAGTTCCTTCATATCTATATATCTATCTATCCCAGTTCATTCATATCTATCTATCTTAGTACCCTCATATCTATATATCTATCTACCTATCCATCACAGTATCTTCATATATATCTATATATCCATCTATCTCTATATCTATTAATCTCAGTCTCTTCATATCTATATTTCTATCTATCCCCACTCTCTCTCTCTCATATATATATATATATATATATATATATATATATATATATATCTGTTCCTATCCATCTATCTCAATCTGTTCATATCTTCATTGCTATCAACGCATGTTATTCTCCCTCTCACAATCTCTCTCTCTCTCTCTCTCTCTCTCTCTCTCTCTCTCTCTCTCACACTCACACACACACACACACACACACACACATACAATAACTCAGTCTATAGAGCATCCATTTAGGAATCCTAAGGTTCTTGGTTCGATACCGTTCCTCGGCAACTCAGCGCCTGAAAAGTATATTTGATCCGCGCGGTAAAGCGTCTGGGAGCAGATTGTAGGTGTGGCTCTCCACCTCAGAAATAAAAATCAATAATGGTTACCCTCATAAGAAATGGGTACCGTTACACATATACGTGAGTAGGAGAGCAGCCTGAGCTCATTAACATTGATATGGACACCAATCTCAGAGAAGGAAAACTCTGATTCCAACCCAGTTAGATTCAGCTTAAAATATACTTTGTGTCACATCTTGCTCTTCTAGGGTGGTGCAAATATATCGAGGATGGCTTTTGCTATAAATAACCCTCGAAAGTTGGTAATCCTTTAATAGAAAGAAACCAACTGGCCATTTCGCATATACAGTCTACACTTTAACAAATTTTGAAAATCGTTCCTGAAATTTCTTAGTCTTCGAAAAGAAATTCAATAAATCTTCAAAGCCAAATGTTATACCATTCTTGGTTTCAGCGTACGTTTCTAGGTATTAAGAGGTGAAGGTTGCGGCTTAGCAGGTGTAAGTACATTGTATTACACATATACATATTTGACTATGTGTATTTGGGCAGCATTTTTCATTTATGCATGTTGAATTAAACAAAAGACATCTCCTTTTTAACAATTTTATTTGTGATATTTTCAAGTTTTCTCATCAATTCTCCTCCTTCCAGCCTCCACATCCATTAATATAATTTGAAAAACTGGAACACATCACCCTTGATGATGGCACTTCGAAGTGCCGAAAGTACTCGGGACATGAACTTTGGTGGACTAATCAATGAATTCCACCCAAATATTAAAACCTCGGCCAGAAAACTCAAAAAGATCAAAAATAAAATTGTTAAATAGGAGATGTGTCTTTTGTTTAATTCAACATGCATAGTTGACTATGTAAACATGCAGACGGCCACAGTATTGAAAACACAGTTAAGAAATCAATGATTAGTGGTATGTAAAAAAAGTAAAGTCGTCGGGGTGGCCTAAAGTCGGTATCAGCCAGACAGCGAGGGAGTCTATCCTCTTTTCACTAGCACTAGACCAAGGAGATTAGTTTTGCGTCTGTGTTGGAGCACTACAATCAGTTCCTTACTTTACCGCAGAGATCCCTGTGCTACTCATACACCTAGTTGGCGAGGGCCAGTATCGAACACGGAACCTTGTGGTTCCTAATTTGACGCTCTACCGATTGAGCTAAGCCGGCCCTATAAAAACCCATACATACTCAAAAATTTGTTTAAAACACCATTCTAGTAAGTTATCGACATTACAACCGCATACACCCCAAACACATGATACGCACGCATGCGCGCACACACACACATACTCACACACACACACACACATTAATGTAGTCTACTTATTTTATTTTTACTAGCAAATATATGCACCCTCCGGGTGCAAGTATTTAAGTTTAAATGTAATAAAATATTAGATTAAATCAGAAAGGCTAATGAAACTAATTAAGAATGCAGATAAAAAGATTTGAAACGGAGGGGGGTATAATCGGAAAATAGAACAACTGAAACTTACTCTTTCATCACTTCCGTTTTCAATGCTAAATTTTGCTAAGTTAACTATTTAGTTAAAATAGGAAGTAAAGAATAAATTTACAGTTATTTCTTCTTGTAAATAAATTTCTTTTAAGATTTATCCACGAGATTTTTGTTTATATATCTTAAGATAAAACCAAACAATTAGAAATCAATAATACCAAGCACATATTTATTAAAATAAAATTTTAAATATAAATATGCAAATTAGCCTTCTCGTTCAAACTGTAAACCGCTATTTTGTTGTATATATAAATACAATTGCATGTTATTAGTACGTAGATATGGTCAACAGTATTAATAATGTAAAACAATTTTTATTAATAACTGAAGGTTTAAAAGAATGAAATCATGGAGAATTTGACGTAAATAATTAAGGGAATTGTGACTTGAGTAATAATATAGTTTCGGTTACAGACAGAAAAACACACAATCTCCATTATAATAAGATTTTATTTTTCATTTTTTATTTTTTATTTTTATATTTTATTTTTTATATATGTGTATTTTATGTACATCTATGGGGGTATATATAGCTATATCTCTATATGTATATATTTGTGTGCATATATATTTTAATTTTATTTTTATTCATTTTTATCACTAGTATATTTATACAACATTATATTATCTAATATATTCTATGGTTTAAATATAACTTTTTTTTATATATGTCTCTATTTATATTTTATTATTTTTATATAATTCTTTGTTTTATCTTCTCTATACTTGTTCAGATTCATTCAATAGTTTAATTCATAGTTTAATTTTGTCTGACTACCATCCACCCAAGAAGCCAGAACTCGAAAACTATCCTTTTTTATCATTTGACTTCCTGTCACCATGGTGAGTCTTACAATATAAAAATATTTTTTATTTATTTTATTTTTTATTTTTTGAGAAATAAAATTTTTAGTTGTGCAATTCAAATAACTTGATCATCCATCTGATGAGACTGGATTTTGGGGAGCTATATTAAATCAACTTAGATTTATATAGGCCCCAATTTTGGTCGAAATAAATTTATTATTGAATTACGGTGTTGAGTTTTTCCTTCCTTTCTAAGATTATATATATATATATATATATATATATATATATATATATATATTATTTAGGAATATTACGTCGATATTGCTAATCCGTGTTTCATTTTTCTTTCTTTTTTTCATATATTTTTGCCAATTTCATCTTTTGATTTTATAAAGGAATAACGTAAGGTTTCGCCTGTACATCTATATGGCTTCCTAATCATAATTTGCTGTGTGTAAAGACGTCGTCTGTGAATTTAATATGTTCTCCCAAGATTTCACAGTGTCTTTCTTAATCTATTCTTCTTACAGATACATGCTTCTCAAATTGTGCATACGTATCAATGACTGGGCGCAGTAGATACATGAATATATGCGCATATCTCTCTCTCTCTCTGTGTGTGTGTGTGTGTGTGTGTGTGTGTGTGTGTGTGTGTGTACGTGGAGGGGATTCCTTGTTTGTCCGCTGATTGGTGATCAGTTCGTGTGTTCAAGGGTCAATCAGGTCGAGGTTGGGGGGATGTTCACACCAGTACAGAAAGAAACGAAGTAAGAAACAAAAAAAACATAAAAATGAAAACGTGTATAATATTTATCCTTTAATAATGGGTGCTTTGATAGTAGCTTCTGACTTGGCTAACGAGTGAAGGACAAGCCAAGATTGCTTGCCGGCAAAGAGAGGGGCCCCTGATTTCGAGTAGCCCTGTAATTAGTCGGCGCTGCTCTTTTGAAGTTGCGATAAACCGTTCGATTTCCTATTCGGAGAAAATAAATCGGTTTACATATAGAGACACGCAGTGTGATATATGTTTCATTTATACAGCTTATGGATATTATATCCACAAAGGACACGTATATGCACACACACACACACACACACACACACATATATATATATGTGTGAGTATGCGTGTGTATGTGTGTATGTGTAATTTAATATAACATAAAGTAGTGTATATTTATATATGTAGAAGAACATATGCATATTTCCAAGGATGTATGCATATATTCTTGTTGGCAAGCGCACAGGAATATTCCGGTACATAATTCAATTAAAACATATTGTTATATATAATGTATATTTAATCCCTCGAAGTAGCTGTGTGATATACAAAAATATAGAGGATATATCGGGCAACACTCTAATTTACTGACATACGTATGTTTATGTTGTCCCCTAACATGTGCCTTTGTCTAGTTCGTTTCCTTCCTCAGTCTCTGAATAATAATAATAATAATAATAATAATAATAATAATAATAATAATAATAATAATATAGAAGCTGAAGGAAAATGAAAAGATGGATAAATACCTGGACCTTGCCAGAGAATTGAAAAAGCTGTGGAGCATGAGAGTAAAAGTAATACCAATTGTAGTTGGTGCACTTGGAACGGTCCCAATAAACTTGGAAAAAAGACTGGAGGATCGAGATATCAGAGGAAGAATTGAGACCACCCAGACTACTGTACTGTTGCAATTGGCTGGAATACTCAGAAGAGCCTTGGAGACCTGAGGATACTTGTTGTCACTCAGTTTCCAGTGAAATACCATCAGCTAACACTGATGTGAATGTAGAAACAATGATACTCACCATCGTGAAGAATAAGTTCCAATTACCGTTGAACTGGGAAGACAAGGTAGCATGCGATTGTAACTTAATACAAACTCGAAATGCCACAAAGTCCACAATGATTTGCTTGGATTGGTGAAATGCTTTCTCAAGATTTTCATTCCAAGAAAATCATTGTGGACTTTGTGGCATTTCGAGTTTGTATTAAGTTACAATCGCATGCTACCTTGTCTTCCCAGTTCGACGGTAATTGGAACTTATTCTTCACGATGGTGAGTATCATTGTTTCTACAGAGAAAAACTCAAAAGGAGTGAAAATAATAAAAAGCTGTGGAATATGAGGGTGAAAGTGACACCAATTTTAGTTGGTGCACTTGGAACTGTCCCCAAAAACTTGGAAAAATACAGGATCTAGAAATCAGAGGAAGAATTGAGACCATCCAGACTACTGCATTGCTGCAATCGGCTAGAATACACAAAAGAGTCCTGGAGACCTGAGGGGTTGTTGTGACAGACACCAGTCAAATACCATCAGCTAACGCTAATGTGGAAAACTCAAAAGGAGTGAAATAATAATAATCGTGAAGATGATATTCATTGTAGCTGGGGCCCTTGGAATTACCCTGAAGAGGTTTGGAAAAAATAGCGTGGGAATTGGAAATCTGAAGAAGACTTGAGAAGATCAAAACAATATTTTTTAAATTTGCTAGAAAATCCAAAGGAATTCTGTTGACATGATTAGTTGGTTGTTTAGCTGGTTGATTGGATTTTACGACATGTCAACCCGAATTATATTATGCCGAAGTTATTTTATTTTATTTCAATCTTGGGTATTCCATTTTTTTCAAACACAATTTTTAAACTCATTTATTCTATTTAACCCTTATATGGAACGCTAAAAAGTACTACCATTCCGGGTCATAGTGGACCTGGAGTAATGTGATGAAGGGTACTCCACATTCGTTAGAGCTCCAGTATTGGAACTTCACCATCATAGAGAGAGAGAGAGAGAGTTTAACGTCATACGCTTCACATTAAGACCCTCAGCCACCACCTTCTACCATATATCCCTTCATCACCATTACTCCCTGGTCCACTCTGACCTGGAGTGGTAGTACCTGTTAGAGTCCCATCTATGGGTTAAATAGAAAAATGTTTTATAAAAAAATTGTATTATCCATTAAAATTGATTTATTTCAAAACTTTATTGGTATTAAATGACCCACTGAGGTTGATATGCCACAAAACAAAAACAAAAACAAAAAATTCTACCATATGTATGACAAAAAGGGTTGGGGTTTGCCATAAGGTCAATAGAGTTGGAACAATTTTATTCTTGGTGGCAATTTCGACGTTATAAGATTTCGGTTTTTGCAACCTTCTTCAGGACACGTGCTAAAATCGATCCAAAAGTGTGTGGAAAGCATTAAGAGAAAAAAAAAGACACGAAGTGTCCAAATTATAAATATTTATTCTTGATGGTATTGTCAGCGTTATAACGTTTCGGTTTTTTGCAACCATCTTAAGAACACGTGGTTAAACCTTGTGTGGAGATGTTAGGGGCCTTATCAACATCACTGTTTATGAAGCTACATCCTTTTGAGCACTTCGTATCTTTTTCTTTTTTTTTCCACATTGTAAATTTTGTAAAAGGTTTCGA
>CM042138.1:14281445-14293945 GCA_023376005.1 Doryteuthis pealeii | reverse complement strand
GGTGTGTGTGTGTGTGTACGTGGAGGGATTCCTTGTTTGTCCGCTGATTGGTGATCAGTTCGTGTGTTCAAGGTCAATCAGGTCGAGGTTGGGGGATGTTCACACCAGTACAGAAAGAAACGAAGTAAGAAAACAAAAAAACATAAAAATGAAAACGTGTAATAATATTTATCCTTTAATAATGGGTGCTTTGATAGTAGCTTCTGACTTGCGGCTAACGAGTGAAGGACAAGCCAAGATTGCTTTGCCGGCAAAGAGAGGGGCCCCTGATTTCGAGTACGCCTGTAATTAGTCGGCGCTGCTCTTTGAAGTTGCGATAAAACCGTTCGATTTCCTATTCGGAGAAAATAAATCGGTTTACATAGAGAACACGCAGTGTGATTATGTTTCATTTATACAGCTTATGGATATTATATCCACACAAGGACACGTATATGCACACACCACACACACACACACACACACATACTATATATATAGTGTGAGTATGCGTGTGTATGTGTGTATGTGTAATTTAATTATACATAAAGTAGTGTATATTTATATAATGTAGAAGAACATATGCATATTCCAAGGATGTATGCATATATCTTGTTGGCAAGCGCACAGGAATATTCCGGTACATAATTCAATTAAAACATATTGTTAATATAAGTATATTTAATCCTCGAAGTAGCTGTGATGTGATATACAAAATAATAGAGATATATCGGCAACACTCTAATTTACTGACATACGTATGTTTATGTTGTCCCCTAACATGTGCCTTTGTCTAGTTCGTATTTCCTTCCTCAGTCTCTGAATAATAAATAATAATAATAATAATATAATAATAATAATAATAATAATAATAATTAATAGAAGCTGAAGGAAAATGAAAAGATGGATAAATACCTGGACCTTGCCAGAGAATTGAAAAAAGCTGTGGAGCATGAGAGTAAAAATAATACCAATTGTAGTTGGTGCACTTGGAACGTCCCAATAAACTTGGAAAAAAAGACTGGAGGATCGAGATATCAGAGGAAGAATTGAGACCACCCAGACTACCTGTACTGTTGCAATTGGCTGGAATACTCAGAAGAGCCTTGGAGACCTGAGGATACTTGTTGTCACTCAGTTTCCAGTGAAATACCATCAGCTAACACTGATGTGAATGTAGAAACAATGATACTCACCATCGTGAAGAATAAGTTCCAATTACCGTTGAACTGGGAAGACAAGGTAGCATGCGATTGTAACTTAATACAAACTCGAAATGCCACAAAGTCCACAATGATTTGCTTGGATTGGTGAAATGCTTTCTCAAGATTTCATTCCAAGAAAATCATTGTGGACTTTTGTGGCATTTCGAGTTTGTATTAAGTTACAATCGCATGCTACCTTGTCTTCCCAGTTCGACGGTAATTGGAACTTATTCTTCACGATGGTGAGTATCATTGTTCTACAGAGAAAACTCAAAAGGAGTGAAAATAATAAAAAGCTGTGGAATATGAGGGTGAAAGTGACACCAATTTTAGTTGGTGCACTTGAACTGTCCCCAAAAACTTGGAAAAAATACTGGAGATCTAGAAATCAGAGGAAGAATTGAGACCATCCAGACTACTGCATTGCTGCAATCGGCTAGAATACACAAAGAGTCCTGGAGACCTGGGGTTGTTGTGACAGACACCAGTCAAATACCATCAGCTAACGCTAATGTGGAAAACTCAAAAGGAGTGAAATAATAATAATCGTGAAGATGATATTCATTGTAGCTGGCGCCCTTGGAATTACCCTGAAAGGTTTGGAAAAAATAGCGTGGGAATTGGAAATCTGAAGAAGACTTGAGAAGATCAAAACAACTATTTTTCAAATTTGCTAGAAAATCCAAAGGAATTCTGTTGACATGATTAGTTGGTTGTTTAGCTGGTTTATTGGATTTTACGACATGTCAACCCGAATTATATTATGCCGAAGTTATTTTTATTTTATTTCAATCTTGGGTATTCCATTTTTTTCAAACACAATTTTTAAACTCATTTATTCTATTTAACCCTTATATGGAACGCTAAAAAAGTACTACCATTCCGGGTCATAGTGGGACCTGGGAGTAATGGTGATGAAGGGTACTCCACATTCGTTAGAGCTCCAGTATTGGAACTTCACCATCATAGAGAGAGAGAGGAGAGAGGGAGAGAGAGAGAGAGAGAGAGAGAGAGTTAACGTCATACGCTTCACATTAAGACCCCAGCCACCACCTTCTACCATATATCCCTTCATCACCATTACTCCCTGGTCCACTCTGACCTGGAGTAGTAGTACCTGTTAGAGTCCCATCTATGGTTAAAGAGAAAAATGTATTTATAAAAAATTGTATTATCCATTAAGAATTGATTTATTTCAAAACTTTATTGGTATTAAATGACCCACTGAGGTTGATATGCCACAAAACAAAAAACAAAAAACAAAAAATTCTACCATATGTATGACAAAAAAGGTTGGGGTTTGCCATAAGTCAATAGAGTTGGAACAATTTTATTCTTGGTGGCAATTTCGACGTTATAAGATTTCGGTTTTGCAACCTTCTTCAGGACACGTGCTAAAATCGATCAAAAAGTGTGTGGAAAGCATTAAGAGAAAAAAAAAAACACGAAGTGTCCAAATTATAAATATTTATTCTTGATGGTATTGTCAGCGTTATAACGTTTCGGTTTTTTGCAACCATCTTAAGAACACGTGGTTAAACCTTGTGTGGAGTGTTAGGGGCCTTATCAACATCACTGTTTATGAAGCTACATCCTTTTGAGCACTTCGTATCTTTTTCTTTTTTTTTCCACATTGTAAATTTTGTAAAAGGTTTCGATCCTATACCGTGAGCTCTTCATAAGTTTGCAGTTCGTACCATTCGGTAGGTTAAGGTTAGGGTTAACCCTAACCCTGCCATCTTTTGATGTCGGCAGTGTCATCCACCTGACTCCAACGATGGAATCCTGATCTCCGTGAACTTTGTACGTGCATCAATCACAATTTTGGTTGCCTTCTTTTCCTGATTAATGGTTCTTATAAGCCATTAATGTCTATGTACGGTCTGTCGATTGAGATATCTGAGCCTAGATTGCGTTCAGATACTTTCAACTTTCTAAGACACCAATACCTCTACCAATCTACTATTTTGACTTGATTCTATAATGGTTAGTGTGCTCAGTCACTCAACCCCTCCCCCATATACGCATGGTCAGTCATACCGGATTTTTAAAGTGTCTGCACGCGTTACAGCTTTTCGGTGTTCCTCAAGAATAATTTTTTAATAATAAGAAAATGTGATAAGATAAAAAATAAATATAGTTAAGATAAGTTTATGGATATAAAATAACTGACAAGTAAGTAAAAGAGTAAGAAAATGTATTTTTCTTGAATGGGGAAAATGTTTGCTTGCTCTGTTCCAAGTCGTTAAGTTGAAATTCGTGTTAGAAATGTCAACTGGACAGAAAATACCAACAAAAATAATAATAATATGATAATGATAAAAATTGATTATATATATATATATATATATGCGAGAATAATTGGAAAAGGAAAAAAGAAGAGAAATCACTCTCTTGTAAATAAAAAAAAAAAATTTAAAAAAAAAATGGTATAAAAATGGTAAAAATTAAAATATAACAAAGAGAGGGTAGGAAAAGCCGTTATTTCTGGTAGTGAGACCAAACTCGATTATTAAATATAAGAAGAGCTACATTGCCATTGGTTGGGGGTCAGGTGACCAGTACAATAAAGCTATGGTCAACAGAAGGTGAAGTTTGCTGAGTGGGATCATTCTATTATCAACACACTCTTTGTCCCAATACTAAATTCCAGAAATACTCAACGATAACACCACCATTATAGAAACACAAAACATGTAAAACAACGACTGAAAATTTTTAGAAGCATTGCATATTAGACACAAAAATCCCAAAACTAAACAAAATAAACTTTGATAACAGCACCAATGTTCTAAAATACCTATAATTACATTAACAAATTATAAAATTATAATAATATTAACAATTTTAATAAAAAAAATAATAATACTAATAATAACAACAACAATGATAAACACAACCTATATGAATAGAAAATGGAAAAGCCGATTGCTGTACGGTTTGAAAGATGTCCTACGATGGGCGGAAAGTACTTGGTCTATGACATGTGCCAAATACATCAGCCAATTTTCGCCAGATATTACAAAAACAATCCGGCAATACGAAAAATCAAAGGACAAAACCTGCAGACAAACAATGGCTGCAATATCTAACAATATATATATATATATATATATATATAAATATATAATATAATATATATATAATATATATTATATAATATATATATATATATAATATATATATATATATAATATATATATAAATATATATATAATATATATTTATAATATAATATATATATAATATATATATAATATATTATATATATAATATATATATAATAATATATATAAATATATATATATATTATATATATATAATATATATATAATATATATAATATAATATATATAAATATATATATAATATAATATTATATATATATATATATAAATAATATATATATATAATATATATATAACTATATATATAGTATATACAATTGCATGCATGATAGTATGTAGATATGGTCAACAGTGTAAGTAATGTAAAACAATTTTATTAATAATTGAGATTTAAATAAAAATAAAATCATGGAGAATATGATGTAAATAACGAAAGGAATTGTGACTTGTATAGTAATATAGTTTCGGTTACAGACAGACAAACCCACAATCTCCATTATAATAAGATATATATATATATATATATATTGGCTGGGGCGTTAGAATACACGGATTGCACCTATGCAGAGGGGTAAGTACACCCAATGGAACCACCTGTTAGCCGTGGTTGGGGACGCATGATGCTTAAGTACGGAATCGTGGCGGATGAGCAGTCCATGCCACTCCACTTAGACCCTTATTTAGGCTAGACGGGCTGTCCCAGAAGCCCCTCCAATAAATCGGCTGGTCACATCAAGCCCTTGCACCTATTTGGTTGCCCAAACCCTATTGCCCTTATGCCAACCCTGAACCCTTTCTACCATATGGGTGCTAGAAGGCAGTGGCGGATGGTCTTAATGTCCTGGGAATAATGTTAAACTATCTGATGGTGAGGTTTCAGTTCTGGAGGTTTGGGGAATATGAGCACCCCTTCATCACCATTGCTCCCTCGTCCACTCTGACACGGAGTGGTAGTACCTGTTAGGTTCCATCTATGGGTTTAATGTAAAAATGTATTTATAAAAAAATTGAGTATCCGTTAAGAATGAATTTATTTCAAACTTTATCGGCATTAAATGTCCCACTGATGTTGATATGCCATAAAACAAACAAACCAAAACGAGTCCTATATAAATAAATACAGGCGCGTGGTGTAATGGTTAGTGTCACGGGAAATGAACTCATCGACCCGATTTCAATTCCTGGAAGAAGCTGTTTGCATTTCACATTGCACTAATACCATTGGGAAAGGTATGCATTCACACTCCAGCTATGGGTAAATAGCAGAAAATTCTGGGCTCTGTAACCATGTATAGTTAACCAGTCTAGAAGAAGGAATGCCCTGAATTCAAACCTGTTAAACTCCGCTTAAGAAACTGACCCTGTGTCGTATCCTGATCGTGTGGAGGGGTTGGTAAATATATATATATATGTATGTATAAGTACAGACACACACGCACAGATAAAACCACACACACACGCGCACACACACATTATATATATATATATATATAATATATATATATATATATAATGTGTGTGTGTGTGTGTGTGTGTGTACATGTATTATATGAACTAACACGAATATGCGCCTTCCGAGTGTAAATATTTCAGTTTCAATTTAATGAAATATATCAAGTTAGAAAGACTAACGAATTTAAATAAAAACGCATATAAAATATTACACTTATTTTAATTTTGTTTTAATTGGTTTCCATAAAAAAACATTTATATGATTGATTTTGATACATTGGAAATGAAACAATAATATTATAGGTCATTAACACCAAGTACTTCTTTATTAAACCCGGTTTTTTTAAATCGAATATGCAAATAAACCACTTCATATATCATGTAAGACTTTATTTTTTACTGATATATGCACATTGCAGGATTTGATTTCACTAATATCATGGGATGTTTCGAGGCAAATCTAACTCATATTTTCCTAGCGATCTCGTTGATTAAATATGTTCTATGTATGAATGAAAGTACACAATTCCTGGGGTATTGTGACATAAGCAGAGATGTAGTTTCGGTTACAGACAGACATTGAATCTCCATTATAATAAAAATATAATATGGGTGCTCTATTTATAAGTAGTGATCAATATCATTGATAGCGTTTTTTTTATATATTAGTTAAGGTAGTATGGACAGTCTGCAGGTTGGCATTGACGGGAAAACTGTCAGTAACCAGGCGCTGTTGATTTAGTTTCTTTGATTAATGACATGTCAACATTTACGGGTTATTTAATGTCGACATTATCCTTGCAGAAGAACAGTAGTTATACTATTTAACCCACAGATGAAGGGCGCGGAGTTTCTTACCTTTTCCAATGGTATTAGTCCGAAAGTGAACTTAATCTATCGACTAGCAATCGAACACGTTTTTACAATGTTGCATTCCAGCACATTAGGCCATACGCCACGCAAATAATATGAAAGATCTATTTGAAAATGTCAACATGGACGACATTCTGTCCTTTTTGAGGGAAATAAATTATACATAGAATATAGACATCAGTACCATACAATATGATCCCAGTGGTGCTAACACACATTTTAAAACCAATTCCTAAAAAATATAAATATAAATACACAACATATATTACTTCTTAACCGTTAGGCATGTCATAACCCCGGAGGGGTTGATATGCCGTTAAAATCAATCAACCAACCAACCCCCGTCACGGAGACCCCTACTCAGCCTTGAATTTACATTATAAATAAAAATTCAAGAATCTTACATTCGGTCACTAAGACAGTGTCAATTGTGTATTAAATCTATAAAGAAAACCGAGCCCCAACTTTATGGTTATTTCATTCGACTCCACTTTTAAATTTCTTGGATAGAACTGCATCTCATGATGAAGTTCTAGCATGGAGCTTTGTAGAGTGTGGAGTATCCCTTCATTACCATTGCTCCCAGGTTTAACGTTACCTGGAGTGTCCCATCTCAGTTAAATAGATCAAAAATGGGTTTACAAAATTGTTAAATAAAAAAATCGACTCTGAAAAAATAACCAAAAGGAAAGGATTTTACAGATGGTCAATCTTGGGTTATTTTATGCCGACGACTTAATGTTAATTTGTCATCGGCATAAAATAACCCAAGAATTGACCATCCGTAAAATCTAACCAACCAACCAACCAAACCATCTTTATGGATAATTTAAAAAAGAAATGCATAAAGGGAAAGTTATATTCAAATTTACCATAGATAAAAACACGTAAAAAAATATTTTCTGACGAATGTATGTTACGTCAATGAATCGGATCTTCAAATTCTTAACCTATCTAATGGATTTTTTGAAAATAAATTTTGCCCATTAAGTGCAAATAAGTTTTTTTTAAAAGCTTCTCTAGTTTTAAAGATTTTAGTCAAATAAATGCTAGAATTTTCTCAAGTTCTTTGATTTAAGTCTTGGAGAATTTTGAAAAAAATGTTACATTTTACAAAATAGTGCATGGCAAATAAATACTTTACGTTTCCCGATTTTAGTTGTTGAGAAATAAAGAAAAAGAAAATAAATGTCTTGTAAAATTGTTCTTTTAGAGAATAAAAAGCGGGAATTTGAATAGAAAAAAGAAATGCTAATATTTTCTGGGTAATATTAATAGAAGCTATCCAAGAATACGTGTTTTTAACCCACAAGTGAAAGTAATAAAATACATTTTGCTGATGAAAAAGAAATACATTTTCCATTACAAAAAAATAAGATTGGACTGTTTTAAATCCAAAAGTTTTATTAATTTGGAAGTTTATTTTTTTATTTTATTGTTGTCGTACAAACATTTTAAATAATCTTTTTGATAGAAGTATATATATATATATATATATATATATAATATATATAATATATGTATGTGCGTGTGTGTGTGTGTACGTTTATAATTATACATATAAATACATTATGTATATATATGTGTGTGTCTTTACGTTTATATATATATAATACATTATTATATATAATATATATATATATATATATGTGTGTGTGTGTGTGTGTGTACGTTATATATATATATATATAAATACATTATGTATATATGTGTGTGTCTTATTTTATATATAAAATACAATATATATATGTGTGTGTGTGTGTGTACGTTTATAATGTATATATATATATATATATATATATATATATATATATATATATATATAAATTATGTATATATGTGTCTGTGTTTACGTTTATATATATAAATGCATATATATATATATATATATATATATATATATATATATATATATAGATATATGCGTATGTAAATTCATTTATTTACAGCTATATCGGCATTTGCCTCCTATCACAAAATGTCTGGTGAAGACAAACTGCATGCTGCTCACTGCTGGAGTAGCTATGACGAGTTCATGTGACGTTCTTCGGTGGGCACATACACATGGATACACGATTTCCATGGACATGTGTGATGACCAGAGGACTTGCAGGAGGGTTGACCGATAGGACGGATGGTTAGGAATATTCATAAAGATATGTGCTGTCATCGTGTCTTCACGGTGATGATAAGTCAAAACAGAGGATTCTTTAAGAAGAGTCTTATATAAAATACCATTAGAAATACCATTAACTGCGAAGAAAAATCGTTGAACATTAAACATATAATTTCTATTTGTTTCTATACATGCTATTAAAATTGGTTAAGTTATTCGATTACAAAATTGTATCAGTTTGGTGGTTGGTTGTCATATTTTAGGTGATATAAGGTGTGTGATAGATCTCCGCTCCTACTTATAGACTAGGCGAGATCATGTGATCTATTTCTTGGCCAATCACTGTCAGTACTCTGAGGCTGATACAATACTTAACCGACCCTACTGGTCATAATTACGTTGACATTCTTTGACGACGGACATAGGATTAAATCACTGGACCTTTACCAATACGCAGGATAGGACTTATACGCTTACCAAAGGATCGCTAAATGATTCCATAACATAGGACTTTCTTTAAGCCTTTTCAACTGGCTAAAGATGGCACTTAAAAACTTTAGAGGACCCTCTCCGACTGCAGGAAAATTAGAGTGTTGCATGTCATGGACTGTTCAGCCACAAGGATTCTGTCCATTTTAAAATTAATTCTTGATGGGTATTCTTTTTAAACAGATTTTTTTAAAAACTTATTTTTCCCTATTCAACACATAGACGGAACCTAACAGCTACTAACACTCCAGTATGGGTGGACATGGGAGTAATGGCGATGAAGGTGTACTCTACACTCCCCAGAGCTCTATAATGATCAGGATAATGATGCTGATAACCAAATCGTTCGTGTGCGAATGGTACTTGCAGATACAAGAAATGTTGGGTCCTTTCCAGATGATTTCGATCTCTCATGATACAGCACCCAATCACCATCTGTATGCCCTTTGGCTGAGCAATAATTCGTATGAAATTATAAAGATTAGTTAATGATACGGTGAAAATTTGGCAGGAGTTTGCTAAGACAAAAGAGCTCTGTAATCATGGGAACGGCAATGTGTCTGAAAGCGAGTGTAGGTTCTTGTTTGCTAGTGTTTGATTGTAGATGTTCCTGATACACGATTTCTACTGAGTTCACTGGTGGATCCGCGTATATTTCAGTGCAGATGAATAACAAACTGAGTGCACATGCGTATGGCGTCGCTCGTTTGCTTGCATCGGCTTTTATAGATACACAGGCACACAAAAAGATAATGAAAAATATTGGCAGACAAAAGTTCACACTGGGAATTTATTGCCTTTCAAATCAATGGTTATAATTTCAAATGTGATTGTTGAACATAAGAAACAGAACTAGATGTCTCTCCCACCCCCTATCTCTTTCTTCTTCTTCACGTTCTTTCTTTCTTCTCTCTCATATATATATATATATATTATATATATATATATATATATATCGAATCAAATTCTAATTATTTTGTACACTATAACATATATATTTATAGACATATATATATATATATATTTCTTTTGAGGTAAAATACAATAAAATTCGATTCGAATACACACACACGAAAACACACACACACACACACACACACATATATATATATATATATATATATATATATATATATATAGTGGGACACACATATATATATATATATATATATATATATATATATATATATATATAAATATATCGAATTTTAAATATGTTTTACATATATATATATATATATATATATTTATTTTTACTATACAATAAGATTCGATTCGAATACATATGTATATATTTATATGTGTGTGTGTGTTTGTGTGTGTGTGTTATACTGTACAATACAATTAAATATATCTAGCTCACTTGCTTAGAAATTGCAAGGTTGGTGGTTCGATACCGGTCCTCGCCAACTCAGCGTATGAGTAACACAGGGATCTGTACTGTAAGTGGAGCTGATGGTAGGTTTGGCGCTCACACTAGACGCAAAAACGGTCTCCTTGGTTTAGCGCGCATATATATATATATATATATATATATATATATATAGGGTAGCATGAACCTGGGACTATATATAATATATAATATATATATATATATATATATATATATATTCGGGATTTTGTGTGAAGCATAGGTAAAGTGTGAAATAAATGATAAACTCCGTTAGATGTTAAGTGTTAAGTTCCTTTTATTTATTTCAATATTTCGAGTTGATTCCTCTTTTTCAAGAAATTCTAGAGTGACTGACTAGGGGTCCTTTGCGCCGTTATACATAGGGACGTTGAATTTCCGGTCTGTCTTGTGTTTCAGTTCAACCGGCCAATATATTATCGACGTATATATATATATATATATATATATATATAATTTTAAACTCTATCAGTGTTGAAAAACCCAGGTAATTCAGAGTCAGAATTATCCTGAAGAGCCCTTCGGGTGAAAACTAGGTAGATAGTACCTGCCTTCTATCAGGTATATATCATTAAAAAGTTTGGGGTTTACCACAAATTGAGGCGCATGGTCTAATGTTTAGAGTCGTAGGGCATGATCTCATCGTCTCGAGTTCAATTTCTGGACGAAGCTGCCCAGGGAAAAAAAAACTGAATTTAAACCTGTTAAATTCCGCTTAAGAATTGATCTTGTGTCGCATTCTACTCGGGTTTGTATATATATATATATATATATATATATATATATATATATATATATATATATATATAGACAACTAGACTTACCAGATATATGTTAGCGCACTTTTATTTCATCTATTACTTTGTCCTTTCTCTCGGTATTCTTTCGCCAAACAAGTTTATACACTTGGAGCAATTAATTATTTCCTCTCGGCTAGTTTCCTCAACCTCGTTGTGTTTTTCATGTCAGATATGATACAACAAACTAAAACAGGCTTGAAATTTCTTTTCAAGTCTGTCTGATGAAGATTTCAATCGGAAGATACTTCCATCCGGGTATAGGATGACTGAAGACTAGCCACCTTCAAGCGAAATACAATTCCAATGTTGTAGCCTAACTGCTATGCTTGGTAGAATATGGGCATTTGAGATATTAGGGTTATGACATTAGCAAATAGTGATTCCCTGAGAGCTACACAATAAATGTTGGGATGGCGTGATGTCATGTCAGACGAAATAGTTATCATTTGTGAAGAAACGGAAGTACCCTTTTCTCATAAAGATTAAGCTTTGTCAGTTGAAATTCTTAGTAGAAATGAAAAGATCTTTCTGAATTATTTAATTCTTTAAAATTATTTTTTCATGTCAATACAATGGTACAGTGGCACCTTGAATTACAAGATCCCCAACTCTCGAGTGGTACCTTGACACATGAGTACCCCAACTCACAAAACCCATGAGTACCCCAACTCACAAGTGGTACCTGACTACAACTCACAAGTGTACCTTGACTCATGAGTACCCCAACTCACAAGTGGTACCTTGACTCATGAGTACCCCAACTCACAAAGTGGTTGACTCATGAGTACCCAACTCACAAGTGGTACTTGATTCATGAGTACGCTAACTCACAAGTGGTACCTTGACTCATGAGTACCCGAACTCACAAGTGGTACCTTGACTTATGAGTACCCAAACTCACAAGAGAAAATCTGGCTTTTCCAGCTAGTGTAATGGTTAGAGTCGCCGCCTGTCAGCCTGGTAGGTAGGGTTCGAATCACGCACAAAGCACTGCCCTGTCTATAACTCTGCTGATTAGGCCTAATAGGTTGAAATGTACATACAGAG
>CM042138.1:14268945-14278945 GCA_023376005.1 Doryteuthis pealeii | reverse complement strand
TATATATATATATATATATATATATATATATATTATATATATAACCACTTTATTTTTTCTGTGTATATTACAAAATAAAGTGTGTAATTCAAGCTTCGTTTTCGACTTAATATATTTCCTCGTCGTTAAATATTGCTTTCTGTTTTAACATCAATTTTGCTTGCAAAAATGTTTCCAATAATTTTCTTCTTTATACTCCGTTGATTTTTCTCTGTAAATGTTGATTGTCATTCATCCACTTTAGTCTCCATTGTTGACGTTTTTGTTCTTGGCTTTGTCTTTGAAAAGGTTACAGCTGGAGTTTTTTAAAATTGAAAAGGTTATTTACGCAGTTTAGTTTAGTCTGGCGGAAAGAACACAATAGAGGTATCGTTGGAGGACATCGAACTCTGTACACCGACGGTTTGTTTGCAAGAGTAGATTGCCAACAAATACTTTATTTTTAGGTGAGCTGACGGTTTTCTAATTTCAGGAGTGGGGGCGAAATTAATGAGACAAAATGAACGATTATTGGCCAAGGAGAAATGAATCTGGACAAAGAGGGATCGTGAGAAAACAAAGAAATAAGGCAACGAAAGAATAATGAAAAACAGAATCTGTTCTTGAGAATGAAACACATAAAATCCTCTGGGACCTTGAGATGAAGAGAGGTCATCCTATCCCAGCCAGGAGACCAGTCCTAGTGTTGATTAACAAAGAAAAAAAAGAAGAAAAAAAGATAACGTTTAAACTGGTGGACTTCGCGGTTCCAGAAGACCACAGGCTGAATTTGAAAGAAAACGAAAAGATGGACAAATACCTAAACCTTGCCAGAGAATTGAAAATGCTGTGGGATATACGGTTATTATGATATAAATTGTAGTTGGTGCACTTGCAACGATAAAAAAACTTGGGAAAATACTGGAGGACATGGAAATCAGTGGAAGAATTGAGACTATCCAGACTACTGCATTGCAGCAATCGGCTTGAATACGCAGAAGAGTCTTGGAGACCTGAGGAACTTTTTATACTCAGACTCAGTGAAATACCATCAGCTACCGCTGATGTGAAATATTCAAAAGGAGGGAAAATAATAATAATAATAATAATAATAATAATAATAATGTGATAAACTAGCAGGACCAGTTGATGTACTTCAGTATGATAATTTAGTTATTACAACTTTTGATATGTTTACTTAAGAGCTATTGTATATGCAATATGTAAAAAGTGTAATAATCTTGATTTAACTCTTCATGACTCATTCCAAAAAGGGGGTTGTAAAATATTAAAAGATCTCTTTATGAAAATCGTGGGCGAGACTTTTAAAATATCTAAATTAATTTGCCGACAAAAAGTTGACAAAAATACGACTTGGACCATATCTATGTTAGGCCGGAAATTCACCAGACACTGGCGTGCCCATGGGCTGGCTTCCATTGGAGAACGTCACTTATGAGTTCGTCATTGATTCCCCCAGCAGAGCCCAGCGTGTGTTCTTCATCTTACTCGGATGGTTTGTGTGATAGGGGGCAAGTGGCCATACAGCTGCTTTTTTATAAAGTGTTGTTTCAACGATCTGTTTAATATCGGGCACAGCATTCTTGATCAGCTCCCGTGTGCAGATGCAATGGGAGATATTTACGAAGTATTTTCGCTCATATTACAAATCCCATAAGTAATTTGAACCACAAGGTTTCTACTTCGATACCGGCCCTCGCCAACTCAGCGTATGAGTAGCACAGGGAGCTGTGCGGTAAAGTGAGGAGCTGATCTTAGTTGTGGCGCCCCACCTCATACGCCAAAACGATCTCCTTGCTCTAGCGCTATGAAAAGAGGATTGACTCCCTCGCTGATACCGACTTTAGGCCACCCCGACTACTTTACTTTTACTACTTATGTCTAGCGCAGAATGGAAATTTATTGTGACGATCCCCAATAGTTCATTGATGATTGTGTCATTCAAGTTCTTGGCGAAGCTTGAACAGATGGCCCGACTATTTCAATTATGAAGGGAACTATGATCTGGAAATGAACACTTGTGACTGGCAGATGTTATCTGACATGATCTGGCGAACTTTTCATGTCATTTATTCTAATAGAAAAACAGTGATATGAACAAGAGACTTAAAAGCAAAGAAACAGAAACATATATAAAAACGTTTTATGGAGGCGTCTGGTCTAATGGTTAGTATTGTAGGAAATGACTCGTCGACCAGAGTTCAATTTCTGGACGAAACCGTTTGCATTTCACAGTGCACTAATACCAATTCACCCTCCAGTTATGAGTAAATAGCGGGAAGACTGGTCTCTTTAACCATGGCTAGGTAACCAGTCTACGAGAAGGGAAACTCTGAATTCAAACCAGTTAAACTCCGCTTAAGAAATGAACCTTGTGTCTCATCCTGCTCGTGCGGAAGGGGTTGTAATGTCTTATAAAACGTTGATTGCATTTCACTTAGCGCTAACACCTTTTGAAATTTATGAGTCCTACTCTTCCTCCAGCTAGGGCAGACTGGGCTCTTTAACCATGGCTAGGTAACCAGTCTAGGAGAAGGGAAACTCTGAATTCAAACCAGTTAAACTCCGCTTAAGAAATAAATCTTGTGTCACATCCTGCTCGTGCGGAAGGGGTTGGTAAATGTCTATATAAAACGTTTGATTGCATTTTACTTAGCGCTAATGCCCTTGCGAAATGTAGGAATCCTACTCTCCCTCCAGCTATGGGTAAATAGTAGGGCAGACTGGGCTCTTTAACCTTGGTTAGGCAACCGGTCTAGGAAAAGGAAAACTCTGAATTCAAACCCGTTGAACTCCGTTTAAGAAATTGACCTTGTGTCACATCTTGCTCGTCCGGAGGGATAGTGTTACGTACTGGGGTTTTCATAGTACCAAATCTATATAACGTTGTATACCCTTCTTACTTCTTACTCTGGTCGTCTTTTCTTCTGGCCGGCTTTGGTTCTATCTTCTAACATCTTGGTCTGGTATATCTTCTAAGGTCTGGTCTTCTATTGAGGATTCCGGGTCTCGTTTCTGTTAGGGATCACACCTTATCAGAAGCCCTGTGTTATTGTTAGTTTTTAGGTAATAAACACAAGACTTCGATTTACGTTGATGTTACTTTATTTATAAATCCCCAACCAGACATTCTGCGCAGTGAGACTTACATGTTGCTAGCTCGGCTTCTAACTTCTAACTGACTAACTGAGTTGCTTACTCCTTAAACCGGAAGAGGGCCTTCTTAGGGTTCCGGTTCTCACGATTCATCCCCGCAAGGCAAGGTCAGAGTGAGGTCAAGCGCTGTCACTCACTCTGAAGGCCATCAGCTACACTAATCGCCATTATGATTTCTACAATACCTTATAAAAGCATTAGGGATCCAATAATTATGTAACAGTAGGTAAATATCTATATAAAACGTTTGAAAAAGGAAGTATCATCTGTATGCACAGAAGGTTTTACAGATATTTTCTGCAAAATTATACGAAGAATAATATAAAAAATGAAAAATGAAAATGTATTGCACTTTGTTTCATTTATGGATTTTATCTTATAAAGGCATAGTTTAATCAACTAGCAATTCATTAGTAAGCTACAGAGAGATAACAACACCCTCATCCCCATCCACTAGAGCCACTCCCAACTCAGTGAGAAATCCACAGAAACAGGGATCTGCATAGAGACCAACATCAAAGACAACCAATCAAACACCTGGTTAGAGAAAAAAAAACCACCTGACCTATAAAGAAACCACAGATAAGGAAATAACTGTCAAACACAACCCATTGATTAAGAGTTAGCAGCTTGGGTAAATAAAAAAATAAGATGTAGGACAGAATATTCACCATTTTGTTTCTGATCTTCATTTTTATATGCTTCTAAAACAACGAAAACATATTTTCCCAAATATATATATCTTATTGTAATGGAGATTCTGTGTTTTACTGTCTGTAACCGAAACTATATTACTAATCGAGTCACAATTAACATAGTTATTTACATTCTCCATGATTTTGTTTATATTTAAACCTCAATTATTAATAAAATTGCTTCACCTTTTTATTAGTGTTGTCCATATCTACATACTAATAACATGCTATTGTATTTATATATACAAAAAATATCGGTTTGCAGTGTGAACGGGAAGGCTTATTTGCATATTGATATTAAAAATGTGATTTTATTAAATATGTGCTTAGTATTATTGATTTATAATTTGTTTGGTTTTATTTTAATGAATATAAGCAAAAATCTCTCCAATGAATCTTAAATGAAATCCATTAACAAGAAAAAAATAACTGTCATTTTATTCTTTATTTCCTAATTTAATTAAATAGTTAAATAAGTAAAATTCAGCAATGAAAGACGGCAGTGATGGAAGAGTAAGTTTCATTTCTATTTTTCTATTATACCCCCACTCTGTTTTCAAATCTTTTTATCTGCATTCTTATTAGACTTTCTAATTTAATACATATTTCATTACATTAAAACTTAAATACTTGCACCCGGAGGCGCATATATTGCTAGTATATATATGTTATATATATATATATATATATATATATATATATATGCGCGCGCGCGTGCGTGCGTGTCATTCACGTCTCATCAGTGGGGCTAAATGTAATATTTCGTTTTTAAGATAAAATAAATTAAGAAATACGTCACATATTTCAAACTTCTTCATTTGTACCAATCATTTCATATTTTTTCGAAAATGAACGCTTTCAATGTATCAGAATATTTTCCTCTATACATTCTCTCATCATCCGTGATAATTTCGAGTCTTAAATGCTTTTATTGAACTTATTAACATAAGCGTAAATGAAGCTCGCTCGTACCTATAATTTGTATTTAACTTGAATTACGTGTAAATCATGTCACCACTGTATATGAGTTGAACGGCAAAATAAAAATATTTTATGCATTCATTATTTAGTTTGTATATGGTATAGATAGTCGAGTGAGTTATACAATATTTGGATCATATGACCTTTAGGCACCCCTTTTTGATCTCGATTAAGAAAGGACATGTTTTTCATTTACACTGTCAATATCCGGTTGTTTTAACAGACGATTTTTAGATTTTTTTAAATTATAAAGCTAACCCCTAACAATAACTCTAACAAACAACCGGATATTGACGGTGTAAATAAAAAAACATGTCCTTTCTTAATCGAGATAAAAAAGTGGTGCCTAAATGTAATATGGTCCCAATATTTATATAATTAATATCATCATATCTTTTTTCTTTACAAATAGTTTTATATCAATGAAAACCTTCTATGATTCACAGAAATATATTACATAAAAGGCATACTGACGCTGGGCCTTTTTATCAGAAGAACTTTTTTTTTCTGTTTACACCGAGTGACAAGTTTACATTTTGCTCTACCATATTTGGAGATTCTCTTGCGTTACTTACCATTCCAAACTGATAACACTTACCTAACCTTATCTACAAACAAATTATCTGCTTTAAATTGGTTTTACCTATGTTGTTATTTCATCAGGTAAAGATTGACTTCTTCATCTGATTCTTTGTAATCTTTACCGATTTCTTCCATTTTCTCCAGTTGTCTTATCTATTTACACTTTACATAAAGTTACAAAAATGCGAGTTTTTGTCATTTCAAGATTAAAGAAATATATATCAAAGCCAGCATCGAATGATGCTACAAAGACTTGCATGTATACAATAACAAAAGAACACAAATACACGCAAAACAAGTATACACACACATAATTCTTATATATATATATATTATATATATATATATATATATTAATATATGAAAATAATGGAAATTAATCCGACAGTATGAATAAGATATAATGAGAAAAACAAACGATGTTACAACTGAAATAGGCTCATCAGAAGAGAAAGTGTGCAAACCGTTTCGGGCCAATTCTTGACGGTTTTAAAAAGCAACATCGCCATTCTAAACTAATATGGAGGCTATTGAGTTGATGAGGATGGGCCGAGTGTTGCTTTTTAAACCGTCAAGAGAATTGGCCGAAACGGTTTGCACACTTTCTCTTCTGATGTGCCTATTTCAGTTGTAAACATCATTTGTTTTTTCATTAATATTCATTATATATATATATATATATATATATATATATATATATATATATATATATGAAAAAGTGAATGGGAAGTGATTCCGACAGTACGAATATATATATACACATCGGATATATGGAACAAAGAATATGTGGGCCGCATACCATAATATATATATATATATATATATATTAAAGAAATGGATACAATAGAAACCTACTCGAGTTTCACCATTAGGATCTTCAGGGTTAAATCCACTGAATTAATCGAGTTACCGATTAATTGCAGCCGATTACACGTGTGTTTCATTGAATAAGATGATAACGTAACATCTTATTCAATGAACACACGTTTGATCGGCTGCAATTAATCGGTACCTCGATTAATTCAGTGGATTTAACCCTGAAAATCCTAATGGTGAAACTCGAGTAGGTTTCTTTTGATCCATTTCTTTAATAAATTTGCTCTACTTTGTATTGAGCACTTTATATTTTTTTATCGCGGACTTAACCCCTGGATTCTGTGCACCTCCAACGATCGTGCCCATATTCACCGGTAAGCCACCTTTTATCTATATAAACACACGCACACACACACACACATATATATATATATATATATATATATATATATATATTAGGAAATATAATTTGGTTGTTTTAGAAGAATAAAAAAAAATGAAGATCAGAAACAAAATTATGAATTATGTGTTTAATCTTTTCTATTTACCAGTCTTTCGAGGTATATCCCTCTTTCTCAAAGTTTAAGATAGACTGACTGTTCCGTTCTCTTGTCTGTACTGTTGAAGACTCGTGGTGTCAAGTCCAGTCTGTTGGTTAATTTTTTGGTTGTCTTTGATTTTCTTTTGTTTTTCTCCGTTGATTCTAAGTTCTGTTGGGATAAAAAAAAAAACTTCCCCTACACCTACTCCTGACACTTCGCCATGACACTCAATGTTTTCCGCATTCCTGTTATTTAGTGAAAAAATTCTTATCTCCTACCAGAGTAGATCACTAGCTTATCTATCGAATGTGAAATGTCAGAATAATAGTAATGATAAGAATTTATTTCAGCTTTTATTTATCTTATCAGATTCTCATGATGCTAGAAATGTGCACTCACTGACTCACTCACTCACTCACTCTCTCTCTCTCTCTCTCTCTATATATATATATATATATATATATATATATATATATATATATATGATGTTTTGAGGTGCGTGGTGCAATGGTTAGAGTCGTAGGAAATGCACTCGTGGACACCAGATCAATTCCTGGATGAGGCTGTTCAGATTTGACACAGCGATAATACCATTGGGAATTGTATGAATCCATATATTCTCCCTCCAGCTGTGGGTAAATAGTAGAGCAAACTGGGCTCTTTGACTTGGATAGGTAACCAGTCTAGAAGAAAAATTGAATTCAAACCTGTTAAATTCCGCTTAAGAAATTGGCCTATACTCCAAACAGATCGAAATAGGCTCTTTCTTGAGTGCCCAGACCGGTGTGCCCATGTGCAGGTTTCCATGGTCGAACGTTCCTTTGTCCTTGCTTCTCCAGCAATATTCAGCATGTCTTGTTCGTTTTACTCGGATGGTTTGTTTTATAGGAGAAAAGTGACCGTACAACTAATCATGTTTTATTTTGACGATTTGTTTAAACATATTAATTTATTTATTACTTCTCTAATATAAATACACAGTTTTGCTAATGAATTTGTCACATCTGAAAGTACGTCTTTAACCAACAGATGGGACCCTAACAGATACTACCATTCCAGGTAAGAGTGGACCTGGGAATTACTTGCAATGAAATGGTACTCCATATTCCCAATAAATCTAGAATTGTAATCTCACCGATAGATATAGTTTAGTGTCATGCTCAGGACACTAAGTCCCTCAACCATCACCTTCTAGCACACATATGATAAAAGGGTTGGGTTTTGTTATCATAACAATTGAGGAATGTAGTCGGGACAATCATATAGATTATAGGACTTGACCTGACCAGTCAATTGATTGGCTTGGGACTCTCTGACCGACTGTCTGACACAAGTAATGACCAAAGGGGGATATTGCATCTCATCGAGTTCTCATGATTTTTTCATGGGCAAACAGGTGGCCCCATTGTGGGGACTGTTGCCTCTGCAGAGGTGCAGTCAACGTATTCTACTGCCCCCCCCCCCGATCGGGCGGTCGATTAACCTATTTGATACATAAATGGTTAACTCGGTTTAGCTCTGTAGGTAGAGCGTCAACCTGGGAACCATAAGGTTCCTAATTCGATACGGCCCTCGTCAACTCAGCGTGTGAGTAGCACAGGGATCCGTGCGGTAAAGTAAGGAGCTGATTGTAGCTAACGCGTTCCACCCCAGACGCTAAAAATAATCTCCTTGGTCTAGCGATTGTGAAAAGGTGATAGACTCCCTCGCTGTCTGGCTGATACCGACTTTAGGCCACTACTATGATGATTAATGGCATGTATTATAAGCAACGTTTGCCTTTCGTACTAGACTACACAACGCTTAGTAATAAGTGTTACATATCGAACATAAATTATAGATTATTTGCATCAGTTTCAACGTTAATGTTAAGTTATTTACAAAATGATAATGTTAAAAATAAAATAACAGATTAAAAGCAAATGAGGATGAAACATGATATGAAGTATGGTGATATGTAACATCGGCAGTAGAAATTTTAATCAATAATTTCAGTAACACTTTTTTTTTTAACAGCTGATTCTTGTTTTATTTATTATTTCAACTTCAGATTTTGTTTACACAAGCAAATCTCACCGTCTCCAACTACGGATACTATTTCTCCCACAGTAAAAAAAGAAGGAAAGAAAGAAAATTACCAACACTGTCACAAACATTTGTCTTAAAACCTATAATCATTGAATCATTCTCATCAACATCTCAATTCGTCTCCATCGAAATCTCGTTTTAAACTTCCAGATTACAATAATCATTAGCTATTTATGTAATCAATAATATTACAAGTTGGATGGAAAAATGTCATTCATTCAGTTTGCCGCCCTGTCGGTGGGGCGTTAGAATTCACCGACTGCCCCTCTGCAGAGGGATAAGACTCCCCCAGTGGGGCCACCTGTTGGCTGTGGGTGGCGACCCGTGATGCTTAAGGATGGATGAGCAGTCCATGACATACAATACTCCACTTTGGCCCTATCTTGGGCTAGACGGGCGGTCGGAGAGGCCCCCTCCGATCAACCGGCTGGTCACGTCAAGCCCTAGCACCTATGTGATTTTCCCAACCCCATTGCCCCTATAGCAAGCCCCAACCCCTTTTTATCATATGGGTGCTAGAAGGCGGTGGCTGCGGGTCTACATGTCCTAGGAATGACGTTAAACTATCTGATGGTGAGGTTCCAGTTTTGGAGGTTTGGGGAATGTGGAGCACACCTTCATCACCATTGCTCCCTGGTCCACTCTGACCCGGAGTGGTAGTATCTGTTACGGTCCCATCTATGGGTTAAATAGAAAAATGTGTTTATGAAAAAATTGTATTATCCATTAAGAATTGATTTATTTGAAAACTTTATCGGCATTAAATGACCCACTGAGGTTGATATGCCGTAAAAAAAAAACAAACAAACAATCCAATCAATTATTTTATAAACACATTTTCCTACTTAACCCATCGATGAGAGCCTAATAGGTACTACCACTCCGGGTCAGAGTTGACGAGGATGCAAAGGTGATAGAGGGGCACTCCACATTCCCCTAATCTCAAGAACTGGAACTGCACCATCAGATAGAGTTTAACGTCATTCACAGGAAATGAAGACCCTCAGCCACCGCCTTCTAGCACCTATATGATCTAAATTAGTGATCTAAATTTTAACTTGTCAACGGCGTCATCGTTTTATGACAAACTGGAAAGTGGCTACCCGGCGTCGCCTGGGTAGATGGAGGATTTTTAAAAAA
>CM042138.1:14253945-14261445 GCA_023376005.1 Doryteuthis pealeii | reverse complement strand
CTTGTCTTGCAGTCTTGTCGACTACCAAGAAGTGGAGCTAGTTCTATGCAAACTATATCCACTAAAAATATCCTCTTCAGCACAGGTATTTCTTTTATTTTCTTTTAGGAAAAAAAGAAAAAAAAGAACAGGAAATGGTCTTATTCGTGCATGAATTGACAGCCAACACCAACAGGGAGGCGCGGAGTGCAATGGTTAGAGTCGAATGAAATGGACCGCGTCAACCCGAGTTCAAATCTGGTTTGCATTTCACGTAGCGCTAATACACTTAAGTAAGATATGAATCCAACTATTCTACCTCCAGCTATGGGTAAATAGCAACACAGACTGGGTTCTATACCCTTGGCTCGGTAAACATTCTAGAAGGAAAAACTCCGGTTTAGCGGTAAAGCGTCAGCCTAGGGACCACAAAGTTCCTGCTTCGATACCGGCCATCGCTAACTCAGCGTATGAGTACCCCAGGGAACTGTGCGGTACAGTGAGAAACTGATGGTAGGTGTGACGCTCCACATCCAACGCAAAACAATCTACTTGGTCTAGCGCTAGTGAAATGGGGATAGGCTCCCTCGATGTCTGGCTTATACCGATTTTAGGCCACCCCGAATAATTTATTTTTAAGCTCAACTTAAGAAATTGACTTTGTGTCACATTCTACTCGTGCGGAGGGGGTGACAAACACACACACACACACACATATATATCAACAACTAGCTGAGGTAACATGTATTACCTGGGAAAGGTGATGTTATTTGCAGTTTCTAGAGTGCTCCTGAAAATGCTAGCCCACTTCAGTGCCCATATTGGATTTTCACTAGCTGACTTTGGTAAATGTATTTATGGTAGATCAAAAAAATCGAGGAAAGAACATCCCACAAGTAAGCAGCTATACTGCCACTCACCTCCTATCACACAAACCATCCAAGTGAGACCAACACGACATGCTGGATACTGCTCGAGGAACAAGGACGAATCCTTAAGCGACGTCCTTCTATGGAAAACAGCACATAGAAATACCAGTTCGGGCCGTCCAGAAAATATATGTATAGAGAACGTGTGCGTGGATACTGGATGCTGCTCAGAGGATGATCAGTTTAGTGTCACAATTAATAGAAGAAGTTTAAGTAAATTAAGTCAATGTATAAAGAAAAATATGGAATCGGATGAATGAATAAAGCAAAGGAAATTCAGTCAAGGATGGGGTAAACCGTAAAGAACGTCATTAGATAAAGAGAATTTAAAAGAAATCATTTAAGAAAGATGATGACGTGGTGAAAATCGAATTGAGAGAAAAAATGGCGGACAAAAAGGCAACAGGTAATGAATTTAAATCAATGAAATTCTTCAAAAGATGGAACCATAAAGATTAATAAAACTGAATAGAATAGAATTTTGAATAAGATGAAACAGTAAGATTCTTAGATAAGAAAAAGAAAAAACGATTTAAAAAAAAACAAACAAAACACAAAACAAAGCGATCGAGATGCAAATCAAAAGAGTAAGACTGATAAATGAAATTAACGTTATGAAAACACAAAGAAAAAGTATAACAAAACGAGCGGGAAAAGAAAAAAAACGCGGGAAAGTGATGTTAGTTTAGTAAAGCGGTTGCCGAATGAAATCAAGAGTTTTTTCGAAATAGAAAAATTTGAAAAAGACACTCGAGACGGAATAGAAATTGTTCATAGAAGAAAAAAGAAATGAAAGAAAAAAAAGAATAGAAGAATTGAAGGTTATTAGGAGCAGTTTTAACATGGAGAAAGAAGAGATAGAATACACGGAAGAATAGTGGAAATCATTTGAATGAATAAATGAACACTGACAGCAATATAGTAGATATACAGGGCAAAGATGTGTGTGGAGAGAGAGAGAGAGAGAGAGAGAGAGAGAGAGAGAGAGAGAGAGAGAGAGAGAGAGAGAGAGAGAGAGAGAGAGAAATGAAGTGGAGATGTGCTTACAAATACTGATGAAAGAATTTTTTTTTCATTTAACTGACAAATTTTGAAGCATTAAACAAACGTGAGAATCTATATGCCTTAATGTATGAATAGGCTTTAATAGATAAATAACCGTAAAATTGAGAAGGAAATATATATATATATATATATATATATAAAGAGAGAGAGAGGGGGGAGGGAGAGAGAGGTGGAGGAAAAGCTACATATATAAGAACTATAATACATAATAATATTGTAGATAAAACACACACAAACATATATATATATATATATATACATACATACATGTGTGTGTGTGTGTGTATGCATGTATGTATATATGTATGTACCCATCTTCATAGTATCAAGTGTTTCCGTGATATGATTGAACTTATATTAGAATACACCTGATATGTAATTCTTGTCCATTATGAAATCAGACTTGAAGAGGCAAAGGTAGCAGAAAGAAATTTATTTCTGATAAATTCATCGTATATATATATATATATATATATATATATATATATATATATATAGAGAGAGAGAGAGAGAGAGAGAGAGAGAGAGAGAGAGAAAGAGGGGGGAGAGAGAGAGAGGAGTGTATTTAGTTAGGGAAATTATCAAACCCCATACGAATATATATATCTACCAACCCCTCCGCACGAGTAGGATGTTACACAAGGTCAATTTCTTAAGCCGAGTTCAACAGGTTTGAATTCAGAGTTTTCATTCTCCTAGACCGGTTGCCTAACCAAGGTTAAAGAGCCCAGTCTGCCCTACTATTTATCTATAGCTGGAGGGAGAATAGGATTCATAACTTTCACAAGGGTATTAGCGCTAAGTGAAATGCAATTATCACATCTAGGATTTGATCTCGGGGCGACAAGTCCATTTCCCATGACTTTAACCATTACACCACTCTATACGAATATAGTTATTCATCTAATCACCATTAGAAAGTATATCTTACAAATACTAGCAAAAAAATACACCCTCCGGGTACAAGTACCTAAGTTTTAATAAAATATTATATTAAATTATAAAGATTAACGAAACTAAATAAGAACGAACATTAAAAAATATTTACTCTTAATGGTTTTTTAGTTGATTTCTATATAAATTATATATAGAATTTCTTTTAATACGTTTCAGAATAACATGATAGTATTAGAAAAATTATTCCCACCATATAAATAAATCTTTATTTCTTAGAGATATCTAATATATATTTCAGGATTTTAAATGCATTAATGATATGGGCAGTTTCGTGGCAAATATAACTCAGCTAGATTTTAATAGGTATATCTTTAATAAATAACTTATGCCAATTAAGATTAAATAATAATCATTTCATAATCGTTGAGAATATACGTTATATAACTAAGTGAATCGTGACACAAGAGGTGATGTAGTTTTGGTTACAGACAGACAATTACATAATCTCCATCTTACAAATACTCGACAAACATTGATATAACCATCACAATCGTGGGTATCTGCCTTTGATAAATCGTGTGGCAGGAATTCATTTGGTATTCCTTTGATAAATGTTAAAGTAAGATATTCTCCGTTTCATTAGATATCAAGCACAATCATCAAATGTCCATCACACTCGTAGACGGTATCAAAGTAAGTGTATGCCAAAGTGTAGCGGAATGCAATCTGATATATCCGTTATCTACTCAGGCATGAAAACACACTTTAAATGTAGTTAAATAGATTTATTTCAATTAATACTTTTGTTGAGAATGTTCTGATATAAGGTGTGTGATGGATCCCCGCTCCTACTTATAAACTAGGCTGGAATCATGTGATCTAATTCTTGGCCAATCACTGGCAGTACTCGGAGATTGATACAATACTTAAACCGAGCTTACTGGTCATAATTACGCAGAAATTCTTTGATGGCGGACATAAGATTAAATCACTGGAGTTTTACCAATACGTAGGATAGGACTTATACGCTCACTAAAGGATTCCATAACATGGGACTTTCTTTAAGCCCTTTTCAACTGGCCAACGATGGCATTTAAAAACTTTACAACTTTCTTTCTAATAGCAAGACTAAAAGACAAATAATTGAGTGAAGAATTAATATCTATTTATAAATATTCTTGTTACTTTATTATCATGAGAGAATCATGTTGTGAAGCAGGATGAAACTTCTATTTGCGATTCTTGTTGTTTAATTGAATATTATTTAGATTTAAATCTAAATAGAAATGACAGTATATGAAATCTATTTAAGATACGGCATATTTCAAAATAAAGAATTTTAAATACAGCCAAGTAACAATTATATCCATCATGAATCATATATATATATATATATATATATATATATATATATATATATGAGGTCGGGTTTACCTCGTCCACCTAAGAACTGCAAGGTTACGTGTTCGATTCCGGCCCACACCAACTCAGCGAATAAGTAGCAGATGGATCGGAAGGCCGACTTGGATCTTAGCCCTGAAAAGCACTAAGCCACACTTTTAGTAGGTTTTTTTGACTCAGTAGATTTATCTTTATTATTTGCTCTACTTAGGTATTGAGCACTTTTTACGTATTAGCTTTAGTTTCCTGGCGGTTTGTGAATATATATATATATATATATATTATTATATATATATTTATATAAATTGATTTTTCTTTTGGCCAAATATTGTACCAATAGATTATTTTTGGTTGGTACGATTATCTTGGTCTTTTCTTTTTTTCCCCCCCAAAATTTTCTCCCCGGTAATGTTTGATAGTATATTTTTACAATCAAATTATTTGCTGGTTTTTTTCTTTCTCATCGCAAGGATTTACCAATTTGGTTATATTAATTCATATTATATATATATATATATATATATATATATATATATATATATATAATTTGGAACTCGTTTTTGAAAGGTATTTGCTTACATTTAGTGTGTTTTGTACTTATGAAACATATTTTTATATACTCTGTACCAAGCTTCAATATATCAATCATTGTATGTTTTCTTATTTTTATGAAAAAGAGATGACATTTCTAAGGTCGATTTCTTGGGAAGTTCTCCTCTAAACAGTTAAACTAATAGTCATCATTGATTTAATAACATAATTCTGATCACACCTTTCTAGAAAAAGGTGTGTGAAGACATTTTATTATCCCAGCCTATCCTAAGAGAACAACACGCTTGTCTCATTTTTATTCTTAAGAGAATGAATCAACAGGAAAAAAAACTATGAATTGTTCGTAGACATTGTCAGGAAACAAAAGGAGGTAAACGAAAGAGAAATACGTAATAAAATGTTCCTTGTCCGTTACATTCAATAATATATATATATATATATATATATTATATATATATATATATATATATATATATGTCGGATTAATTTCCATCTATTTTAGCATATTTGTCAAATGAAAAAACAATATATCTGGAATTTTACACCTTGAAGACTTTCATCTAAAACTCTACGGACTTATCAACACCACAAGTAAATTTTGGAACTCTAACATCTTTCTTCAAATTACACTGTGCACTTGTATATTTGTAACAGCTGAAATATATCCTATACTATTTTGATACCCACTTTACATTTTTTATTTAATTTTTACAACAAACTCTTTTGAGTTTTACTATAAACTATAATGGTTATGATTTTTAAAAATTGAAAATAAAATTTATATTTAAAACAGAACACGCATTTTTCAAAATTTTCAGCGGTTGAATTCAGCGTTCGTTTTTGTAAACAGTTTTTTAACGGATATCTCTCTTCCCGTCTATGTCACTCGTTGATGAAGACCAACTTATCGATTTGGTCGAAACAGATCTGTCAGCAATTACATAACAAACATCATATGTTTTTTCAAAATGTTAAAGTTAAATATATATATATATATATATATATATATAATATATATATATATATATATATATAAGTAAAGAAATAACAAAGGACTTAGAGATTTAGCATTATAGTATATTTCAGGGAGCTTAGACAAATAGTCTAACTCTCCCGACTCATCAGATTCACATCTGATGAGTCGGGAGAGTTAGACTATTTGTCTAAGCTCCCTGAAATAAACTATAATGCTAAATCTCTAAGTCTTTTTTTTATTTCTTTACTTATATATTTGCTCTGTGACTAACATTAAGAGCACACATTGAGCTCTCAAACTGCGACAGATTTTTAAAAATAAAACGCTTGTGTCGTAAGGAAGATTTCTTCTCTGGACTTTTGGATTTATATATATATATATATATATATATATATATATATATATGTATGAATTAAACATTTTTAGAAAAAACAAACGAATGATGTCATTTGCTTTTTCTAAAAATGTTTAATTCATACTGTCGGATTCACTTCCATTTACTTTTCATATATATATATATATATATATAATATATATATATATATATAATATATATATATATGATTAAAAGCGAATGGTTTAAGATACGAACGTTCAAAATACACCGACTTAAATTTCTCGCATTAGCGCGGATCTTCGGGGTATTTTTTAAAAATCTGCCATTGTTTTGTAATATATAGATGGATTGCACCCATGTTCGATGTAACCGGGTGTATTACACGCGTCTTCATCCCCTACGGACATCTGGAAGTCACTTGGCAGAGTTTGTGTTTATTTGTATGTCTACATTTACTTGTTATCTCTCTCCCTCTCTCTCAAGACAAGATGAGGAGGTTGTTAGGTACTTGTTGTTCCTAACATGCACCTAACAACCTCCTCATCTTTATCTTCCCGTACAAACTACTATCCTCTGAACTTTCACCCTCCACTTTACATGATAGTTATTATCTGTTCAACCAAATCTTCACTAACTTCCCCTTCCCCTAAGTTTCATCACCACTCACTTTCTTTTCTATAAATACAAATGTACGTACTTTGTGTTGAATAAAGTTAGACTGATGAAGTTCTTAGCGTGAAGAAGAACGAAATATTTCTCTCCTATTTCTACTTGTTTGAGTCATAATATTTGTCCACTTATATATATATATATATATATATATATATATATATATATATATATATATATATCAGAGAGATAATCACAAGATTTTATTTTCAAAATTACTATCATGAGTTTTTCATTTTGAGAGAAAATGTATCTATCAATCCAAGTCTATTTTCGCTCATACTCTACCACCACTCTCTGTCTGTCTGTCTGTCTCTATAATATACATATATATTTTAACGCATATTTACACTCACACACACACACACACACACACACACACACATATATATATATATGTAAGGGGATGACATTGATTTATACATTTTCCAACGGTATTAACAAGGGATGCATCTAGCAACTTTTCTATTCATTCTATATTCCGATGCGCCCATTGTAAAGCGAAATAATATGACCCTACCATGACCTGGCTTAGAACAAAGTCACAGCAATCTTTTGATGTACACCCATTTATCTTGTCTTTGTTTCTTTGTAATAATAATGACATTTGAAAAACAACAAATAAGAAAAAATGGAAAACGAAAAAAAACAACAAAAAAACAGCCCACTATGATGTGATTTCTGATCGTCACACG
>CM042138.1:14246445-14248945 GCA_023376005.1 Doryteuthis pealeii | reverse complement strand
CTTCCGTTTGTGATCCGGGGTTGGGGAAGGTCACATCCGCTTCCGCTCAAACCTCGGAACATCCATTTTTATTTAAAACCTAGATGCGGGGTCATTGGTCGGTCAATGGTTGGCACCCGTTGAGTGTTTACCCTTCCAAATTTTTAAGCTCTTTTTGTTTTTATTTCATTTTCTTCTCTTTCTCCAGAAATCCGATTACCGTTTTCTTTTCAATTCCAAAAATCCCCTTAGACCATAACCATTACGCTACACTAATGTAAGAAGCGATGAATCTGTTCTATATTTAATCGGGTCACTACTTAAGCAACAGCCGGTACTATAAGCAACCCGGGTCATTTGTTTATTAAAAAAATTACATGATTCGGTACTAAATAGCCGGAAGGCGATTGATATGCCATAAAACCAATCCATCAACAATCAACTGATGTTGGGAAAGTTTATAAATATGAGTGGGGATTTTGCGTACATCTTATATCATCAAGATATATGGGCACCTTACGTGGTGTAATGGTTAGCAAGCTTGATTTGCAGACAATTGTTAGTGAGTTCGATTCTCACTGGGCGCTCCATAATTCTGGCCCTGTGCCACATCGAAGCTAAGCTTAGTAAATAACTACTGGGCACCTCATGTGGCGTAATGGTTAGCAAACTAGATTGGCAGACAATTGTTATTGAGTTCGATTCTCACTGGGCGCTCCATAATTCTGGCCCTGTGCCACATCGAAGCTAAGCTTAGTAAATAACTACTGGGAACCTCATGTGGCGTAATGGTTAGCAAACTAGATTGGCAGACAATTGTTAGTGAGTTCGATTCTCACTGGGCGCTCCATAATTCTGGCCTTGTGCCACATCTAAGCTAAGCTTAGTAAATAACTACTGGGCACCTCATGTGGCGTAATGGTTAGCAAACTAGATTGGAAGACAATTGTTAGTGAGTTCGATTCTCACTGGGCGCTCCATAAATTCTGGCCTTGTGCCACATCTAAGCTAAGCTTAGTAAATAACTACTGGGCACCTCATGTGGCGTAATGGTTAGCAAACTAGATTGGTAGACAATTGTTAGTGAGTTCGATTCTCACTGGGCGCTCCATAATTCTGGCCCTGTGCCACATCTAAGCTTAGCTTAGTAAATAACTATATCATCAAGATATTTCATGAACATGATCGACCATTACACGAGTATATAAGTTAATTGATCTGTAGTTGAGACCTATAAAATTAAGTTCAATATATTTGAAAAAAAAAAACTGTGCTTATGTATGCATGTACCTATCTATCGATCTATCTATCTATCAAATAAAATCATATATCCTCAGTATCGCCAACATAGAAAAACGCACACACCTTGATAATCATGCGACGAAGAAGAATATACAGTTACTTATTTTCAAGAAAAATCTTTAGTCAGAAGCAGAATTTTCGACTAATCTTTAAAATCTACCCAGTCACATCCTAAATAACCTTGGCCGATGTCATCTGTGTTGCCACCTTGACTCAAGCAGTAAATAAAGTCGTCATCACCACATTCATCGCGCATGTCAGTCCGCGTATTTCTCAATAATTCGAATATATTGTCTTCTTTCTAAATTTATAATGCCAGGTGCGTTCAGCGTTTCTGCTTCTCAGAAACCCATCCCTGATAGGCAGAATTAACTTATAAGAAGTACTATCTATCTATCTATCCATATATATATATATATAGAGAGAGAGAGAGAGAGAGAGAGAGAGAGAGAGAGAGAGAGAGAAGAGTGGGGGTATTTCTTATGAGTTAATATATATATATATATATATATAGTATTTCTTATAAATCATATATTTGTGTCTGAGACTGATAGTTAGAGACAGACACAAAACAGAGGGAGTGTGTATTTGTATGTACTGTACTTCCTGTATGTGTACATAGTTTATGGATTAATCTCTGGATATGGGGTAATATTAAATATGGGGTTCGACGTATTGACTTGTCCATTGAATATATATCTTCATTTAAAATCACGTTTAAGCTTATGCATATATTTCATATTTTATAGATAAACCAACCCTTTGTGTCCATATAAATGTTCAAAGATTAACTACTATGAACACACAAAAACATGAAACACACACACACACACCTTTTCTCTCTCACACACACACACACACACACACACATATATATGTGTGTGTTTGTATATATATATATATATATATATATATATATATATAAAACCAAGTTTAACGTCTGGTCTAATACTTGCCCATTGTTGGAGGGGGTAGTTGGATTCATACATTACCCAAAATTATTAGCGCTATGTGAAATGCAGACAGCCTCATCCAGTATTTTGATTCGTCTACCCATTTCGATGTCCGATGACGATAGCCATTACACAACACGTCTCTCTCTCTCTCTCCATATACCGTCGGATTCATTTCCTTACTATTAACTCATATATATATATATATATATATATATATATATATATATAAGCCATTATAATTATCCCGAATATCTGATCGATGA
>CM042138.1:14226445-14231445 GCA_023376005.1 Doryteuthis pealeii | reverse complement strand
CAATGAACATACGTGTGATCCACTGCGATTAATTGGTAACTCGATTAATTTAGTGGATTTAACCCTGATGATTCTAACGATGAAACTCGAGTAGGTTTCTATTGTATCCATTTCTTTAATAAATTTGCTCTACTTTGTATTGAGCACTTTGTATTTGTTTTATAGCGGACTTAACCCCTGGATTTTGTGCACCTCCAACGATCGTGCCCATATTCACCGGTAAGCCACCTTATATATATATATATATATATATATATACAGAAATATATGTATAATATAAATATATATATATACATGATATATATATATACAATAAATACACACACGCGCGCGCGCACACACACACACACATATATATATACACGTTTGTTTTCTATAAATGGCCGTGGAAGTCTTTCTGTGCGTCTCTGTAAGTTCTATTTAATTATTTATTTATTCATTTTATTGTATTTTATTTTAATTTATTTTATTAGGTTTGTCCTATTTCTTCCATTCTCTTTTGGCACGCATTCCTTTTTCCTTTTTAAACTTTTCACATCCCCACATCTCTCACTCCCCTCAATCACTCTTTCCCCCCACTCACTATGTCCCCCCTCTCTCTCTCCCAATTCTCTTTACCCCTCTCCTCCCCCCCCCTCTCTCTCTCACATATTTGGTTCACTATATACGCACCTTCCCTTCTTTAATGAATGTTTCCAATATTTCCTGAAGGCGGAGCTCTGAATTTCTTTTCAATTTCCATGACTCTAATTCCGCATTTATATTAATATGTACTCGAGATAAAAAGAGGAGAAAAGTCGAATTCTCAATACCATATTGGTTTGAAAGAAACTTTTTAATTAGCAATCCATATGTACGTAGTTTTCATCGTGAAAAAGATCTAGCATAAAGCGTGTAATGGATATCGTGACATTTTTGAACGGGAATTTTTAGTACTTTTTGTTTTCTTCTTGAATATATATTTTTCCTTTCTTCTTACAACTTTTCTTTTTTTTTCTTCTCATTTATGGAAATAATCAATTAAGAAATGCATCTTTTTTCATTCTTTTTCTTTCTCTTTTGTTTTTTGTTTTTTTTTCATTATTCAGAAGTTAGAACTCTACAACTCGCTGATCGAACCAAATGTCTAATCATCTTACGACTAATTATAACATTAAATGTAAGACATGGTCTGCTATAGACAGATTGTCAGTCATATGGAAATCCGATCTCACTGACAAGTTAAAGCGACACTACTTCCAAGCCGTATCCGTATCAGTGCTACTGTATGGCTGCACCACTTGGACCCTAACAAAGCGCCTAAGGAACAGGGCAGATGAGAGCTGCACAACGTTTGATATGTTTACTTAAGAGCTACTGCATAATAGTTCAATATGTAAAAATTATAATAATCTGTATTTAAGTCTCTTTCACTCACTTTTTCTTTCTGATTAGATTGATTTTGAAGATATATCACAATGCAAAGGCGAAACGTGTAAGGAGTATGTTGATTATTTACCGGTATTATTCTATTATTTTCTTAATATTTCAGAATTAATATCCCTTCATAGTTTTGAATGTATTAATATTCAGTGTTTACATGTTGGTGTGACAAAATTCAAATGTATGAATTTTCTTTGTTTTTCATCTTTATACACACACACACACACACACACACACATATATATATACATATACATATACATATATATATATACCCACTCACATATATATATATACACACACACGTATATATATATACACACATATGAATATGTATAAACACACATATATATATGCACAAATATGAATATGTATAAACACACATATATATATGCACAAATATGAATATGTATACACACACATATATATATACACAAATATATACATACATATGTACACACACACATATATATACACAAATATATACATACATATGTACACACACATATATACATACATATACATACATATGTACACACACATATATATACATACATATATATACATACATATGTACACACACATATATATACATACATATGTACACATATATATATACATATATATACACACACACATATATATATATACATATACATACATATACACACACATATATATACATATGCATACATATACACACACACATATATATATATATATACATATACATACACACACACATGTGCACACACACACACATGATATATATATATAATATATATATATATATATATATATATATATATATACGGGATTCGTCCTAACACGATTCGAATTCAATTTAAGCGATCTTTAGATGCAGAAAGACATACTTACATTTTATAATAATCCACCATTTTGAAAGAGAATCATCCATAGCCCAAATAACTGTATTTACTTACCTACAAAGAAAAAGAAAATATGTCAAGTATTGAAGTTCATTAACATCAAATAATTATCAGCCAAGCAATATAAACAATTAATATGGAACTCATTAAGATGAAAAAGATGATAATGAAGATAATTATAAAATATATTCTTCATTTAAAGAATGGGATTAACTGACTAGTTAGAAATATCAATTCCTTTCATATCTTATTATAATGGAGATTGTGTGTTTGTCTGTCTGTAACCGAAACTAAATCCCTACTCAAGTCACAATTCTCTTAGTTATTGACGTCACATTCACCATGAATTTATTTTTTATTTAAACCTCAATTATTAATAAAATTGTTTTACATTATTAATACTGTTAACCATAGCTACATACTAGCAACATGCAATTATATTTATATATACAACAAAATAGCGGTTTACAGTGTGAACGGGAAGGCTAATTTGCATATTGATATTTAAAATATGATTTTAATAAATATATGCTTAGTATTATTGATTTCTAACTGTTTGGTTTTATTTTAATGAATATAAGCAAACATCTCTTCAATAAATCTTAAATGAAATCCATTAACAAGAAAAGATAAGTGTCATTTTATTCTTTACTTCCTCTTTTAACTAAATACTTAAATTAGAAAAAATAACAATGAAAGACGGGAGTGATGGAAGAGTAAATTTCAGTTGTTCTATTTTTCGATTATATCCCCCTCTGTTTCAAATCTTTTTATCTGCATTCTTATTTAGTTTCATTAGCGTTTCTAATTTAATACGATATTTTATTACATTAAAACTTAAATACTTGCACCCGGAGGGTGCATATATTTGCTAGTATATATATATATATATACAAAAATAAAGGAGACATCTCCACACTCGACGGCAAGCCTCTTAAGCCAGTAGAACAATTCACATACCTAGGTGGTAATATCTCCTCCACAGAGAGCGATGTTAATACATGAATAGCAAAGGCATGGTCGGCCACAAATAGATTATCAGTCATATGGAGGTCCGATCTCCCTGGCAAGCTGAAGCGACAGTTCTTCCAGGCTGTGGTTGTGTCGGTGCTGCTGTATGGCTGCACCACCTGGACCCTGACAAAGCGTCTTGAGAATAAGCTAGATGGGAGCTGCACAAGAATGCTGCGTGCAGTCTTGAATAAGTCGTGGAAACAGCACCCCACAAGGAAACAGCTGTACGGTCACCTGACCCCCATCTCACAAACTATCCGAGTGAGACGGACAAGGCATGCAGGACACTGCTGGAGAAGCAGGGATGAACTCATAAGCGACGTTCTCCTGTGGAAGCCAACACATGGACACGCAAGTGTGGGGCGCCCAGCAAGGACCTACATTGACCAGCTATGTGAAGATGCTGGATGCTCCGCAGAGGAGCTTCCAGGTGTAATGAATGATAGGGAGGGCTGGCGAAAGATTGTCATGGATGCCCATGCTACATGCGCGACATGATGATGATGATTATATATATATATATATATATATATGGTTGTTTATATGTGGTGTTTCCGGTTAATTAGCCACTAGTCATACCCCCCAAGACGATGAGAAGAACCTAAAACGAAACCTTTTAGGATTTCCCAGAAAAATTATATATAAGACCCCATGAATTTTGTTGTCGATTTTCAATAAAGTTAGCGGCCCGATGAAACTCATTTTAAACCGTTTCATCTACCACGTCTCTTCAGTGTGGCTAGACATTTCTAAACTACCTACAGGCGGGATAGAAACCCAATCGATTCAGCATCAACCGAACAGCTTAACCACTCGGCTATTTTCATCTACAGAATTGGAAGTTTTTTTTACTGTTTTAATACACACATTTGTATGAATGTAAAGGCCGCCATAGAGTGTTCCATCTCTTTTATAGGAGAGTGTTGCGTATATTTACAAGGTGTGTCAAAAAGGATCGAGATTTTGGGGATTTTTTGACACACCTTGTATTCCGAAAAAATAACGTTCTATTCATTGAATTTTTTTCCAGAAAACAAGTTGTGTCAAAAAAGTACCAAGTTTAGAACTGTATTTACCAAGATAGAAATGAAGAATGAATGGAACGTTATTTTTTTCAGAATACAAGGTGTGTCAAAAAGTACCAAAATATCAATACATTTTTGATACACCTTATATATATATATATATATATATATATATATATATATATATATATATATGGGTGTGGGTGTTTGTGTGTGTATATATGTATGAATATATTATCTACATAGAAGAAATTATTAAACTAGATATAATAACCAAAGGTGATTATTTCGTAAATAAGCAATACAAGATATTTACAGGTAATAGTGAACGCCTATGATTTCTATTGTTTAAATGCATACAATATAAAACCCAGTAAAACTAAACAATAAACACAAAATCCATTAAATAAACGTCTCATCTTCGATTGGAAAAATCCATCTTAAATATATCACAATTCAATATCCCTGTCTACTTTCGCATTATATCATTTAATTTCAACCGAAGACATCGTCCAAATAGGCAATGATTTTATTACAATTTTTGAGTAAATTTAAGACTCAGATTCAGAATTTGAGATGACGAATTGAACGATATAAAACTGCGCAGACTGGAGATCTTTGCCATAATCGTTCTCATTAAACTGACATT
>CM042138.1:14176445-14208945 GCA_023376005.1 Doryteuthis pealeii | reverse complement strand
TTCGTGTCTTAAAAAATGCCTCGTAAAATCAATGACATTATGCATACACCAATGTATTTTTAGTGGTTTCGAAAGCTGATTGTAATATCTCTCAAAGCACGGAAACTCTTGATATTTAAGAGGGTAACACAATGATTAAGTCTGAACCCCAGATTATATCTGAGGCTGTGGAATACGCCGATGGCAAAGGGATAAGACCCCAAAGAGGGCCACTTGTTAGCCGTGGATGACGAACCATGATGCTTAAGGACTGTATCCTTGTGATTTAGCTTTACATGCAATACTCCACTCTGAACGATACTTTGTTTAAACGGTCAGTTGGAGAGTCCACCTGTGAGCGATCGGCTGCTCAGGACAATCCCTATCACACTGTCTTCAACGTATTGCAGTTACTGTAAGCAACCAAAATCATTTTGTTAAATCAAAAATATATATTTATTTACTATTATTTCATATATATATATATATATATATATATATATATATATATTAGGGAAATAATTTGAATATACTTCATGTAATAATTTGTTTCAACTGTAACCATCTTGGCTCGTTGCAGCATCTTCGGAATTATGGCAGAATATGCGTTGTATCACTATTGTTTAAAATTTAATCAAGGGTTGACCTGATTCTAAAATGGTAGAATATGTTGGGCTACAGCCGCTAAGAGAATAGTTGAAACATATGACACACTGACACGTTGACATTTGCATTTATTATTATCATTATATATATATATATATATATATATATATATTATATAATCGGTTTTAAATGATCCTAAAAGTGTTGATATGCCGTAAAACAAAACAACCATTCAAAAACTAAATCATTTGACTTGATTGAAACATTAATAAAAAGATACGTATTGTTTTGGTTTTTTTTTTTTTTTTTTTTCTGTTGCCACGTGTCTGATAAGAAAGAGGATACACATCCTATATAAAAGTTAAAGAGGTGTGAGGCGAAATTGTTAGTCGTAAAAATGAACTTGTAGACCCGGTTTCTAATCCTGGACGAGGTTTTTGCATTACACATTGTGCTAATACCCTTGTGAAAGAAATGAATCCAACTATTTTCCGTCCGGCTATGGGTAAATAGTAGGACCTAAAAGGCTCTTTAACCATGGCACGGTAACCAGACTAGGAGAAACAAAACTCCGAATACAAACATGTTAAACTCCGCTTAATAATTTGACCATGTGCCACATTCTGCTGGTGTAGAGGGGTTGTTAAATATACATAAAAGCCTGAGATATGTTTTGTCTGATACCAAAGAATATAAAGTCATATATAAAAGAGAAAGATATCGACCAAGTAGCCAGGCATCAACAATTTATACCGTAGAAGAACAATTTACAATTCTTTAATTGTTATTTGATTTTTTGGACGTATTTACAATTTAGACACTAACATATTATTTATTTTGATTTCATTAGATTTATATTGAAACCAGTTATCCCCACTTATAATATCACGTTCTATATAACTATCTAATAATCACTATATACAAAATATAAAAATTAAGCCTTTGGGTTAGGCAACAGTATTCTTTATAACCTACCATTTTCGTGATAATTTTAATTGACATGCCTATGTACATGTGTGTGCGAGAACTTATACTATATATATATATATATATATATATATATATAATATATATGTGAGGAGAAAGTGTGTGTGTGTGTGTGTGTGTGTGTGTGTGAGCTAATTGACAATCAGAATCGTGATGCTGTTATTCTGTTTTTATTTCTATTATATTTCATAATTGAAACTATTGTGAAACTGGACTGGAATTGTTGTGTCTAGAATAGTAAAGATTGTACTGATTAAAAATGCTTTAAGTGTTAAATCTTAATCATATATACATACATACATACATACATATATATATATACATAAATGTGTGTGCATTATATATATATATATATATATATATATATATATAAATGTATATATAAATGTACGTTAATCCAAATGACTGGTTGTAAAGGATACTCCTATTTGGGATCTCAAAAATCTCACAGTACTTCCATACAGTATGCTTTTTTAAGTGCAACCATGTACTAATACAATGATTTCTATAAATCCCTAAAAAGAGCTCAATGTATAATAATCAATAAATTAGATTATATACAGACCAATATTTAACTTTCAAAAAAAAAGTCATATATATATATAATATATATATATATATATATATATATATATATATATATATGAGAAGTAAACAAACAAACAATGTGTTTTGATATGGCTTTTTTAGCCGACAATTTTTGGGAGAATATGTGCTTAATTGAAGTCGTACCTAATTTTGAAAATTAGTTAATTAATAATTAATGAATTAGGTGGGCATACCTATTCAAATGTAAGGCTAAACAAATCGAGACAAATCAATCTCTGTATGTACAGTCAAGGTTCGAATCCCACACAAAGCGGTCTTCCTGTCAATAGCTCTGCTGATGAGGCCTAATAGGCCGAAATGTACATACAGAGATTGATTTTTCCCGATTTGTTTAGACTTACATTTGAATAGGTATGCCCGCCTAATTCATTATTTATTGATTAATTAATTTTCAAAATTAGGTACGACTTCAATTAAGCACATATTCTCCCATATATATATATATATATATATATATATATATTATATATATATATGTGTGTGTGTGTGTGTTGTGTGTGTGTTGTTGACGAACAGTAATTTGAACAGTTAATGTTGATAAGATGAGTCCCAGTTGTGTTGAATTTCTGGTCTTCTGAAGATAGTTTAAAATCATTAATACGCCGCTTAGCACATCTACAAATTATATCTAATTACGGTAATAACACTTTATAAATCATATCTTCTCATCATTGAACATTCCATGTAACATATATATTTTACCTCATTTGCAGTTGTTTTCTTTTTGCTATTATTTATTTAATTGCTAAATTTAGCCTTTTAGCCAGCGAACATTTTTCAACATAATCTACACACGTGTGTGCGTATGTATGTATCTTGTAGCACGATAGAGCCATTAATAAGGAATCCTCAGGCTACCGACAAGAGTGGAAATTGCCGAAGGACCCAACTTGCTTGTGGGCGCTTCTCATATGTCTGAGGTAGTCGGAATTTCCAATTACAAATGGGAAAAAAATGGGAAATCAATTAAAAAGTAAATAAGAAAAAAATAATAATAAAAAAAATACTAATAAGACATTCGAATCAAGGTAAATGGAATCAGGTAAGATTGGAAAGGAACATTCTAGGTCACGATTGTTTTACTATATATAATTACCAACCCCTCCGCACGAGCAGTGTGTGGCACAAGGCCAGTTTCTTAAACGGAGTTTAACACGTTTGAAACAAGTTTTCCTTCTCGTAGAATGGTTACCTAGCGATGTTTAAAGAGCCCAGTCTGTCCCGCTCTCTTACCCATAGCTGGAGGGAGAATTGGATTCATACCTTTCCCAAGGGTACTAGCGCAATGTGATATGCCAACAGCTTCGTCCTGGAATTGAACTCACGTCAACAAGTGCATGAATATGAACTCTCCGTGCGTAAGTATTTAAGTTTTAACGTAATAAAATATATTAAATTAGAAAAACTAACGAAATTAAATAAGAACGCATATAAAAAGATTACACTTATTCTGATTATATGTAACTAGAAACGGCTACCCAGCACTGCCTGGGTAGAGAGGCAGTAATAAAAAGTTAGTCTCGCAGATCCATTGATTGTTTTGGTCTTACGTAATTCATTTATGTTTTAATCATGAAGGAAACCAATGATTTTCCCTTCTCTTACTATACAAAGCCTAATTCTTAAAAATCTTCCCAGATATTAAACAATCTTCATTATTCTATACTAGCAAATATATTATATATTAAATACTTACACCCAGAAGGTGCCTCCGGGTGCAATTATTTAAGTTTTAATATGATAAAATATCATATTAAATTAGAAAGGCTAATGAAACTAAATAAGAATGCAGATAAAAAGATTTGGAACAGAGGGGGTACGATTGAAAAATAGAACAACTTTGAAACTAACTCTTCCATCATTTTCCATTACTCCTGTCTTTCATTGGTAAATTTTCCTAATTTAACTATTTAGTTAAAATAGGAAGTAAAGAATAAAATTACAGTTATTTCTTCTTGTTAATGTATTTCTTTTAAGATTTATCCCCGAGATTTTTGCTCATATTCAATAAGATAAAACCAAACAATTAGAAATCAATAATACTAAGCATATATTTATTAAAATCAAATTTCTAATATCAATATGCAAATTAGCCTTCCCATTCACACTGTAAACATTCTATTTTGTTGTATATATAAATACAATTGTATATTATTAGTATGTAGATATGGTCAACAATTAATAATGTAAAACAATTTTATTAATAATTGAGGTTTAAATAAAAAATAAAATCATGGAGAATGTGATGTAAATAACAAAGGGAATTGTGACTTGTATAGTAATATAGTTTCGGTTACAGACAGACAAACCCACAATCTACATTATAATAAGATATATATATATATATATATATATATATATATATAAGTGTTTAATTGGAGTCGTACCTAATTTTGAAAATTAATTAATTAATAATGAATTAGGCGGGAATACCTATTAAATGTATGGCTAAACAAATCGAGAAAAATCAATCTCTGTATGTACATTTCGGCCTATTAGGCCTCATCAGCAGAGCTATAGATCGGAAGACCGCCCTGTGCGTGATTTGAAACCGGACTGCCAAGCTGACAGGCCGATCCCATAACCCCAACACCAAACGAACTTCTTAGATTTTATGATTTGTTTAGAGTAGGTTAACATTCCTCTTCTAGTGACTTTTATTACACGACGATGTGGTAAGTTGTAAACAAGGTTTGTTTAGAATGGCTTTTTGCCGATAATTTTTTGGAGAATAAGTGTTTAATTGGAGTCGTACCTAATTTTGAAAATTAATTAATTAATAATGAATTAGGCGGGAATACCTATTAAATGTATGGCTAAACAAATCGAGAAAAATCAATCTCTGTATGTACATTTCGGCCTATTAGGCCTCATCAGCAGAGCTATAGATCGGAAGACCGCCCTGTGCGTGATTTGAAACCGGACTGCCAAGCTGACAGGCCGATCCCATAACCCCAACACCAAACGAACTTCTTAGATTTTATGATTTGTTTAGAGTAGGTTAACATTCCTCTTCTAGTGACTTTATTACACGACGATGTGGTAAGTTGTAAACAAGGTTTGTTTAGAATGGCTTTTTGCCGATAATTTTTTGGAGAATAAGTGTTTAATTGGAGTCGTACCTAATTTTGAAAATTAATTAATTAATAATGAATTAGGCGGGAATACCTATTAAATGTATGGCTAAACAAATCGAGAAAAATCAATCTCTGTATGTACATTTCGGCCTATTAGGCCTCATCAGCAGAGCTATAGATCGGAAGACCGCCCTGTGCGTGATTTGAAACCGGACTGCCAAGCTGACAGGCCGATCCCATAACCCCAACACCAAACGAAATGGTATGTTTGGAATGGCTTTTTGCCGATAATTTTAGGAGAATATGTGCTTAATTGGAGTCGTACCTAATTTTGAAAATTAATTAATTAATAATGAATTAGGCGGGAATGCCTATTTAAATGTATGGCTAAACAAATGTATGGCTAAACAAATGATTTTTCTCGATTTGTTTAGCCATACATTTAAATAGGCATTCCCGCCTAATTCATTATTAATTAATTAATTTTCAAAATTAGGTACGACTCCAATTAAGCACATATATATATATATATATATATATATATATATATATAATGTATACGTACTATGTGTGTGGTTATTTGGTGTTTTATACATTTATCTAACTCCTCTACTACTGATAATATATGATGCATACTCACTCTTTTTAAACAGCTGATTTGAATTCAGCGATTCCCTCCTCATAGACTGGTTGTCTGAACAAAGCTAAATAACCCAGTGTTCCGTACTATTCGACCATAGCTGGTGGGAGATCACATGGATCCATGATTTTACCCGAAGGTACTAGCGCGAAGTGAATCGCAAACAGCTTTGTCCAAGATTTGAACTCGGGTCACCGATTACGTATATAACAATGGTAACCAATACGCCAAAGGCGCCTTCTTATTTGCTGTTGTAGTCGTATATCTACAAAAGGAATACTCGAATCTGTTTTTGACACTTAGGCCTATACGTAATATCAATAACTGTTATGTTGATATTCTAATCTGGTTCAACTAACGCTATTTAAGATTAACACCTTTAACTTGATCTTTTTTATTCTAAGTACTGTCAAGAATATGCACCCTCCAGGCAAAGGCATTTAAGTTCTCATCATCATCATCATCATGTCACGTTGTCAGCGCGGATATCCATGACAACCCCTCCCCATCCGTCCCTATCGCTCATCATTCTCGGGAGGTCCTCTATGTAGCATCCTGTATCCGCACAGAGCTGATCAATGTACGTCTTTGCTGGTCGGCCCCCACTGGCGTGCCCATGTGTTGGCTTCCACAGGAGGACGTCGCTTATGAGTTCGTCCTTGCTTCTCCAGCAGTGTCCCGCGTGTCTTGTCCGTCTTACTCGGATGGTTTGGGTGATATGTGGCAGGTTACCGTACATCTGTTTTCTCGTAGGGTGTTGTTTCCACGTCTTGTTCAGGATCACGCGCAGCATTCTTGTGCAGCTCCCATCTAGTTTATTCTCTAGTCGCTTCGTTAGGGTCCAGGTGGTGCAGCCATACAGCAGCACTGATACGACAACGGCCTGGAAGAATTGTCTCTTTAACTTGTCTGTGAGACTGGATTTCCATATGACCGATAATTTAAGTTCTAATGTAAGGAAATATAATAAAAATCGTAAAACTAACGAAATTATATAAGAACGCATATAAAATGTTTACTCTAATTCTAATTATATCTAAATTGGTTTCTGTTTAGTGGAATATTCCACACTCTCGCTCAACCATGTGGTCTGACTATATATATAGTAAGCACAGCATTATCCTGGGCTGGCTTCGAGGATTAGTAGCGTACCTCACTATTCCTTGTCTGTCTTATTGTATCTTTCTGCAATAAAACTCTATATCTTAAATCTACGAACGAGTTGACAGGTCCTTCCACTCGACTACAACCTTTTATGATTGTGTCCCTTTTAATTCCTTACTGGAGATGACAATGATGAAAAGGCAGATACAGGAGCTAGTAAAGTTGGTGACAAAGTAAGTTATTTCTTTATTTCTTCATTTTGCTTTTCAGTAAGAAAATATCTTTTTATTTTGATCTCTTGATACTTGGCTAATGAATGCAATTGCTTTGAAAATATTTGTTTATTCTCAGATAATATTGGAATATGAAAAATATAGTGTTAAAATTTCTTACAATCTTCTTTTCAAATTTTTTTAAATTTCTGCAAAGGTTTGATGGCATCCTGCGATATTTAGATTTGCATGACACTAATACTTTAATTTTTTTTTATTAAAACAAAATCTCATATAGATATGATGATCCAGATTTTTTCTTTTTTGAATACACACACACACACACATATATATATATATATATATATATATATATATAGTCAAATGACGGTTATGTTTTTCTTTCTTTGAACGTTAAATATTACTCTGTATATAATTAATTTATTATTTATTATACATTGAGCTCTCTTAGGGATTTATAGAAATTCTTGTAAGAGTATAGGTTTGCACCCACAATCTGTTGTGTCTTTAAAAGGGACACTATGTAAAATTATTTATAGGATAGATTTTGATACATCGAAGAATAAAACAATAATATGAGATCAATAACTCCTAGTAATTATTTATTAAACCCAGTTTTGTTAAGACCAATATGCAAATTAATGACACAATATATCATGTAAATCTTTAATTTCTAGTGATATGTACGACACATTCAGGATATGAAACGCACTAAAAACATGGGTTGTTTTGAGGAAAATCAAACACAGATTTTCATAGAGACATCGTTAATAAATAAGATTTATTCTATGTATTAACGATTTTGACGATAATTTATATACATACTGATAAATTCACGCAATTCCTGAGAGTACTCTGACATAATCAGTGACGTAATTTCGGTTACAGACATACATAAATCGAATCTCCATTATAATAAGATATTACGATTTTATTTTGCCATTTAAAACTAATAGAAATTATTGCAGCTTAATCATATCTCATCTCAGATCAATAGGGTTTTTGTTTGGTTTCTGTCTTAATGACATATCAAAGATTATTGGTTATTTGATGTCAAAATCTTCCTTATAGAAGAACAGTAGTGGAATCATCTAACCCAGGGATCACCAAACATTTTTAACGGTGGGCTGGGTAATTGACAAAACAATGAGTGCAGGCCACATTATTATTCTGATAGCTTCAAATTAAACCTTCTGATCAATTGTAAGTGTATTAAAATCTTATGCACACACACACACACACACACACACACACACACATATATATATATATATATATATATATATATATATTGAAAATATAGCATTTGCCCTTTTCTTTGTCTCATAAATGTTGACCTATTTGTTTCTTCACAGTAACTCTTTGAATATCATCTGTTTTTTTTTCAAGCAGTCGTAAAAGTGAAAATTCGGGATCGCGTAAGTAACAAGTGAAATGCACACACTCGAAATTCTGTACCCTACCTACACTAGTCAAGTCCATGAAGATGTAATAAGCTTACCATGATATTTAAATTCAAATGCTATCAAAACGTCTCGCGTTCCGTACGTTTGAACAAACAAATTCAAGTACCGTCGGCGGGCCTGACAAAATTCCATCGCGGGCCGAATCTGACTTGTGGGCCGTAGTTTGGTGACCCCTGATCTAAACCACAGCAGGGATATGAAGGGGTTCATATATTTCCCAAAGGCATTAGTCCGAGCGTAATAGAGCCACTGGAGTTGAACTCGCTTATTACGATGTCGTAATCCAATACGCCACGAAGACTTCTCCTGGGTTAACTCAAATTCGCAACGTGGCTTCACGAGAAAGTGAATTTAAATTTGCAGTTTTATAGCTACTTAATTATTCACCTGTTAGGGTCTCATCTATGGGTCAAATAGGAAATATGAGATTAAAAATTGTGTTTAAAAAATTGAGTTTGAAAAAAAAGTTTGTATGTTATCAAGAATAAATAAAACAAAACGTCTTCAGCATAAAATAACCCAACAAGGCTTGACATGCCGTAAAATCTAACTCACAAACCAACTTAATTTTTCCCTATATATGTTTAGTAAATATTGTAGAATTGATACTATTTTTACCTTCCTGTGTAATTAATGCAATCTTGTAATAATTCACAGATTTTAAAACAAACCAGTAAGGTGTGTTTAATGTCGTTCATCAACCAAGGAAGCGTGGATAATTCCGTCCACATCAATGGAAATGTTCGTCCTAATTTCCATTTTCGATGCTTTTTCTATCTGATCGCAGGAAGTGAGAGAATCCTTTGATGTTGGAAATGGACGTTCTGTTTCTGCTTTTCGTGAAACACGAAAAAGAAAGAAAGATCGTCAGATAATGGGGGAAAATCGGTTGGATTGTTTTATATGTGTGCCTGTGTGTGTGTGTGTGTATGGCTAGCATACACATCACTTTAAAAAAGGACGTGCGCTCAGTCATTCTGCAAACAAACGTACATACATACAAACATACATACATGCAGACAGACAGAACGGCAGGATCTTTCTTATATATATATATAAAGGGGCCGGGTTAGCTCAGTCGGTAGAGCGTTCGGCTTGAAACCACATGGTTTCTAGTTCGATTCCGGTCCTCGCCAACTCGGCGTATGAGTAGCACAGGGTAAAGTAAGGAGCTGATGGTAGGTGTGGCGCTCAACCTCAGATGCCAAAAAACAATTTCCTTGGTCTAGCGCTAGTGAAAAGGGGATAGACTCCCTCGCTGATTGGCTGATACCAACTTTAGGCCGCCCCGACGACTTTACTTACTTTATATATATAATATATATATATATATATATATATATATAATAATTATAAATAGATAATACTCATGTGGTAGTTTTTTTTTTTTTGGGGGGGGGGTTGACATTATAATCGTGCCGACTGATTATTTTCAAGTTGTGTATATGATTTGGTCTTAGTATTATGTAATTACAAATTATAGAGCCGGAAGTTTCTTTTTTTTTTACACTTTCGGAGTTTAAAATAATAAAAATTAATATATATATATATATATATATATATATATATATATAGAGAGAGAGAGAGAGAGAGAGAGAGAGAGAGAGAGAGACAGACAGACAGAGTGAGAGAGAGACAGAGAAATATACTATTTATTATTATTGATTAGTTCATAGCAATTTTTAAAAATATAAAATTGATTTATACCGTTATATTTTACTAGGAAAGGCTACCCAGCGTCGCCTGGTTAGAGGGATGGGCAAAATCCCTGGAGTATCAATTTTTTTTCTTTTGAGATTTACAAATGCTGGATATTTTTAAATAGAATATCAATGATATTTTTATATATAGCTTAATTTTTAAATATCTTCGAATATAAATCAAATCTTCAGAATTTTTGCTGAAAAACAAAAACTGGTGTACAAATTATTCCCACAATATACTATGTAAACATTTATTTCTTAATGATATATGACACACATTGCAGGATTTTAAACAGATTAATAATGTGGGCTGTTTTGAGGCAAATCTACCTCAGATAGACATTTATAGAGGCCTTGTTAATAAATAAGATGCTAGTTATGATTGAATAAGGATTATTTAATGGCCATTGGAGATATAACGTAAATAACTAAGGGAATTGTGACATTGGTAGTGACTTAGTGTCGGTAACAGGCTGGCAGACACATAGTCCTCTTATGATCAGGTTCTGAAAACTAGGAAGATACTGTCGGTTGTCAAAAATTGTATTACAGATAGGATGTGCATTTAATAGATGTAAGTGTGGGCATGCGCGCGATAAAAGAAATGATTGGACGAAAATGAGTTTTTTTTTTGGGGGGGGTCAAAGTTCAGGTAAGCATGTAATTCGCTGAAACGTCTAAGGAAAAAGGCTGTCTCTGTATACCCATTTTCTAATAACCATTAAATTTAAATCCTAAACTTCATTACAAAAATGATAAGCTGTGCCTATTCTGTAAAAGGTATTGTCGGTTGTCAGGAATTTTATTACTGATAGGATGTGTATTTAATAGATGTATTTGTGATCATGTGCGTGCTAAAGGTAATGATTGGGTTAGAATAAGGGTGTTTTTGGCAGAGTTCAGGTAAGCATGCAATTCGTTGAAACCTCTTGGGAATATGGCTGCCTCTGTATACAGAAAAGATTATTTTAATCGATTTCAAATCTCTTTTTACTTGCGTTGCTATTCTGTTGTTGTTGTTTCTGTTTTTTGTTCTTTTGTTGTTTGCTTGTTTTTTTTTCCATCTCTCTCTCCTCATAAAAATCGAACTCGATCGCAGAATAGCGTTTTATAAATTCAATACAAAACAGATTAGAGAAAATGATCATACAAAGAATAACAGATGCTAAAAAATGATAACCTCTTTTCTGGCAAACTTAAACAAATTAGAATCGATCAGCGCTGAGTCAGGTTGTTCGAAAATATTTCACTCTTAGATTTCACGTGGATTAAAAAAAAATCGGCGTAGGGAGAAAATCTATATAAGATTCTCTTTTGTTATTTTCTTTTGTTTCTATTATTATTATTATTATTATTATTATTATTATTGATGGTGTTGTTTTTGCAACTGGCATCGGAATATTCAGCACAAAATTATTACTATTATTATTACTACCATCATTATTATTACTACTACTACTATTATTATTACCATTATTATTATTATTATTATTACTATTACTATTACCATTATTATTATTATTATTATTATTACTACTGTTATTATTATTACTGTTATTATTATTATTATTATTACTGTTATTATTATTACTACTACTGTTATTATTATTATTACTACTATTATTATTACTACTATTACTAATATTATTATTATTATTACTACTATTATTATTACTACTATTATTATTATTACTACTATTATTATTATTATTATTACTACTATTATTATTACTATTATTATTACTACTATTATTATTACTATTATTATTACTACTATTACTACTATTATTATTATTATTACTACTATTACTACTATTATTATTATCATTATACTACTATTACTACTATATTATCATTACTACTACTATTACTACTACTATATTATTATCATTACTACTATTACTACTACTATTATTATTATCATTACTACTACTATACTATACTATTATTATTATCATTACTACTACTATTACTACTACTATATTATTATCATTACTACTACTATTACTACTACTACTACTATTACTACTATTATTATTATTACTACTACTATTACTACTATTATTATTATTATTATTATATTATTATTACTACTATTACTACTATTATTATTATCATTACTACTACTATTACTACTATTATTATTATTATTATTATTGAGACTGGCCTCGGAATATTCCGCACAAAATTATTATTATTATTATTATTGTTGTTGATGCTGTTGTTGTTGTTGAGACTGGCATCGGAATATTCAGCACAAAATCCGTACTTCCGGCTTTTTGAATACGACAGTCATATAGCAAAGTTCACGATACGTGTAATAAAAAGAATTGAAAAAAGAAACTGATGGATGCCCTTCAACTTTATTTTGATCAACAATCTATTTAGGTCAATTCTGCGTAAAGAAAGACATATTTAAATCGCAGACTAAATGACCTAGGAATTCGATATACAATTCTGATTGCAGCATCATATGAACACTAGAAGCGGCTACCATACATTGTCTGGGTTGAAGCGGGAAAGTTAGTCTCGCAGGTCCATTATTACTGAATCATTAGTTGGATCTATTAGAATCCCTTTATAAAAAGACCTTGCGTTGATCCTACATGATATGGCACAAGGAAATGCACACACATTGCAAAAATAACAAAAATATACGTCTCCCATTTCAAATATAAAATGCAAAATAAAATTCCTTGCTATTTCAATTAAAGTTTCCTTTTTAATCATCTTTACGAATCTAAAGCAAATGTTTAATATTTTTTGCTCAAAAAGAAAGATCTGGTGATAGTGAATGTGTATATATATTTACTTTGTCGTTAATTGTAATATTTTCGTAGTTTCCTCCAGACATCCATCCATCCATACATACATACATACATACACACACACACACACAACTGCCCTTTATATATGTATAAATTCTATATGTCATCCACGGAAAGTGATATTAATGCACGCATAGGGAAGGCATAGTCATATGGAAATCTCATAGAAAAGTGACAATTCTTCCAAGCCGTAGTTGTATCATTGCTACTGTATGGCTGCACCACTTGTACCCGAATGAAGCGCCATAGAATAAATTACATGGGAGTTGCTCATCAAAGCCGCGGGTGTTCTTTAACAAATCATGGAAACAACACCCCACAAGGAAGCAACTGTACGGCCGCTTGCCCCCTATCACACAAACCATCCAAGTAAAACGGATAAGACATGCTGGAAAATGCTGGAGAAGCAAGGACGTAGTCATAAGCGACGTTCTTCTTTGGGAACCAGTAGGGGCCGTCTAGCAAAGACCTAAATTGACCAGTTCAGTGCGAATACTGGTTGCTGCGCAGAGAACCTCCTGGGGACAATGACTGATAGGGACGGTTGGCGGGAGATTGCCATGGATATCCGTGCTACTAGAGTGACACGTGATGATGATGATGATGATGATGAAATAAACACTAATAATTGTGTATGAAAAACCTCTGTATATATTTACCAACCCTTCCGCATGAGCAGGATGCGACACAAGGTCAATTTCTTAAGCGGAGTTCAACAGGTTTGAATTCAGAGTTTTCCTTCTCCTAGACCGGAGTAGTAGAAAGTCCGTTATATTCCTAGAAATTCTAGGTAGAACAGGTGTGTAGCTCCTGTAGAAGAGAATTTGTTATATCCCTTGAATTTCTTGGTAGAACAAGAATGTGTCTCCTGTAGAGGATAATGTGTTATATCCCTTGAAATCTTTGGTAGAACAAGAGTGTAGCCCCTGTAGCGGAGAATCCACTTGTAGTATTCCTTCAATCAGAAAACTCAGTTAACAACCAATTCAAGGACAGTTGCCAAAGACCTTAAATGCACAAAGGCTGGATGACCTTGTGTCACACCCTACACGTGGTGAACGGGCTGAATGAATATAATCAAAGCTGTGGACCTGGGTGAGTTCTCGTTGGATGCCCGATACTTGCGACCTTGTTTCATATCCTAGGCCGTGGCAAACGAGTTGAGTAAATACCTCCATGCCAGTGGACTTAGAAGAGAGAGAGAATTGTAAATCCGGTTCTTCGGAGGTGCCTGTTCAATTGCTTCGGCCGTGGACCGTAAAAGTTGATAGGTAGGTAGATATGAACACAATGATATATAGATAGGTAGATAGATATGAAAACAATGGTATATAGATAGGTAGATAGATATGAACACAATGATATATAGATACGTAGGTAGATATGAACAGAAGACCACACCTGACCCTTGATTTAAAGGGGCAGGGCTGGGTTTATTGCCCAGTGACTGAGGCGCCCCACTTAAGAGGGAATGCCGATGGGATCAACGCATTTTTGCACCCGCCACCTATGAGTTACGGCTTGTGGTCGGTTCCATATTAATAGGACCTTGTGCCTAACCCGTATACGTGGGGTACGTGGTAAATATCTAGGAGAGAGAGAGAGAGAGAGAGAGAGATACTTAAAGTACATAGATTGGTCATGACCTGAAGACATTGTGGAATATTGTAATATTGTTGTAGACTGAATAATGAGACTTTCGGTGTTCGGACTTGAAGAACGTGATAAAGAGCTTTAAGTAAAAAGATATTGGAAGCAGTGTTCTGTGTAGAAAGCATAATACAAACTCAGTCATGAAGGCTTCTGAGCAAAATGCAGAACATTTGAAGTTCCGCATTTTTATTTGATCATCAGTGGCCAACAGCAATCACCGAAGCGGACGTGAATAAATTTTACTTCAACCATTTAAGCAAATGTTATTTGCATAAATCAGCGGCTGTCCTAAAAAATAAAAATCGAAGAAGTTGTGCTGTGAAACGGACAGACAGCAGCTCAATCCATGCAAGAAAAAAAATGGACCTGATTGTCGTAATCACTGAAAAGCTGATTTGACAGCTTGTAGGCATGGCAGTACCAGAAGAAATCAAAAGAAAATAAAAAATAAAAATAAACAAATAAACGAAATGGAAGAAATAGGAAGATTTGGAGAAGAAGAAAAAAAAAAGAAATAGCAAAGATTTACTGCAGAAACTTAATATATATATATATATATATATATAAAAAGCAGAATGCTAGTTCCATAACCATAATAAAGAAACACTTCCTAGCGGCGAGAAGATTTTATTACCACCAACACGTGCGTGTGTGTGAGAGATGGGGGGCTGGGTCCCTGCATTAAACCTGACCTTGTGCCGAAATTCCTCTGGTGAAAAGGTAGATAAATACTCGGGGTGGGGAGGGGTCACATGCATAATAAATTGCGAACTTGAAATCGGGCCAATAAATAGAATCAGGATTGGAGGAATTCGACAATTGTAGAAGAATTGGAACTGTCCCTTCTATGACAGTTCTGCAAGAATGATAAGGTTTGCTCTGGCGGATTTTAAGGCATGTCAACCTTTGTTGGGTTATTTCATGCCGAAGACGTCTTGTTTTATTCATGCTTGATTAGTATTCTATTTTTTGGACCATATGACATTTAGGCACCCCTTTTGCTTTGCCGATTCATAAATACATTTTTTTCATTTACACGGTCAACATCCGGTTGTTTGTTAACAGACGATTTTTAGAGGTTTTTTCAATTACAAAACTAACCCCTAAACCTAACCCCTAACAAACAACTGTATGTTGACGATGTAAATGAAAAAAAATGTACTTATGAATCAGCAAAGCAAAAGGGGTGCCTAAAGATTATGTGGTCCATTTTTTTTAACTAACTATTTTAAAAACTCATTTTTATTTATTCAACCCATAGATGGGATCCTGACAAGTAGTAACTCTCTGGGTGAAAGTGGACCTGGGAGTAATGGCGATGAAAGGGTACTCCACACTCCCCAGAGCTCCAAAATTGGAACTTCACCATTAAAGGCAATTTAATGTCATACTTAAGATACAAGCAAATGCGGGAAATCTGTCCTTACACTGTGACTGTTAAACTGCTCAGTTTCACGTTATATATAAGATATATCTGAAAGAAAATTAAGTTAGTTAACACGTTTCCTCACATCAGTTCTCTGCCCTGTCGGGGGGGGGGGCGTTAGAATGCACCGACTGCAATGGGGCCACCTGTTAGCCATGCGTGGCGACCCGTGATGCTTAAGGATAGAACCCAGGTGGATGAGTAGTTCATGACTTGCAATACTCCACTTTGGCCCTATCTTGGGCTAGACGGGCGGTCGGAGAGGCCCCCTCCGATCAATCGGCTGGTTATGTCAAACCCTAGCACCTATATGATTTTCCCAACCCTATTGCCCTTATAGCAAGCGCCAACCTATTTTTATCATATGGGTGCTAGAAGGCGGTGACTGAGGGTCTACATGTCCTGGGAATGATGTTAAACTCTATCTGATGGTGAGGTTCCAGTTTTGGAGGTTTGGGGAATGTGGAGCACCCCTTCATTACCATTGCTCCCTGGTCCACTCTGACCCGCAGTGGTAATACCTGTTAGGGTCCCATCTATGGGTTAAATAGAAAAACATGAGTTTATAAACAAAATTGTATTATGCATTAAGAATGACTTTATTTCACAAAATTTCACACACATTTTTTACTCCTTTAATAAATTTGATGATTTCATGATGTATGGTTTAAACTCTCCGACATTTAATTTCTAACTTCCACCTCCTCAAGCAATATCTTTCAAAAATGTATTTTTACATCGCCCGGAGGGTTTTTTTATTTTTGCTAGTGCAAATAATTGCAGTAGCCAGGATAAGCAATTGCCACATATTGACAAGCAGAAATACATTAAAAAACCTAAAAAATTGAAATGGGAGGAAAAACAACTATATGGATACTTCAAGCGACAAACTCAAGAGATATCACATCAGAAGACATGGACATGGCCGAGAAGAGGAAACCTTAACAGAGAACGTGAATCTCTTATAATCGCAGCACAAGACAATGCCAATAGAATAAACTATATAAAGGCAAAATAGATAAGACGCAGTAGAATAGCAAGTGCATAATCTGTGGAGACAGACACGAAATGGTTAATCATATAATAAGCGAATGCAGCAAACTAGCACAAACAAAGTACAAGACTTGGCACGACTGGGTGGGAAAGGTGATCCACTGAGAATTGTGCAAGAAATTCAAGTTTCACCATACAACTAAATGGTATATGCACAAGCCTGAATCTGTCATGGAGAAGGAGACCCATACAATTCTCTGGAGATACAGACGGATCAACTAATCTCCGCCAGGAGACCAGAACTAATATTGATTAACAAGAAGAAGAGAACCTTTCATCTCGTGGATTTTTCCATTCCGGACGATCACCAAGTGAAAGTGAAAGAAAGCTAAAAGATTGACAAATACTTGGACCTTGCCAGAAAACTGAGAAAACTGTGGAACATGTAAGTGAAATTGTAATTCCCCTTGGAACGGTCCCCGACGGTCTGGAAAAGAAATTGGGTGAATTGTAAATCAGAAGAAACACTGAGACTGCAGCATTGTTAATATCGGCTAGAATACTCAGATGAGTCATCGAGACCTAAGGAGATTGCTGTCACTTAGCCTCCAGTGAACCACCGGCTACGGCAGGGGTGAAAAACTCAATAATAATAAAATAATAATAATAATAATAATAATTGGAAAAGCTGTGGAATGTAATGGGGAGAGTGATACCTATTGTAGTTGGAGCACTTGGAACGGCCCCTAAAAGTTTAGAAAACAGACAGGAGGAATTGGAAATCAGAAGATATAATTTGAGACCATCTAGGCAACAGCATTGTTGAAATCGGCTAGAATAGTCAGAAGTGTCCTGGAAACCTGAGGAGACTCCAATGAAAGAACATCAGTTTTGGTGTCTGAGTGACAACAAGTCTTCTCAGCTTTCCAGGAATCTTCTGAGTATTCTAGCAGATTCTAATAATTCTCTTCTGTGGATAATCTCAGTTTACAATTCCTTTCATCTAAACTTTTGGGGATCATTATTATTATTATTATTATTATTATTATTATTATTATTTACAAAAAACATACTGTGGATGGTGTAATTAAAAAAATATATATTGCCTGAGGGGGTCGGGGAAATTAAATAGATAAAATGAAAGTTTAATGCTCATAAAACATTAATTACTTACTTAAAAAGTATCATATCTTTATAGAAAAAATTAAAAATCGTACGAGTAAAATATGTGTTATTCAGATTTCATAAAATGAAATAAGGGTGCTCGATCTACTAAAAAATATTTCCCCTAATATATTTTAGGAAAAAAATATTTTAAACATAAATTCATCTAAAGGTGAATAGGTATCAAATTTTGCGGTAACATTTGACTCTTGATTGATTTTTCATAAAATTTAAGAAAAAACTACTGTGACGTAAACAGTGTCCTGGTTTCGGTTACAGGCCTAAAGAGACCAAATCTTCATTAGGAGAATTTTACGCACCAGTATTAGCTGATGGCATTTCACTGGAATCTGAGGGACAAAAAGTCTCCTCAGGTCTCCATGACTCTTCTGGGTATTCTAGCCGATTGTAGCAATGCAGTAGTCGGACCGTTCCAAGTGCACCAACTACAATTGGTATCACTTACATCCTCGTATTCCACAGCTTTTTAAATTCTCTGGAAAGGTCCAGGGATTTGTCTGTCATTTCATTTTCCTTCATCGTCACCCTGTGATCTGTTGGAACTGCAAAGTTTAACAGTAGACAAGTTCTCTTTCTTTTGTTAATCAATACTAGGTCTGGTCTCCTGGCTGGGATATGGTGATCCGTCTTCATCGCAATGTTATTATTATTATTATTATTATTATTATTATATGATTTTGTTTATTTAGTTTCCAATTCTTGCTGTGCCCAGGCCCAATTGATACTTGTAGGTTTATGCCATCTTTCCATCCTATTTTTTCCTCTATTACTTATATTGTTCGGCCCACCTTTGTATTCACCTATTTCTATTTTACCTCTAGGCTTATATTTGGGGGGAAATGGTTCCTTCTTCCACATATATTTCCATTCTTTTAACTACTTCTACTTAATATATATTTTTATCGTCCATTCCTCTTTTCTTTTAGACAATTATTTACCGCCGCAGTATTTTTTTCCTCGGCGAAACTACTTCTTTCTGCCGGATATTTTTCCCCTTCTTCGACGTCTTTGATTTTCCTACTTGCTTTTTCCTTCTTTATTTTTGTCCTTCTTTGCAATCTTCTTCATATAACCCGTTATTCCTTCCTTTTTTCTTTTAATTCTTCAAGAATCAACAAAACAACAGGCAAATACCAAGACCAATAAATAATATAAATGAAAGAAGCACCAGCGAATAAATCCTATTTATTTCCGCAATTTTGTGCGGCCGGTTGAGGTGTATCACCGTAAAAACGTCAGACAGGGATAGCAAATAGAGGCTTACTTTCCACCATAGAAAGCCGAGAACCATAAACATATACGAAACACAGCAACGCCAACACATGATGAAGAAAAAAGAAATATAACCTAAAATAAATAAATGGATAAATAAATAAATAGAAATAAATGAAAGCAAAAAGAAATATAAAAAAAACACAAGATGAAATGATGCAACTCAAGATTCAGCGATAAACTGTACGACACCTAGAATAAAAAATGATTCAAGCAAGAAACCGAAAAAATCAATTAAAAATCACTCTTAGAAACCAACACATGATTAAATTACTTGGATGGGATGACCTTCATTTTTAATATAACGAATAATTTCAGAATTTTCATGTGGTAAACTTCGTGTTGCATATATCGATCAATTTCCTGATAAAAAAAAAACTGAAGCATTTTATGAGATTTACTAACGCTCTACTAAATAACTAATAAGTTACAACCGTACATGCAGGCATGCATATTCAAAACGTTTACAAATATTGGTCATGTGTGGCACAAGGTTATAATAACTTTTTCGTTTTGCAAATCGTTTAGGTCGAAATGGCTGGCCTTCCATATAATCACATTTTCATTGGATTCTTACTTTTGTTTTAATCATGTTGACAAAGATATAAAACACATTTACTTAAAAAAGGAAGTGCTTTGATTGGGTCCTAATTGGTATTACCACTCCGGGTCAGAGTAGACCTGATATTACTGGCAAAGAAGATGTACTCCATACTCCACAGCACTCCGAAAGTGGAACTTCACCACCAGATGCAGTTTAACGTCAGATCCAGCACACCCAGAGGATTGGAATACATCTAATGCTGAGGGTTCAGTTCTAGTGCTCTGGGTAGTGTGGGGTACACTTTTATTGTCATTTCTTCCAGGTACACTCTGAACTGGTGTCCTCTGATTCCATATATAGGTAAAATAGATTAATTAGCAAACTATTTGTATTAGATAGGAATACTTGATACCGTGGGCAAAGAGTTGAAAACTAAACCAAAAACGTAAATATAAACATATATTGTAAGCAAATCCCTAAATCCTGGGCATGAAATAACCCAAGATGCGTTGAAAGGCCGCTAATGCCAATCAATCAATCGGGATCAGAATTTATAGCAAGAATAGTCACCCATATAGTCACATGGGGGTACATCAGGTTTTCAGAGGTGATTATGTGGGCCGTTACAAAAAGATGGGTGACCCCTGTATCATGCGATATGTATTTACCCCACCCCGCGAAGAGCAGCATGGTAATTTTGTAAGTGGAGATTAATAGGTTAGTATTCAGAGGTTTCCTTCTCCTAAATCGGTGGCCAATCCAAGTTTGAAGAGCCCATTTTTACCTACTTCTTACCCGTAGCTGGAGGGATTATGGTTGAATTCTAACCTTCCATATGGGAATTAGCACTATGTAAAATGAAAAAAATCTCGTCCAGTATTTGAACTCAAATCACCTTTCCTATGACGATAACCATAACACCAACTGTGCCACCTAGTGTCAGGTAAGAGGACTAAACTGCCATGTTGTCCGTGACAATTACAGCACGTAATCTAAGCCATCATGTTATCATTCTAAAAAAAAAGATTGTCTGTCAGAAATAATATATGTTAAACTTCCGTATGAATTATTCAGTGTATTCCTCTAAATATGATATTTTCCTCACTTCTGTCACGTGGTTTTGAGATAGTTTGATAAATATCTTTGACGGCAGTAAGTTCTGTCTGCTTCTATATTTTCAGATGCTGAGGATAAATCTAAGTAGAACATTGTATTTTGTGGGATAACCGAAATGCTTCTTTCTTTCTTTCTTCTTCTGTCCTGTCTGTGTGTCTTCGAGTAGTATCAACTTAAGCATCTTAATATTACACAGGATGGCGCAGATAGAATGTAATCACTTATAAGAACACTATACTTATAATCCGTCATCTACAAAAGAATAAGGGCCAATATTTTATGGCATTTAAGAATGTGGGTCAGATATGACACCACAACATATCAATGTCAGAGACCCTTGGTGTATCTGTGACAGAGACCTAGATTTCAGGCTTCTTTCTGTATAATCGGAAGCACACGAGAGAGAGAGAGAGAGAGAGAGAGAGAGAGAGAGAGAGAGAGAGAGAGCGTTAGAGCGAGAGAGAGACTGGGTATCTTTTCCATTCGCCTATATACTAGTGGGGGCGCAAGATGTAATGTTTAAACATCGGAGGACACATCGACTGAAACGTTGTACAGATAACAATAAACATGAGGAAAATAGTCCGAATAATCCAAGTAATACATTTAGATTATTTGGACTATTGTCCTCATCTTTATTGTTATCTGTACAACGTTTCGTTCGATGTGTTCTCCGGTCTTCATCATGTATTTCTTGTTGGATTCAGGAGACTTCTCGAACTCAGGAACCTTCTTTTTGAACCCATGAAACTTCTTGTCGTAATCGGGAGCCATCACGGAACTTTGAACCATACCCTTTATTCAATCCACGGGGGTATCCTGTTCTCATTCCGCTAACAAAAGCTGGGGTACAATTGTTAAGCTGTATTAATTATTATTCTATGTTACTGTTGCCCTTGACCATAATTGAACCTGCGGCCTAGACATAACTGTTACTTAGAACTGTCTTAACCCAATGCCTTTATTAAATTTGACACATAGCGTTGTACAGATAACAATAAAGATGAGGACAATAGTCCGAATAATCTACAACATACTAATTATCAAGCCTCATCTCACTGATTCAGAGAAATAGTAAAAGTATTGATGTTTTATTTTAGTAGAAAATGTTAATGGTTTCATTAACAATTTATACAAACTTATTCTATTATTTGTTTTACAAAACCGGATCGATGGTATTAGCATAGTATTAAGGGGAAAAAATTGATGCAGCTAGTATTTTAATGTCGTTTGTCTTTGTGCGAGACAAACTGACAGACACATTCCAGATAAAAGATTCTGGCTCGGGTCTGGCAGCTCCTTTTGCTGCCAAGAGAAGGAATGGGCGCCATTTCAAGTCTCGTGACCCGCGATACGTGCTCATGGCACTGTTTTGCTGTCAGCTGATATATCTCGCAGCCAAGAAGAGACTATAGTGAATACTTTTCTCCTTTTCTATCTCTTTGGAATGGCGGCATCGTCTTCCACAAACACAGTCTCTCAACGCTAGAAGCTTCCGCTTCGTACAAACAGTGGCAGGGTTACCCTAACATGAACATACTGAAAGAAAACTGTTTTGTTCTGCTGTTTGTACACGGTATAAAACTTGCCAATCCTCACCTCGAACAATAATGTAGTTCCTGATTACTACACACGAAAGTCTACGGTTTTTACTCTTCTATAACAGTGGGAAAAATAAGTATATCACCCCCTGCTGATTTTCTGAGTATGCCACCTTACAAAAATAAGTAATGTTTAAAAGTGTTTTAATATTTGCTTGAAGCATTGTGTTTATATTGGTTTGGTGGTTGGTTTTGAAGGCTATCACAATGCAAGTGTAAAGAAAAATAAGACATCTATGGTGTTGTTTGTTAAGCTTTAATTCATTCTTAATATTTCGAGATGAACTCTCTTCGACAGAAGATTTCTAAAACTGAAGCTCTTGTTAGTGACCGTCAATTCTGCTTTGTGTCTTATATCTTCCAAATTCTGTGTGTGTTTATGTGTGTGTGTGTTTATGTGCGTGTGTTTCTATTCACCAAGTTCTGATTATCCTTCCAGGTTTGGCCTACCCTTTTTGTTTTATTATTAAGCATTAACCCGTTTGTTTTCAATAAAAAAGAATAAATGTGAAAAAATAAATATAATGTGATTATCGAGATTTAAAAAAATGTTCTATCTCTAACTTTCAAGACAGATATACCCTGAAAATTATAGACCATTCCTATTTTTATAAGGTGGCAAAGTCAGAAAATCTGCAAGGCGATGAAATACTTATTTTCCCCACTCTATTAATGCTCCTGTTCCTTAATCGTATGACCGATATAATCTTGCAACACCCGCTGTCTTTTTTCTTCCCGTTCTTTCTTTATAATAAAAATGGAATGGCCCATTGTCTATCTGAGGTAGACACTCATAAGAAATAAGAATTCGGCGGATAAGCAACACCAGATAATCAGGATCTGCATTTTTGCGTTTCATCTTGGCCGATTTGGACGGTCTCATTTCTAATCAGAGTGTGTTGCAATATGATCACGGTCATACAAATAATGAACACGAGTATTAATATATGAATAAGAGAATGATAAAGAAACAGAAAAGAAAATTAAAATGAAAAGAAATGAAAGCATGTCGTTTTGATTGACAGGTGAAATAAACTCTAATGTTTACTTTGAAATTACGGATACATTCTTGAATATTTTATATATATATATATATATATATATATATATATATTATTGCTGAATAAAATTTGTTGGAAAAAAGCTGCAATAATAATGCACGAACCCAAATAACAAATTTGATCAGTTTTGAAATATATAGAGAGGGGGGGCGTACGAAAGAGATAACACTAATATGTTTCAGTCGTGAGAGAGAGAGAGAGAGAGAGAGAGAGAGAGAGAGAGAGAGAGAGAGAGAAGAGAGAGAGAGAGTTAAATCAAGATTATTATCCAGAGAAAGAATGAAATAAATGAAGAAATAATACATATCCAAAGAAATAAAGAAAGAAAGAAATTAAGAAATACATATCCAAAGACAGAAAGAAATAAATGAATAAACAATAAATATCCAAATAAATATATAAAGAAAGAAAGAAAGAAAGAAAAAAGAAATAATACATATCCAAAGAAAGAAAGAAAGAAAGACAGAAAGAGCGAAAGAAAGAGAGGAATGAAGAAAGAAAGAAATAATACACATCCAATGAAAGAACGAATGAACGAAAGAAGGAGAGAATGAAAGAAAAAAGAAAGTAAGTAAAGAAAGAAAGAAAGAAAGAAAGAAAGAATTACAGTATTGATACACTGTAATTGAACTGATAAAGAGAATGTAAGAAATAATGCATATCTATAAAAAGAAAGGAAGAAAGAAAGATTGAAAGAAAGAAAGAAGAAAAAAGGAAAGAGGTGGGTTAAATAAATAAAGAAGGAAAGAAGGTTGTTTCATTAGTCCATAAGAAAGATAGAAAGAAAGAGTGTAGGGAAATATATATTGAGGGAGAGCGGTCGGACGAAACAACACTAATATGTTTCAGTAGAGAGAGAGAGAGAGAGGAGAGAGAGAGAGAGAGAGAGAGAGAGAGAGAGAGAGAGAGAGAGAGAGAGAGAGAGAGTTAAATCAAGATTATTATCCAGAGAAAGAAAGAAAGAAAAAAGAAATAATACATATCTAAACAAAGAAAGAAAGAAATGAATAAATAATAAATATCCACATAAATATATAAATAAAGAAAGGAAGAAAGAAAGAAATAATACATATCCAAAGAAAGAAAGAAAGAAAGAAAGACTGAAAGACAGAAAGAGCGAAAGAAAGAGAGGAATGAAGAAAGAAAGAAATAACACACATCCAATGAAAGAACGAATGAACGAAAGAAGGAGAGAACGAAAGAAAAAAAGAAAGTAAGTAAAAGAAAGAAAGAAAGAAAGAATTACAGAATTGATACACCGTAATTGAACTGATAAAGAGAATGTAAGAAATAATGCATATCTATAGAAAGAAAGATTGAAAGAAAGAAAGAAAGAAAGAAAGAAAGAGGAGGGTTAAATAAATAAAGAAGGAAAGAAGGTTGTTTCATTAGTCCATTAGGTTTGATCATTCAACTGGAAGACATATGTATTCCTAACAGCGAACTAATGGATGGGCAGTCAGTCAAAACCTTTCTGCAATCCACTTGAATAGATAGACAATTTTTACTCGGTCTCTAGTGAATAGACTGAACGCTTCCAATATATTGTCAACAAAATCGCAGAACCACACCGAAACGTGTCTAGTTCTTGATTCTGTCTCAGTAGGATCGTCAAATTCTTCCGCCTATTACATGCAGTAAAGTTTTACTATTACAGTGTTAGCTCAAATCTCTGTGGAAGTAAAACTGATCTCGATATTGAAACTTCTGATTAATATGGGGTTAGAAACCATGGTTCTAAATATTTCACACTAGTCAGAGCTCCCTTTCTATATGTGTACGTACAGTAAAGTAACGTCGTCGGGGTGGCCTAAAGTCGGTATCAGCCAGGCAGCGAGGAAGTATACCCCCATTTCACTAGAGCTAGACCACGGAGATTGTTTTTAGCGTTTCGAGCGCAGAGCGAAACCTACCATCAGCTCCTCATTTTACGGCTCAGATCCCTCTGCTACAACTACGCTGAGTTGGCGATGGCCGGTATCGAACCAGGAACCTTGAAATTCCCAGCCGAACACTCTACCGACTGAGCTAAACGGGCCCTGTTTCAATTTCTGGTAGTGGTACTCTTTCAATATATTACTATCTAAATATCACCCTAACCGTTAGGCATGATATAACCCCGGACGGGTTGATACGCCGTTAAAATCAATAAACTAAACAACCAACTATCTATATATTAATATTCGTGTTCCGTAATCTTCCGAATGTATATGTACCCGGTCATGGTTGACGGGATGGGAACAACTACTTCAATGGATTAGATAATGGTTCGGTTTGAAGTTCGTTAAAGGCTCCCGAATCTGACCTGAAGACTCCCGAATTCGATAAAAGGGTCAAGGAGTTCGACAATAAAAACCTGAAGAAGGCCGGAGGGCACCTCGGCCGAAACGTTGTGTATATAAAAATAAAGATGAGGACGACAGTCCGATAAATCTAAATTATAAAAATTATTGCGCTCCGTCTCAGAAATTCAAACAAATAATGTTGATATATTTATGGATATTCGTAAGCTTATGTTTCGTGATCCTCCCCACCACACATGATATAATATATAATATATATAATATTATATATTATATATATATATACACACACACACACACACACACACTCATATATATACATATATATATATGTACATATATATATACATTTATATATATTCATGAGTGTGTTTCGTCATCTACATTAAAGGAGAATAAAGAAATAAAACAAAATATCTTTGGCATGAAATAATGCAATAACGGTTATTGTACTGAAAAATACAATAATAATAAATAACTAAATAATCTTGTATAATAAATCACCGGTTATCTGCCCTTACATATAATTTCATATATCTAAAAGAATGTGAAACAAGAAATCAATAATGAAAATCCTAACATGTTTTTGTTTGTTTAATGAAACCTGCTTAGGAAAAAGAATGCAGCCCAATGTCATTTTCATTCATATCGAATCAATTATTTCATAGAACAAGAAATTGTTACATATCGTGTGGTGGCGAGGGTTTTTGAAAAGACCTGTAGCAAGAATTCAAGGTGCTCAAGTTGAAAAATACCAGGCCGTTAGTAACCTTGAGCCCCAAAGGCGCGAATCTCGCACGTCACGTGTTTTAGTTAGTAGGGAAATCAGTTTCAACTTAAATGGCACGCAGAACAGACATGTTCTGTTGAGGTTGGTTCAACCGCGCGGTGAATCAGAATGGGCAGTAATACAATTTTTGATAAAAGAAAAACAAAGTCTTCTAGTTGATTAATGCATGACTTAAAAAGGGGCCCAAGAACAGACTAGACAACGATGGACGAAATAAAGAAGTAAAGGAAACAGCACTAGGTGATCATAGCCAAAAGGAAGAAGATAGAAAGAAGAAATGGAAGCAAGTAGGCCACATTCTTAACTATTTGTCTTTCTCTCTTCCACAATCACCCGAAGACTCTCAAAATACAAGGTGTGTCAAAAAAGTACCAAGTTTAAAGCCGTATTTATTTAAGTGTTTTTATGGGCCCAACTCATCCATACACATTTTTCGTCTGAATGCATCTCAGACAAATACGCATATATATACACATAGTTCCATTAACAATCTCTCTCTCTCTCTCTCTTCCTCTCTCTCTCTCTCTCCTCTCTCTCTCTCTCACACACACACACACACACACACAGAATCTCTTTCTTTCTTTTCACACATACACACACACTCTCCCGCACACACGCAACTCTCCCTTTCTCTCTCTCTCTCTCTCACAACACCACACAACACACACACACACACATTTTTCGTCTGAATACATCTCAGACAAACACGCATATATATACACATAGCTCCATTAACAATCTCTCTCTGTCTCTGTCTCTCTCTCTCTCACACATTACAGAATATCTTTCTTTCTCTCACACATACACACACTCTCTTCCCACAACACACGCGCACACACACAACTCTCTCTCTCACACACACACACACAGACACAGACATATACACACACGTGCCCACTCTCTCCCTAACACACACACACACACACACACACACACACACTCAATCACTCACTGTCTGTCAGGCACTTCTCTCGAAGACTCTCTCTATCACTCTCGTATGTATACCCGCAATGGGCTGAATAACAAAATTACAAAATTACTCAACTCTCAAATAAGTTTTTTTTTTTGTATAACCCTCTATCTTTTTCTTTTGTGTTTTTTATTGTAATCTCAGTAACAATCTATCTTGTAACCACTAGCAAATATATGCACCCTCCGGGTGCAAGTATTTAAGTTTTAATGTAATAAAATATTGTATTAAATTAGAAAAGCTAATGAAACTAAATAAGAATACAGATAAAAAGATTTTAAACAGAGGGAGTATAATAAAAGATTTGAAACAGAGGGATTATAATAAAAAATGGAACAACTGAAACTTACTCTTCCATCACTCTCGTCTTTCATTGTTATTTTTTCTAATTTAAATATTTAGTTATAAGAGGAAGTAAAGAATAAAATGACAGTTATTTTATCTTGTTAATGGATTTCATTTAAGATTCATTGAAGAGATTTTTGCTTATATTCAATAAAATAAAACCAAACAGTTAGAAATCAATAATACTAAGCACATATTTATCAAATTCGATTTTTTAATATTAATATGCAAATTAGCCTTCCCGTTCACACTGTAAACAGGTATTTTGTTGTATATATAAATACAATGGCATGTTGTCAGTATGTAGACATAGTTAACAGTATTAACAATGTATGACGATTTTATTAATAATTGAGGTTTAGATAAAAATAAAATCATGGAGAATGTGATGTCAATAACTAAGAGAATTGTGACTTGAGTAGGAATATAGTTTCGGTTACAGATAGAAAAACACACAATCTCCATTATAATAAGATGTTCTTAAAAAACATGAAATCCTATGAGTAGAATACTACTACATATTGTTCAGGTTGACTGAGAACTGATTAGAAAAAAAAAGGGTATTAGCGCTATGTGAAATGCAATCATCCTCATTCAAGATTTGAAACCGTGTTGTCAGTTTTACTTCCTAAAGCGATAACCATTATGTGATGAGTGCACCCGTTAAAAGAATAAAAGACAAAAAAAGCCAGAATAAAAAATTCAAATGGTAAAAAAGAAAAAAAAAAGGGAGAATTCAAGTATATTGAAGAAAAAAATGAAAGAGTGAGAGAACAATTATCGGGTACGTCATGATGTCCAAGAGTCCCACCGAGGGGGGTCTGCGTCCGAAACTAATTCATAATGTTTCAATACAAATCTGTTTCCTTTTCATTGCTGCTGAGTCTTTGTTCCAAGTTAATATTTCTGTTATTTCTGTGACCTTTGCTTCCAGGGGAGCAAGGCGACAGGAATAGGCAATATCGTGCTGAGAATACATTACTCGCAGGCTAATTCCACTTCAAGTACGATGCAATAGAAAAAAAAAGAAAAAAAAGAAAGAGGTGGCTTGTATGTAAAATCCAACTGGTTGGCTGGTTAACCCGCCCTTTCTCTATTGGAGGTATGGATATTAATATAAATCAATACTTTTGGGAGACGAATGGACGCGAAGGAGATTGTAGGTGGCCAACTGAATAGATGTTTTACGATTGTGGTTCACACAGGAATATATTATGTAAGTGTTTCTATGTGTGTTTGAATTATGATGTATGGCGTTAAAAAATATTGTATATGAACTTCTAGGTGGGAGTATGGATATAGACTAATCGGCTTCGGTGGATGGGGTGCGCTTCTATGCTCAAATTGTTGCAATTTTACATTGCATTCACGAACACCGATTGCACCTCTGCAGAGGGGTAAAACCCCCAAATGAGACCACTTGTTGGCCGTCGGTGGCGACCCGTGATGCTTAAGGCTGAACATTCTATGACATGCAACACTCCACTTTGGCTAGACGGGCGGTCGGAGTGACCCCTCCGATCAATCGGATGGCCACGTCAAACCCTATCACCTATAAGATTGTCCCAACATTATTGCCCTTATGGCAACCCCCAACGCTTTTTATCATGCATGTGCTAGAAGGCCGTAAATGAGGGTCTTCATGTTCTGGGAATGACATTAAACTCTGCCTGATGTTGGAGCTCCAGTTCTTAAGGTTTGGCGAATGTGGCGCACCCCTTCATCACCATTGCTCCACCATTGCTCCCAGGTCCACTCAGACCCGGAGTGGTAGTACCTGTTAGAGTCTGATCAATGGGTTAGATAGAAAATTTGATTAAAAAAAATTGGGTATAATAATTTTCAACTAATCTTCTTTCTTTCATATTTTCTTTCTTTCATTCTTATATTTTTTAGTGTAGTATGACTTTTCTCCCTTTCTTTCTTTAAAATAAAAAAATGGAATGGTCCATTATATAACTGAGATGACGACACTCATAAGAAATAAGGATTCGGTGTATAAGCAACACCAGATAATCAGTATTTACACTTTTGCATATCATTTTGGACTATTTAGGGGGTCTGATTTTTAACCAGAGGCTGTTGCAAGACCATAACAGTCTTACAATTAAGGAACACATGTATTAATATATATGTATATCGAGTTCCTTTTTCTTCTACATTAAAATATATTCTCGAATATGCAATTCTCCAAGAGTTTTCCTAAGAATATGGATGAGACTACACTAGTATAACTTTTGCCATATTTTCTGTCATTAACGGGTAATTGGTTTGTTTAATCTACAGTAGGAGGCGCTTGTGTAGCGGTTGTAGTTTGATTACTGAACGAGGATGCTTACTATCCATTTTGAGACCGTTTGCAAATCTTTTTACTGCTAGGAGTAAATATTAGAAGAGACTAGGTTTATGGGTATGTTAGGGCAACCAGTCTAGGAGAAGGGAAACTGTATTCAAAACCAGCTTTACTATGCATAGTTTATACGCCAGACCAGAAAAGGAGACGCACAAAAGCCGAAAGGATTTGCAATTAAAGCGAATCACCAAGCCAGATTGACATAGCTGGTCTTGTGCTAGTAATAAAAATGTTTATTTGTAGGACATATTGAAGCACCAGACTGTAGACTCCAGTGAAAGAATTGCAAGTAATGAAATGAAATTAAAATAATTGTTAAAATATACGTGGCCATTTAAGGACTGTAGTTGAATGCTCCTTTACAGTGGAGAATTGTTATGGCTTAAAGTTTGATCCAGCTTTCAAGTAGAAAGATGTAGTAGCGGTTTTGATCCTTGTCTGTTAATTTGTCCTTAAAGTAGAAATATGTATTAGATATAATCCTTGTCTGTTGATCTGTCTTCAAAGTAGAAAGTTTTATTAGAGGTGATCGTGTTGGTAATTTCTTTAACAGACCTTCCGGCAAGCTACTGCTGTTTTGGAACTGTCTATAAATATAAGCTGAGGCAAAAATTGACGTGACCCGAAAATAAAATGTGTTCTGGAGAGAAAGCCTCGTTTATAATCGTGCATAATCTTTTTTTAATTAAGTAGTAAACATTGCATTTCAATAAATAGATGTGACAGTATATATTTGTATCAATCTCACATGTACTTGTTTAATTTTAATATGTATTAGCTACAAAAAGATGATTTGTTAATAATGTTTATTTAATTAACTTTTAGATAATGAGTTATTTTTATGTTTTTGTATCTTTATGTTTTTCATTAAAAGCTCGACTTGTTTTTATATAATGTTATTAAGTCACATACAGTTGTCTCCCCTGGATTAGTTCACCATTCATACTAAAGAATCTTATCTTAACGGGACCACAGCTAAGTTATATTGAATGAAGTTTGAGTAAAGCAAAGACCTCAACAATAATATATATATTATTTGGCATCCTTCGTCTACTAAAGACGATGGCGTAGTGTCCACTTTTTTTTTGGGGGTGGGGGTTAGTTCTGACATTAAATTTCCTTCCAGATCCCGTAAGTTTTACACGTGTAAATTTTTTCATTTCGGCCGGTATATGACCGGCCAAATGAAAAATGTATTCTGTCTTTTATTCCAACTTTAATTCTTCTTTTTCCCTTTTGTTGCATAGCGCCTTCTTTACCGGCACTAAATAGGTATATGTTATATACTGGTCTTTTCACATACCAAGTCATATAACGTTATATACCTTCTTACTCTTACTCTGTCGTCTATTCTTCTGGCCGGCTTTGCTTCTGATCGTCTATCATCTATCTTGGTCTGGTATATCTTCTAAGGTCTCGTCTGGTCTTCTATGATGACTTCGGGTCTGCGTTTCTGTTGGGGATCATTCCTTATCATAAGCCTTGTGTCATTGTTAGTTTTTAGTAATAAAACACAAGACTTCGATTTATTTTGATGTTACTTTATTTCAGATCCCCACCCAGACAATCTGCGCAGTGAGACTCACATCTTGCTAGCTTGTCTTCTAACTTCTAAACTGACTAACTGAGTTGCTTAACTCCTTAAAATCTATCTCT
>CM042138.1:14168104-14176345 GCA_023376005.1 Doryteuthis pealeii | reverse complement strand
ACCTAATATCTTGTATGTCGCCGTTTTCATATTCCATCGCATTTTCTTACTTTTTCTATTTAACTGTAATATTTTTGTATCTTTCTTTTTTTTCTATTTTCCTTTTTGTTGCATTATTCATTTGTATTTTTAGCTTCCGTCTTTCTAACCTATGTTATATAATGGTGACCAATATCGACGTCCTTAGAACGTTCACGACTTTTTAAGATAGACAAACAAGTACAACAAAAAAGAATAACAAAAAAGAAAAGAATTGAAAAAAGGAAGGAAAAAAGCTTTTACGGTAGTCAAAAATAGAAAAGAAAGTGAGGTGGAGGGGGGGTACAAGAAAACTAAATCTCCGATTGGTCGCCTTATGGACTTATAATTCGCCGTTACTCTGTTTTTTCGCCGCGAATCGCAGATATTTGTTTAAAAGCCAGTTACGAGGTTCCCCGACATACTTGACGCTATGTAAACTATAGTTCAACTTGCTTCATAGGCAGTTTCTAAACTTCGGATCCTTACGCACGTAGAGACATATATGTGTAAAGCGACTACATGAGTATGTAATCAGTACATCTATATTAATATATATATATTATATATATATATTATATATATATATATATATATATACTGTAGTGTGAGATGGTCAACTATTTCAGCTTTTGCTGGAATGGTGTACCAAAGGCAGTATTAATTGGTAGAGTGCTCAATATAAAATAGAGCGGTTATATTAATATATATAGATAAATATATAGGTTTTACATATCTATTTATTGGGTTACAAAGGAACTTTTACAACCATATTGGTTTCATGCGATGCATTCATCAAGGTGAAGATGTTTCAAATGTGAGGAAAATCGAAAAAATTTCAAAAATTCAATAGACATGGGATGCGTATGATTGGATAAAATGATGTGTGTATGTATGTGAAGGTGAATTGATGTATGAGAGTGTTTATGGCAGTATAAAGGTTGTGTACGCGTAAGTGGCTGGATCACTACAACATAAATACGTTGATGCTGTTAGTGTGCGGTATTTTAATAGTGCTTACGTGCGAGCGCTCGTGTCTATACATGTATGTGTGTTGTGTGCGCGCGTGCATGTTTTCTTTCCTATCTGATATATATATATATATATATATATATATATTATATAGTATACACATATACATATTATATATATAATATAAATATATACACATATACATATGTGTGTGGTGCAGTGCATCTGTAATACTAGTGAGTATACACACACACCGCAACGCACACATATATTATGTATTAAAACTTACAAACAGTCAGACGTCTCTAAACCTAGGTTTCACCCGAATGGATGTTCAGATAATTCTGACGGAATGAGGTTGTTACAAACATCATTTATTATGGGACTGGGTATCGGAGTGTGTAAAAATTCGCATAAAAAATTAAAAAAATTTTAAAATACTTTTAATAATTATCTCTGATTGGCTATGGAGGCATGCCTTTTATGTCTACATGCCTTTATGATTTTCTGTTCTTTGGTTTTTGATAATTTTGCTTGTTTTTTTTTGCGGGGCGGGGTTTATAATTTGGCTTTGCCGAGATGGAACATAACAGCTATGGGTAAATAGCAGGGCAGACCGGGTTCTTTAACCTTGGTTAGGCAACCGGTCTAGGAGAAGGAAAACTCTGAATTCAACACCTGTTGAACTCCGCTTAAATAAATTGACATTGTGTCACATTCTGCTCGTGCGGAGGGGTTGGTAAAATGTATATAACCCTTGTCCCACTTTTTTTATTTTTTTCTTCTTGCCCACACCTCCATATCATGGTCATCTAGGATGGCATATGGCCTCTGTTGAGTAACCCTGATTTATGCCATCTTTTCAACGGTGGTTGTTTAATAATTATCTATTGAAATGTATAAGGAATCTGGCAATAATATTTGACATATAAACCTGAAATCTCGTCTATCAAATGTTTTCATTACCGCTGAGCAAGCTCCTACTTTGTCCGCTTTTCCTTTGCGTACGCATGCGTGAATCAACTTCTACGGCTTTTACTCATCTTAACACGAAATGTGTTTTTATCATCCCGGATTAAATAGTATCAAATTGAAATTATAAAAATACAACAACGAAATAATAAAAATATAGCCAAACCAACCAGATTCAAAACAGTATCAAAATTGGAAGTTCGCTTGAATAATAATAATAATAATAATATAAAATAATATAATAAAATATAAGATGAAAGATGATGAAGATGAAGAAGAAGATGAGAGAAGAATACAAAAAGTAAATCTTTAAAATAAGCGTAATCAGAGGACCTGATACAATCTCTTAAACCAAGAAAGCTATATAATAAAAAATAAAAAATAAAAAGACAGAATCTGAATCAATATTTCTAAGAATAATAAAAAAAGAAAACGAATTTACTAATTTAGTATCAATCTTAAATAATAATTCTCTTCTTAATCAGTTTTGATCTCTGCAAATTATGTCGCCAAAATTTCGCTTGAGAAGCTTTTAAATACTTTATTCAACATTCTCACAACTTTTAATCTAAATTTAAAAATTCCTTTATTTTTAACGTTTTTTCAATTTCTATGTTGCGTTTTTTTCCCATTTCTTTTCATTCTTTAGCCGAAAATCTCATCCTGTTTGTTTTTTAGTTGATCGTAGTTAACAACATCAGTCGCCCTTTGAAATGTATTTTTAATAGATGTTTTATTCGGAATTTTTTTTAGCTTTATTTTCAGAATTCCGATCTTTTTTTCTAAAAGTGTTTCTTGTTCTTCTTCTTAAAGTCTCCATTTATTTTACCGCTAAAATGATCTTATATCGGAGTTAATTTCGCCAGTTCGGCATTATTAGATTATTTTCAAGGATTTTCAAACGAAGGTTAAAAAGAGAAAGGGAAACTTTTGTAAGACATTTATTAGAATTCCATTATTTTTCTCCTGAAGATAAGATTTTAAATATCAACTTTTGTATGTATAATCACTATCTATGTATCTGTGTGATATTTATCTTATCCATGTCTATCTATATATCTATCTATCTATATCTCTTCCGCTCTCCTCTGCGCCTCTCTCTCTCTCTCCTTCTCCTTCTTTTCTCCTCTCTCTCTCTATATATATATATATATATATATATATATATATAATATATATGGATATATAGGGTATCCAAATGACTGGTAAATTAGGGATCATCGATATTTTGGGATCACATCGAAAATCTCACTGTAACATCCATACTGTATGCTACATGTAGGTGCAATAGCTCAATCGGTAGAGCGTTCGGCTAGAATACCACAAGGTTCCTAGTTCGATACCGGTCCTCGCCAACTCAGCGTATAAGTAGCATAGGGATATGTGTGGTAAAGTAAGGGGCTGATGGTAGGTTGTGGCGCTCCACCTCAGACGCAAAAACAATCTCCCTTGGTCTCGCGCATTGAAAAGGGGATAGACTTCATCGCTGACCTTGGCTGATAAACCGACTTTAGGCCGCCCCGACGACTTTTACTATATTATATATTATATATATAATATATATATATATGTGTGTGTGTGTTGTGTGTGTGTGTGTGTGTGTGTGGAGAGAGAGGAGAGAGTGCTGACAGGTAGGCGTTCTACGTCATGACGCATTGAACCTAAAGGACGCAGAAAAATTCTATCCATGGTCCCAGTGTTTTTTTTCCTCCTCACATTTTTCAGTTAACTGTAAATACATTTCAATATTACTTTGGAAATAAATTACACAGTTAACTGAAAATGGAGGAGGAAGAAAACACTGGGACCCATGGATAGAATTTTTCTGCGTCCTTTTAGAGTTCAATGCGTCAGTGACGTAGAACGCCTACCTGTCAGCATCTCTCTCTCTCTCTCTCTCACACACAACACACACACACACACACACACACACACATATATATATATATATATATATATATATATAGTAAGTCGTCGGGGCGGCCTAAAGTCGGTATCAGCCAGTCAGCGATGAAGTCTATCCCCTTTTCAATTGCGCTAGACCAAGGAGATTGTTTTTGCGTCTGAGGTGGAGCGCCACACCTACCATCAGCCCCTTACTTTACCACACATATCCCTATGCTACTTATACGCTGAGTTGGCGAGGACCGGTATCGAACTAGGAACCTTGTGGTTTCTAGCCGAACGCTCTACCGATTGAGCTATTGCACCTACAGTAGCATACAGTATGGATGTACAGTGAGATTTCGATGATCCCAAATATGATGATCCCTTAATTACCAGTCATTTGGATTACCTATATATATATATATATATATATATATATATATATATATATATATATAGAGAGAGAGAGAGAGAGAGAGAGAGAGAGAGAGGGAGAGGAGAGGGAGATATAGATAGATAGATATATAGATAGACATGGATATAGATAAATAGTCACACAGATACATAGATAGTTATACATACAGAAAGTGATATTTAAATCTTATCTTCAGGAGAAAATAATGGAATTCTATAAATGTCTTACAATAAGTTTCCTTTCTCTTTTTAACCTTTCGTTTGAAAATCCTTGAAAATAATCTAATAATGCCGAACTGGCGAAATAACTCCGATATAAGATCATTTAGCGGTAAAATAAATGGAGACTTAAGAAGAAGAACAAGAACACTTTTAGAAAAAAAGATCGGAATTCTGAAAATAAGCTAAAAATCCGAATAAAACATCTATAAAAATACATTTCAAAGGCGACTGATGTTGTTACTACGATCAAACTAAAAACAAACAGGATGAGATTTTCGGCTAAAGAATGAAAAGAAATGGAAAAACACGCAACATAGAAATTGAAAAACGTAAAAATAAAGGAATTTTTAAATTTAGATTAAAAGTGAGAATGTGAATAAAGTATTTAAAAGCTTCTCAAGCGAAATTTTGGCGAATAATTTGCAGAGATCAAAACTGATTAAGAGAGAATTATTATTTAAGATGATACTAAATTAGTAAATCGTTTTTTCTTTTTTTATTATTCTTAGAAATATTGATTCAGATTTCTGTCTTTTATTTTTTATTTTTTTATTTATATAGCTTTCTTGGTTTAAGAAGATTGTATCAGGTCCTCTGATTACGCTTATTTTAAAGATTTACTTTTGTTTCTTCTTCTTCATCTTCTTCTTCATCTTCATCATCTTCATCTTATTATTATTATTATTATTATTATTATTATTATTATTATTATTATTATTTCAAGCGAACTTCCATTTTTGATACTGTTTTGAATCTGGTTGGTTTGGCTATATTTTTATTATTTCGTTGTTGTTTTTTTATAATTTCAATTTGATACTATTTAATCCGGGATGAGTAAAAACACATTTCGTGTTAAGATGAGTAAAAGCCGTGAGACGTTGATTCACGCATGCGTACGCAAAGAAAGCGGACAAAGTAGGAGCTTGCTCAGCCGGTAATGAAAACATTTGATAGACGAGATTCAGGTTTATGTCAAAATATTATTGCCAGATTCCTTATACATTTTCAATAGATAATTATACAACCACCGGTTGAAAAGATGGCATAAATCAGGGTTACTCAACAGAGGCCATATGCCTCCTAGATGACCATGATATGGAGGGTGGGCAAGAAGAAAAAAATAAAAAAAGTGGAGGGTTATATACATTTACCAACCCCTCCGCACGAGCAGAATGTGACACAAGGTCAATTTATTAAGCGGAGTTCAACAGGTTTGAATTCAGAGTTTTCCTTCTCCTAGACCGGTTGCCTAACCAAGGTTAAAGAACCCGGTCTGCCCTGCTATTTACCCATAGCTGTTATGTTCCATCTCGGCAAAGCCAATTATAACCCCGCCCCCGCAAAAATAAACAAGCAAATTATCAAACCAAAGAACAGAAATCATAAAGGCATGTAGACATAAAAAGGCATGCCTCCATAGCCAATCAGAGATAATTATAAAGTATTTTAAAATTTTTTTAATTTTATGCGAATTTTTACACACTCCGATACCCAGTCCCATAATAAATGATGTTTGTAACAACCTCATTCCGTCAGAATTATCCTGAACATCCATTCGGGTGAAACCTAGGTAGAGACTGTCTGACTGTTGTAAGTTTTAATACATATATATATGTGTGCGTGCGTGTGTGTGTGTATACTCATAGTATTACAGATGCACGCACACACACATATGTATATGTGTATATATATATATATATATATATATATGTATATGTGTATATATATATATATATATATATATATATATATATATCAGATAGAAAGAAAACATGCACGCGCGCACACACACACATACATGTATAGACACGAGCGCTCGCACGTAAGCACTATTAAAATACCGCACACTAACAGATCAACGTATTATGTGTGTGACCAGCCACTACGCGTACACAACCTTTATACTGCCCATAAACACTCTCATACATTCAATTCACCTTCACATACATACACACATCATTTTATCCAATCATACGCATCCCATGTCTATTGAATTTTTTGAAATTTTTTCGATTTTCCTCACATTTGAAACATCTTCACCTGATGAATGCATCGCATGAAACCAATATGGTTGTGAAAAGTTCCTTTGTAACCCAATAAATAGATATGTAAAACCTATATATTTATCTTATTATATTATATAACCGCTCTATTTTATATTGAGCACTCTACCAATTAATACTGCCTTTGGTACACCATTCCAGCAAAAGCTGAAATAGTGACCATCTCACACTACAGTATATATATATATATATATATATATATATATATATATATATATATATATATATAGATGTACTGATCATACTCATGTAGTCGCTTACACATATATGTCTCTACGTGCGTAAGGATCCGAGTATAGAACTGCCTATGGAAGCAAGTGAACTTAGTTACATAGCGTCTAAGTAGTGTCGGGAACCTCGTAACTGGCTTTTAACAAAATATCTGCGATTTCGCGGCGAAACAGAGTAACGGCGAATTATAAGTCCATAAGGCGGACCAATCGGATTTAGTTTTCTTTGTACCCCCCCCCTTCCACCTCACATTTCTTTTCTATTTTGACTACCGTAAAAGCTTTTTTTCCTTCCTTTTTTTCAATTCTTTTTCTTTTTTGTTATTTCTTTTTTTTTGTTGTACTTGTTTGTCTATCTTAAAAGTCGTTGAACGTTACTGAAGACGTCGATATTGGTCACCATTATTACATAGGTTAGAAAGACGAAGCTAAAAATACAAATGAATAATGCAACAAAAAGAAAAGAAAAAAAAGAAAGATACAAAAATATACAGTTAAAATAGAAAAGTAAGAAAATGCGATTGGAATATGAAAACGGCGACATACCAAGATATTGGTATGTACATCAAAAGACAAATTAATAAGAAATTTAGTACAAAGTCTTTGTGTACAGATATTATAACCTTTTCCGTAACTAAAAATGAATAAAAACATTATTACATATATATATATATATATATATATATATATATATATATATAGTCGTAGAAGTTATTTCCCGATCGCGGTTTCGGTGTTACTCTAACACTTTCATCAGGGGGATTGAGTGGATATTTTCGGTTACTTTATATAGCTAGACTGATATTTCTTTAATTCTTCCTGAAATTAAATATCAGTCTAGCTATAAATTTTAAACAGACCGATAAACAAGGACTATTACTCACCTTTCTCCTTATTCTGAGATAAATTATCACCTTCCACATACCAACAAAAGCCCTGAAGATGATCTAGTTAATAGATCGAGACACTGCAGCATCGGCCAATAAACTCACCACTTAACTCATTTAAACCTGTGTTTTTTCAATTTTTTTTATTATACTACGTATATATATTATATATATATATAATATATATATATATATAATGAGCTCCAAAAAACCTTAGACTTAACATTTATCGTAATGAATATATATATATATTATATATAATATATATATATATATATATATATATATATATGTGTGTGTGTGTGTGTGTGTGTGTGTGTGAAGATAGGACGGTTGGAGTAAAATCTGACAGTATGAGGTAAGGACAAAGGAAAAGTGGACAAAATAATGACTCAAACAAGTGGAAGTATGAGAGAAATATCACGTTCCGCTTTACATGATAGTTATTCTCTGTTCGACCAAATCTTTCACTAACTTCCCTTCCCCAATTTCATCACCACATCACGCTCTCTTCTATATTAGGCATTTTTACAATGCAATATGTGTTGAAAATTTAACATCACGGAAGTAACCGAA
>CM042138.1:14148104-14155604 GCA_023376005.1 Doryteuthis pealeii | reverse complement strand
ATTTATCTGTTCATATGTTTTAATTATATATCTATTTGCACATTTGGAGACAGCTGGTGTTTGGTGAAGGTTGGCACTGGACAGCAGAACAATTGACCCGAGAGGAAAAAAGATTGACGATGCCGTGTAGTGACCTGCCAAATTATGAGTCACTTTTTTTCACAAAAAGAATCAACATTATTTTTGAGACGGATTGTCGACGTAATATATGTCAATGAAGCAATACAAATAGATTTGGACCACTTATATATTGAAAACAAAAATTAGCGGGAAAAGCGAGAGGTTATTAGGAAAGTAATGATAGAGAAACGAGAAAGTGGAGAAAACACAAAGGGATTCATAAAACCCAAGTGTATATTATAATGATATAATTAGATTATATATATGCATGATAATGCTAAGAATGGAAGGGACATTGAATCCGACAGATATGAGGAAAAGAGAAAAGAAATGTCGATAGGTGATGAATCAAGTCAGATAGTACTTAGTTCCAATATGTTTTCGGTCCCGTTTATTCTAAAGTGTATATGGATTTACGTTCATTATTATTGAATAAGCAGATGGAGTGGGAATGATGAGTAACATATTATATATAGGAAAATGTAAAGAATATTCCCGTACACAGAAAATTTTTATTTTTTGAGTAAAATTATTTTTAATTTTTTACGACCTTTGACCATAGAGCGAATTTTGTTTATTGCAAAAATAAGAATTCATACTCAGATGCACTCTGATGAGGCTCGTAAAATTTTTTTTTTAATTGTATTCAAATAAAAAAATTCACTCTGATGAAGGTCGTAAAAAATCTCTCTGTGTTAGAATATTTTTTACATTTCCTATTATTATTATTATCATCAATCAACTCCATTCGATTTATTTTAATATAATGATACGTAACTCCGTATAGCATTTTGATAAGACCGAAACACATTGTAAGTGATATCGATTAAAAGTGATATGATAAAAGATTCATTTTTAATCCAGTCTACATTCTTTTTTCTTTACCTCATTTCCTCATATATATATTATGATAATATATAAACTTAATATATATCATATATATTATATTTAAGGTTGAAGCTTTATTGAGATATAATATCAAGAAATAAGAGTTTAACAGAAATATATCATGGACATATGCCCGTTGTGTATGCATCTTTATAGAGGTACTTATTTAAATTGAAAACATACACGAAAATAAAAACGAGGTATATTAGGATATAAGTCCAGGAAAGGGAAGGAATTACGGTGACCACGACAATATTGTGTTTGTCCATGAAAGATGAGCGATCTCCCAGACTAAATAATAAAGTCTAAAGTCGAATAGGCGAGAAAACTCTTCAGGAACTAGGATTGACACGACACCATGTCACGCAACTTAATTCAAATATAAACGCTCTATCAATCTAAGATATTGACCAATATGATTTAGAATTTAGCACCATATGTATATATACTAGGTATATATACTATTATATTATAGACTATATGTGTATGTGTATATATACATGTATATATATATATATATATATCTATTGAGTGTGTGTGTATGTGTGTAGTGACATATACACCTATGAATTATAGTATTTGTGTGTGTATTGTATAATATATATGTATATGATACGTATATATATATATATATAATATGGTGGTGTATGTGTTATATACATGTTTATAATATAATATGATATACATATATGTGTGTATGTGTATATATAATGCATATATATATATATATATATGTGTGTGTTATGTGGTATATATGACATGCATATATTATACTATATATGTGTATGTTGTTTATATACATGTATATTATATATATTATATTATTATAATGTGTGTGTGGTATGTGTGTGTCTATATGTATATAGGTGTATGTGTGTGGTATATATGTTTATATATGGTGTGTTGTGTAATGTGTGTGTAATAATATGTGTGTATGCTGTGTGTATATATGTATTATGTGGTGTGTATATAATGTATAGTATGTGTGTGTGTGTGTGTATATATTATGTTGTGTGTATATTATATATATGTTGTGTGTGTGTGTGTATATTATGTTGGGTGTATGTATTATATTATATATTAATAATATATATATATATAACGCCTATGTGAAAGTATCAATAACAATGTTAATGATTTTGACAATATGTTGCTTGGAAATATATGTAATATATGTGTGTGTGTGTGAGAGAGAGATAGAACTAGTTGGTGTATATTTTATTACTTAATTATATGTATAACATCAATATACTCTAATCAGCTATCTATCACTGTGTTTTCATGTAGTTAGAGAGAGAAATCGAAGGGAGGAAGGTGGTATTGAAAGTGGAAGAAATCGTGCGCGCAGATCAATTCAATATACATGGAGGAAGGAGGGGAGAAAAGAAAGAAGAGAACACATGATGGAATATAATGAATGTATTATGGAGAAATGTACAGAATTAATAAATAAACCGTGTAAGATAAATGTGAAAATGAATGCCTTCAAAGAAAGTTGATAATGAGTGAAAAAATAAAAGGAAAAAAGAAGTTGAAAAATATGCGTTCAAGAAATGATATATAATACAATAGAAATAAAGTAAATAAAAAGTGCACTGAAAAAGGAGAAAGATTAAATAGGAACAATGAATACGAGGAAAAGTGAAAGTGAAGGGAAAAAGAAGAAAAAAGGCAAAAAAAGTGAAAAGATTTTTAAAAAAAGAAAAAGAAAAGAGAAAGGAAAAAACAATTAAAGTATAAAAGAAAAAAAACGAGAAAAACTGATGGCCACATTGAAATGTAAACATTTTTGAAGTGAAGGAATGTCTAAAACAAATTTAAATTAGTGAAATATGATCACTTTTTTTTAAGCAGTTTATTTTAACGGTTTAAATTTATGAGTTTCTCTTTTACCTAGCCGTTTGTCCCAGGTCCATGCCCTATGTAAATTTTACCCATAGCTGAAGGGAAATTATCAGATTGCATACTATTTCGCGAGGGCATTACGCCTATGTGAAAAGCAAATTAGTTTTGAACAAATATTCGGGCTGTGTCCCACGTACATAATCTTAACGACGATAACCATTAACCTGAACCGATCATATATATAATATATATATTATATATATTATAATTTTAATATATATATATAACCTGAGAGATTTGTTGTCCACTTAAACTATAGAGAAAGACTATCAGTTTGCGCTGGTGAGAAAACTACTACTACTACTTACTACCTCATACTAAACCCCCTTTTTCTTAACATAATAATAATAATATAAAATAATACATAATTAATAATAATCAAGAGGGTGAAAGAGTAGGAAAGATTGCAAATACCTAGACCTTGCCAGATAATTGAAAGCTGGGAATAATGATGTTCAAGTAATACCATTGTATTTGGTGCACTTTGGAACGGTCCCAAAAAGCTTGGAAAAAAGAGACTGAGGAACTGGGAATCACAGGAAGAATTGAGACCACCCAACTACTGCATTGATTCAAATCGGCTAGAATACTTAAGAAGAGTCTTGGTGACCTGCGGGGACTTGTATCCCTCAGCTCCAGTGAAATGCCATGGTAACGCCTGGTGGAAAAAACACACACCTGAGGAGACTTGTTGTCACTGCAGACTCCGGTGAACATAAACCATTAAGCTAACGCTGACGTGAATACTCCAAAGAGTGAAAATAATAAATAATAAAGAAGAAATAAGAATACGGAGAAATAAGGAAGAAAGCTGAAAGTTCTGTGGGAATATGAACGTAAAAGTATACCAAATTGTAGTTTGGTGCACTTGGAACGGTCCAAAAAGCTTGGGAAAAGAAGACTTGGAGGGAACTGGAACCAGAGGAAAGAGTTGAGACCATCCAAACATTCTGCATTGCTGGCAATCGGCTGAATAAGTCAGAAGGACCTGAGGAGCTGTTGTCGACTCAGCCTCAGTGAAGACCATCCTAACGCTGGTGTGAATAACTCACATAATGATAATAATGATAAATAATAACAATATAAACCATGTAATATGTGAATGTAGCAAACTAGCACCACCAAAGGAGCTACAAAACTAGAACACGACTGGTTTGGGCAAAGGTGATTCACTGGAATTATGCAAAATTAATTTTGGCCATACAACAAAGGGTATATGCCAATAAACCGAATCTGTTCTTGAGAACGAAACGCATAAAATCTCTGGGACTTTGAAATAAAAACGGTCACCATATCCTAGCGAAGAAGAACCAGCCCCTTAGTGGTTGATTAAACAAAAAAGAAAGAATTTGTCCACTGGTGGATTTTGCAGTTCCAGCAGATACAGTGTGAAGGCTAAAGGAAATGAAAAAATAGACAAATCACTTGGACCTTGCAGAGTAATAAAAGTTTGAAATATGAAGTTAAGTTATACCAATTTTAAGTTTGGTGGCACTTGGAACAGTTCCAAAGGATGGAAAGGGTTTGGAATCAGAGGAAGAATTGAGTACCATCCAGAACACTGCACTGCTGCAATCTGCCACAACTCTCAGAAGAGTCATGGAGACTGAGGAGAGACTTGCTGTCACAGACTCCATGAAAGACATCAGCTAATGTGATCGTAAAACTCAAAAGGAGTATATAATAATAATAATAAAATACTCGAAATAATCTCGAATATAATAAATGAAGACTTGATTGAAAATGAGATAAGGAAAAATAAATAATTGGCTTCTCTAAAATTAAAAGGCAAAAATAAATAATAAAAGAAAAGCTATAAAGTGAAGCGGCGCGAAAGACCGAAGGGTATGTTCAAAAAAAACGAAACATTAAATAAGAAAAAAATGGAAAGTTTGCTTTTTGTTTTAGATCGATTCTGGTGACTCATATTGGGATGACTAAGTGGAGAGATGTTTCAAGCTTTTTTGTCATTTTTTTTGGCTCCGCGGCTCTTCGACAAACATATTATATCTCTCGCCAGTATCCTGTTCCTATTGTTTGCTTTGGACTCTTTTAGAACGGAAGGCAATAAAAAATGGCGGGCTGAGGTTTTTAAAAAATAACAGCCAATTAACCAAGTTTATTGAGAAATGCTCTGCATTGGCAGCCAAAAGATGGAAAAACACTTCACCTTCATTTCGCGTTATGTGAGGTGATAGCATGTCTTCTGCGGTTCAACTTACATAAACTATTTTATTTGGGACTTATTGTCCATCAAAAAATTAAGTGTTTTTCTTGCTGAATTCTCAAGGTTTTTCTCAGCCTAACGAATTCTGTCTGTAAAAATCGGAGGAATCAAAAGAAAAAATAAGCGCGAATACATTTTATGATTGTTTCCGTGATCGAATATAATATATTATTATATACATGCATATATATAATATATATATATATATAATATATATATTATATGTATATGTGTGTCTGTGTGTGTGTTTATGATATTATATGTGTGTGTGTTGTGTGTTTATAGCTATTATATGTGTGGTGTTGTGTGTGTTTATGATATTATATGTGTATATGTGTTGTGTGTTTTATAGATAATTATATGTGTGTGTGGTGTTAATAGATAATTATAATGTGTGTGTTGTTATATGATATTATATGTGTACTGTGTGTGCGTGTTATGTATTATATGTGTATGTGTGTGCGTGTTATAAGATAATTATATGTGTATGTGTGTGCGCGTGGTTATAGATATGTATCATGTGTGTGTGGTGGTGTGTGTGTGTTATAGATATTTGATATGGTGTGTGTGTGTGTGTGTTATAGATATTACTGTGCTGGTGTTGTGTGTTATAGATATTATGTGTGTGTGTGTTGTTTGGTGTTTATAAGTATTATGTGTGTGTGTGTGGTGTGGTGTGGTGTTATAGATATTATGTGTATGATTTTTATGAGTAAACTGTGCTTGGATATCATTGATACAGCATTTGATTGTTTGGTAAATTATGACTATCGTTTAGTAAATTAGACTGTCTCCAGAAAACAGAACCCACAAATTTTTGTATAAAATGTTATTTTCATCTTTGTACACATAATTAGGGTTTAGAGCTAAGGGTTTAGGCTTAGAGTTAAAGGTTTGTGGGGTTTAGGGTTAGTTTAATGGGAAAATAAAATAAATAATTTGGGTTCTGTTATTTTTTCTGGGTTACCTTGTACAGGCTGACCCAGAAAAAACAGAACCCAAATTATTTATTTAGTTTTCCAATTTAAACTAACCCTAAAGCCCTAACCTAACCCTAAAGTTTGATATTATACCGACTGTGTGTTATATATCATATAAGACCTACTTGAGTCCATCGTGGTAGCATTATATATATATATAGTAGTATATCATATTATCTAGGTATATATATATGTATATATAATATATTATATGTATATATATTATATATTAATATGTGTGTGTGTGTGTTATATAAGATAATATGGGTATGGTTTTTTTATGAGTAAACATTGCTTTGATATAAATTGTACATCATTGTTAATATTGTTATATATTATAATAAGACTACATTGGCAGCTCTTGGGTGGATACTGGCGTGGAGCTTCCTCAAGAGAGCAAATGAATGATAGGTTCGGTTGGCGAAAATTGTATGTATATTCTTCTACTAGGCACGATGCTGCTGGTGCTGCTGCTACTGCTACTGCTGCTGCTGATGAAATGACATAGAATATAAAATTTGGCAGTATTTCATTGGGCGATAGCGATGTAGATTGGTGAATCTGCGAACCGGAATTCCGGCCGTCTGCTTGGCAGCACAAGTATGGCCAGTCGGGGTTCAAAAGTTTTAAAAGAAAATAATGTATCTATAATGAATTTTGGATAATCAAATATCAAACATTTCTTCACACTTGTACAACAGACAGACCGACAGACAGACGATAAATTTCCAATGTTTACTTTCACACTTTTCGATAGATAAACAGACAGACTGATAATTATCCAAACATTGAACTTTGCACCTTATATAGGCAGGCAGCCGATTGATTAATTATCGAAACAATATTCAGAAATTAGACGCAGATGATTTTCTAATGGACTTTATATACATTCATTTTTGCTAGATGTTTGCTGAGACCTTTTTAGGGCAGAAATAAACATACATGAGTATACTACATAATTCCTGAGCAACTTGGAAAAGGGTTATTATATCTGTAGACCGCACTCTATTAAGGGTGTTGATAATTGTATAATCCAAATATATATTTGCTCTTCAGATAAATAGACGATGAAGTCGGCACATTCATAAGTTAGTTGGATAGATGGAATAAAAATAGATAGCAATTGCATAAGCTTTACAGATCATTGCCGTCCCTCACAATCTATAAGCCCCACCACCAGAACCTTTCCTCTCATGAGACATCTCAAATGAACTCATCAGACCCGCTGCAGATACATAGCATTCTGATGCAAATATGACATATGGAAGGACGTCCTTACGTTGTATCAGAAAAAAAAATGATAAATTTTTTATACTTATGCACACCTATGTTCTTAGACAGAAGCTGATTATGACTTTGTTTACATCACAACACACACAC
>CM042138.1:14146514-14148004 GCA_023376005.1 Doryteuthis pealeii | reverse complement strand
AAAAAAGAGAGAGATACACAGACATATATATTATAACATACACACAGACATAATATATATATCACATACACACAGACATATATATATATTTTTTTTTCTTGGAAATCAACTTGGATCATGCCTTTCGTATCCAAAAGACTTGTCCTAAATTTGCTTGGTGATGGTTGCGTCTTGAGCCTTTTTCTTTGATAGAGAATTCGCATGACATCACCGAACGGACTGTCATTTTGATTCAAACTTCTAGTGAGACCAAGCATAGTCACGGTTGATAATGCGGTCCAGAAACTGTCACCTTCACAGTCGTAATGGTTCAGTAGATACTGACAGATTGCGTTCAGTTTGTTTTGCAGTTCATGTGTGAGAGAACATGGGCCTCAAAGTCATATAATCCTGGCCAAATCCTAATGTGCCACACACCGTTTCAAACTTTAGCAAGAAGCATCCAGTTCTGCACGCTGTTCCCTCTTCGTAATCCGCCGAATTACTGACAGTTGTAGCTAGGAGATTGACAGTGGTCGACAGACGAGCAGGAGCTTCGGTAAAATGGCTTCCGACAAACATCGCTATCGTTACTGCGAAAAATCTATATGGAAACTTATCAGAGATTAGATTTATATATTCTGTCTATCGCTGTCCATGCTTTCCCTGTGCGTAGAATTAACATCGCTTTCAGTGGATGAGATATTACCACCAAGATACGTGAAATGTCTACCGGTTTTAGAGGCTTACCTCTGGAGATGTGTCTCCATCTTCCTTTACACACATGAACTCAGTTTCATCTGTGTCATCAATTTTTCTAAACTATTTTTTAAAACTCATTTTTACTATTTAAATAAATGGGAACCTAACAAGTACTACAGATTAAATCTATTTTACTTATTAAACCCCTCTCACGCCTCATAACCCATACTTTATTAAACAACCATAGTAAAATAAATACCCACAAATTGATTAACGTCTTTCATTTTAATATCCACGAAAAAAACAATTCCCGGTGAGATTTTTAAAAAAAGTAAAAAAGTGTCCCTCTGTAACGTAAAATCTTATTCAATGAACATACGTGTGATCCACTGCGATTAATCGGTAACTCGATTAATTCAGTGGATTTAACCCTGATGATTCTAACGATGAAACTCGAGTAGGTTTCTATTGTATCCATTTCTTTAATAAATTTGCTCTACTTTGTATTGAGCACTTTGTATTTGTTTTATCGCGGACTTAACCCCTGGATTTTGTGCACCTCCAACGATCGTGCCCATATTCACCGGTAAGCCACCTTATATATATATATATATATATATATATATATATAATATATATATATATATATATATATGCAGAATATATGTATATATGAATAATATATATATATATATATATTATACATAAACGCGCGCGCGCGCGCACACACACACACATATATATACACGTTTGTTTCTATAAATGGCCGTGGAAGTCTTTCTGTGCGTCTCTGTAAGTTCTATTTAATT
>CM042138.1:14136514-14141514 GCA_023376005.1 Doryteuthis pealeii | reverse complement strand
TCTTATGTTTCTTGTCGCATACGACGTCTGTTCAAAAATGAACCATTCATTAACGAAAGAGTCGCAAATCGTCCAGGAAGAAAGGCAAAAATGTAAATCATCATTATCTGGTTCTGCTTATCCACCGATTTCTTATGTCTCACTAGTGTCGTCAGGTCAACTAAATAATGGACCACTCGGTATTTTTTGTTTTGAACGGTTTCTTTTTTTGTTACATAATCTATGCGGTTGCATAAGATTATTGTCAATTCCCTGTAATTCTGAGGGGATGAACCCTTTCATACCATGGCCGGGCCCTTCTATGGAAAATTACAGAAGCCCGCCAAATATGTGAAGTCACGTGGGACCTTTTTCAGAGTCCCCAGTTTGCAGTTAGACGTCAGGCAGTGCAGTCAGCCATGATGCTCTGTCTAAAACTGTAACTCTGCATACGCGCGCTATGTTATGTCTGGGTTGGGGATTTCCGAATAAAGTAATATTAAAAGAAAATCGAAGTGTTGTGTTTACTAAAACTAACAATGACACAGGGCTTCTTATAACGAGAAATCCCATAGAAGACCAGACCGGAATCCCCAAAGTTAACACCAGACGCTAGACCAGACCAAGATGATAGACGATCAGAATAGTAAAGCCGACCAGAAGAAAAGACGACTAGAAGTAAGATGTAAGAAAGGGTATACAACATTATATCGATTTGGTACTGTGAAAACGTCAGTATATAACATTTTAATCAGAGGTTGTTGCAACATGATTTACGGTCAGAATATTAAGGAACACGAGTATAATATATAGGCGCGCCGGTTTTCTTAGTGGTTTTTTTTTGGGGGGGGGCGGGGGGTGATTTTTTTTTTGTTGTTGTTTTTTTGTTTAATATTAATGTAGAAATAAAGGAAGTTTCCTTATTGAAATACGTAAGAAGCAAATCTCCTCAGTCAGTAATGGAACAACATTATGTGAATTTCTGGTAGAGATTAAGTCTAACACAATGTCGCAATTGATGATGATGACGAAATGGACTTTAAATACTGTTTTCTTTTTACTTTTTTTTTTTTTTTTTTTTGGTAATCGGTAAGAGCGCGGAAATATGCGTGTAAGGACCTTCTAGGTGTATATTTTAGTAACTTGGGCGGAAATGGTTCTAATGGGCGACTTTTTCGTTAATGAATGGTTCATTTTTGAACAGACTTCGTATGCGACACGAAACACAAGAAAGTACATGTATATAGGCACGAAGCTAATGGTTGCTTTCAAGCAATCTAAAATTGTAGTTAGATGGACATAAAAGCACACACACACATTATATATATATATATGTGTGTGTGTGTGTGTGTATTTAGCATACGTCGACTGTATGGCTTGCAGAGAAACACATATATATGACAGGCTATGCATATTATTTATTATATAATATATATATATATATGTTATATATATGTGTGTGTGTGTGTGTGTGTGTGTGTGTATATTTAGCATACGTCTACTGTATGGCCTGCAGAGAAACACATATATATGTCAGGCTATGCATATTATTTACACACACACACACACACATATATATATATATATATATATATATGTACATATATATATATATATATATATATATATATATATATATATATATCGACAAAATGTAATATTATAAAAAATTGAAAAACGCAAGTTCCATTAACGAATGCTGTTTAATAACGATGTCCCTGAGGAAGGTTTGTTAAACAAAACCGAAACACTTCAACGTCGGCTTATTAAATATAATTCGTTGATAAAACTTGTGTTTTCAGTTTGTATAATATTACATATATATAATGATCATTTCTCCGGAAATTTGATCTCTCAGTGACCGAATGATACATACACTTTCTATGTATTTAATAGTTTAAAAAAAACACCAGTCCCGCATCAGCTGTCAGTGGGCGAGGGGATAAGATATCGGACTACCATACGGTCAGTCTGAGTTCGAACCCTACCCGGATAGTTGTGTCTAGCCACACTGAGGAGGCATGATATGCCGAAACACGTGTCTGTGGATGACTTATTAATTATTATTAATTATTAATATATATGCTCCCATAAATTGGTAATGAGCTCTCTAATTGGTAATTTAAATTAACTCTCACTACTAAGCAAATAAGCAATGATCATTTCTCCGGAAATTTGATCTCTCAGTGACCGAATGATACATACACTTTCTATGTATTTAATAGTTTAAAAAAAAACACAGTCCCGCATCAGCTGTCAGTGGGCGAGGGATAAGATATCGGACTACCATACGGTCAGTCTGAGTTCGAACCCTACCCAAGGATAGTTGTGTCTAGCCACACTGAGGAGGCATGAATATGCCGAAACACGTGTCTGTGGATGACTTATTAATTATTATTAAATTATTAATATATATGCTCCCATAAATTTGGTAATGAGCTCTCTAATTGGTAATTTAAATTAACTCTCACTACTAAGCAAATAAGCAATGATCATTTCTCCGGAAATTTGATCTCTCAGTGACCGAATGATACATACACTTTCTATGTATTTAATAGTTTAAAAAAAAACAAAAAAAAACACCAGTCCCGCATCAGCTGTCAGTGGGCGAGGGGATAAGATATCGGACTACCATACGGTCAGTCTGAGTTCGAACCCTACCCAAGGATAGTTGTGTCTAGCCACACTGAGGAGGCATGATATGCCGAAACACGTGTCTGTGGATGACTTATTAATTATTATTAATTATTAATATATATATATATATATATATTTATCTATCTATATATCTCTATCTCCCTCTCGCTATATATGTACATATATAGAAGTGAAAGTGAGAGAAATAGATATAGATATACATGTATGAGTAGAAATTTTTTAGGAAAAACAAAAGATGTTATTAGTTTGCTGACAGATCTGTTTCGACCTTTAATAAAGCGATATTTTTCAAAGCGACTATATTTATGAGGAAAGACGGAATAAATAAACCGTTAACCACGAGGTATAAACAAACGCTCTCGTTCAGGGCTGGAGTTTAAACATTTTTGAAAATGCGTATTTTGTGTAAAAAATAAAATAAAATTTTTTTTTTCTAAATCAGAAGCATTTTTATCATTAGAAAAACTCAAAAGAGTTTGAAGTAAAAGTGTATAAAAAAAGGTATCAAAAATGTTCAAGATGTTTTTTCATCTTTTGGTTTTTCTAAAAATGTTCTATTCATACTGTCGGATTCACTTTCATTTACTTCATATACATATATACATATATATATATATAATATATATATATATATATATATATACATATTTCTAGATATATAGTGAAATGTTTATTTTGTCGCTTGACATGGCTGTCGGGACAAATGGTGGATATCGATTTAGGTTGTTTTTCTGGTATCTACACCATTTTATTACCTACATTTCAATACTTCCACAACTCGGCTGTTTTGTTTCTCATTCTCCATAAAATGGCTCTCCCATATCATCTGATTTGGCAATCAATACCTTCAGCTCGTCTGTTACACAATGTTTTTTGTTTTTTTTTCATAGCGAAAACACTGTGAAATTATGTGAGCATAACAAGTGTAACGAATCATTCTTTCCCGCTTTCAATAGTAAACAGATATATATTTTAGGCTCATCAGAATTATTTCTAAGTACAATATACAGTGAAAATAAAATATAGAGAGACTCCGGTATGAATAGACGTAAAGGCACACACACACACACACACACACACACACACACACACACACACACACATATGAATATGTGTAAAACATTTAAGTCAAACACGAGTGTTCCTAAGGGTGAATATTTATTCTTGATGGTATGATGGCGAGATCTCACCACGTTTCCCGACAAACCTCAGAAAAAAAATGAATATATAAGTAAAGAAATAACAAAATACTTAGAGATTTAGCTTTATAGTCTATTTCAGGGAGCTTAGGCAAATAGTCTAAATCTCCCGACTCACCGGATGCGAATCTGATGAGTCGCGAGATTTAGACTATGCGAATCTGATGAGTCGGGAGATTTAGACTATTTGTCTAAGCTCCCTGAAATAGACTATAATGCTAAATCTCTAAGTCTTTTGTTATTTCTTTACTCATATATTTGCTCTGTGACTCTAACATTAAGAGCACACATTGAGCTCTCAAACTGCGACTTGTTTTTTTTTTAAATAAAACTCTTGTGTCGTAAGGAAGATTTCTTCTCTAGACTTTTGGTTATATATATATATATATATATATATATATATATATATATATATATATATATATATATATGTGTGTGTGTGTGTGTGTAGGTGTGTGTGTAGGTGTGTGTGTGTGTAGAGAAATAATGCTTTATTATTAAGAACACTGAGTCGTGTTCTTGTTAAGTGAATGTTACGAACAATGTCCAGCCCTGCAGAAAGAAGAAGACCAGCCCTTAATAAGTAAACCCAACCAAATATCATGTCAACCAGACAGATACGACGACCTAGTCGAAGATGCAGTAAGAGTAATAAAGTAAGAAGACCCATCATCTATATCCTATCACTCTAACTCTCCGTCTCTCTCTCGCTATAACGTCGCCCCAAGTTCAAATCCTGGACGAGGTAATTCCATTTCATTTAGCGCTAATACCCGTGGGAAAGATATGAATCCTACTCTCCCTCCAGCTATGGGTAAATAGTAGGGCAGACTGGGCTCTTTAACCTTGGTTAGGCAACCGGTCTAGGGGAAGGAAAACTCTGAATTCAAACCTGTTAAACTCTGCTTAAGAAATTGACCTTGTGTCCTCATCCTGCTCGTGGGGAGGGGTGGGTAAATATGTATATTAATGTTGAGCATTTATTTAAATTTATTTATGAAACTCTCAACCTGGAATACACTGAATTAGACATATCATTAAAACCTATAACATATAATGTTTATTAATAATATTTAAACCGTAGCTACTTAATACAATGGTTATAGTCAGACTAGCAGACCATTGTCAGTAAATTCGATTCGTATAGGTTTCCCCTACACTTCA
>CM042138.1:14089014-14124014 GCA_023376005.1 Doryteuthis pealeii | reverse complement strand
CATGCATACATATAAATACATACATATAAATACATGTATATATACATATACAAATGTACTTATATACATATATATGCATATATATTTATATATATAATGATATTAATAATAAATTTGAATGCCAACGTGTCAGTGTGTCATATTTTTCAACTATTCTCTTAGCGGCCGTAGCCCAACCTATCCTACCATTTTACAATCAGGTAAACCCCGTGATCATTTTTTTTAGATAGTGATACTACCCATATTCCACCATGTTTCCGAAGATGCTGCAACATGCAAAGATGGTTACAGTATATATATATTCACACTGGACAACCTACACAATATATATATATATATATATATATATATATATATATATATATATATCTTCTTATTATAATGGAGATTGTGTGTTTTTATGTCTGTAACCGAAACTATATTACTACTCAAGTCACAATTCCCTTAGTTATTTACGTCACATTCTTCATGATTTTATTTTTCATCTAAAACTCAATTATTAATAAAATTGTTATACATTATTAATACTGTCGACTATATCTACGTGCGAATAACGTGCTATTGTATTTATATATAAACCAAAATAGCGGTTTACAGTGTGAACGGGAAGCCTATTTGCATATTGATATTAAAAATTTGATTTTAATAAATATGTGCTTAGTATTATTGATTTCTAACTGGTTGGTTTCATCTGAATGAATATAAGCAAAATTCTCTTCAATGAATCTTAAATCCTCTTTCTACTAAATTCTTAAATTAGAAAAAATAACAATGAAAAACGAGAGTGATGGAAGAGTAAGTTTCAGTCGTTCTGTCTATCGATTACACTCGCCTCTGTTTCAAATCTTTTTATCTGCATTCTTATTTAGTTTCATTAGCCTTTCTAATTTAATAAAATATTTTATTACATAAACTTAAATACTTGCACCCGGAGGGTGCATATATTTGCTAGTATATATATATATATATATATGAAATGATAGTAAATAGATATCTATTAGTTTTGGTATATATATAATTGCATCTGATAGTATTTTGATTTATACTTATATATATTATATATTATATATCAAGATTTTGACAATTTAAATATATACCAATACTAATATACATTCATTTACTATTATCATTCTCCTTGCTCTATCAGAGAGATTAAGTACTCACCTAATAATATTGCATATATTGCCTTACTACTGTCTCATCGAGTGATATTGTTTTAACCGTACACCGTGATAATATATATATATATATATATATATATATATATATATCATTATCATCATTTTGCACCAGCAGGAAGGCTATCCATGACAATCCCTCGCCAACCATCCCTATCATTCATTATCCCAGGAAAGTCCTCCGCGCAGCATTTAGTACCCTCACAGGGCTGGTCAATGTAGGTATTTGCTGGACGACCCGCATAGGCATGTCAATGTACTGGTTTCCATTGGAGGTCTTAAGCGAAGTATATATATATATATATATATATATAATATATATATATATATATATATATATATATATACAATACAAATAAACAATGTGTTTTGATATGGCTTTTTTTAGCCGACAATCTCTGTATGTACAGTCAGGGTTCGAATAACACACAAAGCGGTCTTCCTGTCTATAGCTCTGCTGATGAGGCCTAATAGGCCAAAATGTACATACAGAGATCGATTTTCCTCGATTTGTTTAGCCTTACATTTGAATAGGTATGTCCGCCTAATTCATTAATTATTAATTAATTAATTTTCAAAATTAGGTACGACTTCAATTAAGCACATATTCTCCCATATATATATATATATATATATATATATATATGTGTGTGTGTGTGTATGTGTGTGTGTATGTGTGTATGTGTGTGTGTGCGTGTGTGTGTGCGTGTATTGACGAACAGTAATTTGAACAGTTAATGTTGATAAGATGAGTCCCAGTTGTGTTGAATTTCTGGTCTTCTGAAGATAGTTTAAAATCATTAATACGCCGCTTAGCACATCTACAAATTATATCTAATTACGGTAATAACACTTTATAAATCATATCTTCTCATCATTGAACATTCCATGTAACATATATATTTTACCTCATTTGCAGTTGTTTTCTTTTTTTTGCTATTATTTATTTAATTGCTAAATTTAGCCTTTTAGCCAGCGAACATTTTTCAACATAATCTACACACGTGTGTGCGTATGTATGTATCTTGTAGCACGATAGAGCCATTAATAAGGAATCCTCAGGCTACCGACAAGAGTGGAAATTGCCGAAGGACCCAACTTGCTTGTGGGCGCTTCTCATATGTCTGAGGTAGTCGGAATTTCCAATTACAAATGGGAAAAAAATGGGAAATCAATTAAAAAGTAAATACGAAAGAAATAAGAAAGAAAAAACACACTAATAATACATTCGAATCAAGGTAAATGGAATCAGGTAAGATTGGAAAGGAACATTCTAGGTCACGATTGTTTTACTATATATAATTACCAACCCCTCCGCACGAGCAGTGTGCGGCACAAGGCCAGTTTCTTAAATGGAGTTTAACACGTTTGAAACAAGTTTTCCTTCTCGTAGAATGATTACCTAGCCATGTTTAAAGAGCCCAATCTGTCCTGCTATCTCACCCATAGCTGGAGGAAGAATTGGATTCATACCTTTCCCAAGGGTACTAGCGCAATGTGATATGCCAACAGCTTCGTTCTGGAATTGAACTCACGTCAACAAGTCCATTTCCTACGACTATAACCATTACACCACGCGCCACCTTGTTTTACTATGTACATAGTGAGTTACTATACACTAGCATGAATATGAACTCTCCGTGCGTAAGTATTTAAGTATTAACGTAATAAAATATATTAAATTAGAAAAACTAACGAAATTAAATAAGAACGCATACAAAAAGATTACACTTATTCTGATTATATGTAACTAGAAACGGCTACCCGGCACTGCATGGGTAAAGAGGCAATGATAAAAAGTTAGTCTCGCAGATCCATTGATTGTTTTGGTCTTACGTAATTCATTTATGTTTTAATCATGAAGGAAACCAATGACTTTCCCTTCTCTTACTATACAAAGCCTAATTCTTAAAAATCTTCCCAGATATTAAACAATCTTCATTATTCTATACTAGCAAATATATTATATATTAAATACTTACACCCAGAGGGTGCCTCCGGGTGCAAGTATTTAAGTTTTAATATGATAAAATATCATATTAAATTAGAAAGGCTAATGAAACTGAATAAGAATGCAGATAAAAAGATTTGGAACAGAGGGGGTACGATTGAAAAATAGAACAACTTTGAAACTAACTCTTCCATCATTTTCCGTTGCTCCTGTCTTTCGTTGGTAAATTTTCCTAATTTAACTATTTAGTTAAAATAGGAAGTAAAGAATAAAATTACAGTTATTTCTTCTTGTTAATGGATTTCTTTTAAGATTTATCCCCGAGATTTTTGCTCATATTCAATAAGATAAAACCAAACGATTAGAAATCAATAATACTAAGCATATATTTATTAAAATCAAATTTCTAATATCAATATGCAAATTAGCCTTCCCATTCACACTCTAAACCGCTCTTTTGTTGTATATATAAATACAATTGCATGTTATTAGTATGTAGATATGGTCAACAATTAATAATGTAAAACAATTTTATTAATAATTGAGGTTTAAATAAAAAATAAAATCATGGAGAATGTGATGTAAATAACAAAGTGAATTGTGACTTGTATAGTAATATAGTTTCGGTTACAGACAGACAAACCCACAATCTCCATTATAATAAGATTATATATATATATATATATATATATATATATATGTATACGTACTATGTGTGTGGTTATTTGGTCTATTATACATTTATCCAACTCCTCTACTACTGATAATATATGATGCATACTCACTCTTTTTAAACAGCTGATTTGAATTCAGCGATTCCCTCCTCATAGACTGGTTGTCTGAACAAAGCTAAATAACCCAGTCTTCCGTACTATTCGACCATAGCTGGTGGGAGATCACATGGATCCATGATTTTACCCGAAGGTACTAGCGCGAAGTGAATCGCAAACAGCTTTGTCCAAGATTTGAACTCGGGTCACCGATTACGTATATAACAATGGTAACCAATAAGCCAAAGGCGCCTTCTTATTTGCTGTTGTAGTCGTATATCCACACAAGGAATACTCGAATCTGTTTTTGACACTTAGGCCTATGCTTAATATCAATAACTGTTATGTTGATATTCTAATCTGGTTCAACTAACGCTGTTTAAGATTAACACCTTTAACTTGATCTTTTTTATTCTAAGTACTGTCAAGAATATGCATCCTCCAGGCATAGGCATTTAAGTCCTCATCATCATGTCACGCTGTCAGCACGGATATCCATGACAACCCCTCTCCCTCCGTCCCTATCGCTCATCATTCTCGGGAGGTCCTCTATGTAGCATCCTGTATCCGCACAGAGCTGATCAATGTACGTCTTTGCTGGTCGGCCCACACTGGCGTGCCCATGTGTTGGCTTCCACAGGAGGATGTCGCTTATGAGTTCGTCCTTGCTTCTCCTGCAGTGTCCCGCGTGTCTTGTCCGTCTTACTCGGATGGTTTGGGTGATATGTGGCAGGTGACCGTACAGCTGTTTTCTCGTAGGATGTTGTTTCCACATCTTGTTCATGATCACCCGCAGCATTCTTGTGCAGATCCCATCTAGTTTATTCTCTAGTCGCTTGGTTAGGGTCCAGGTGGTGCAGCCATACAGCAGCACTGATACGACAACGGCCTGGAAGAACTGTCTCTTTAACTTGTCTGTGAGATTGGATTTCCATATGACCGATAATTTTTCTAATGTAAGGAAATATAATAAAAATCGTAAAACTAACGAAATTATATAAGAACGCATATAAAAAGTTTACTCTAATTTTAATTATATCTTAATTGGTTTTTATTTAATGGAATATTCCACACACACACACACTCTCTCTCTCTCACCCATGTGGTCTGACTATATATATAGTAAGCACGGCATTATCCTGGACTGGCTTCGAGGATTAGTAGCGTGTCTCACTATTCCTTGTCTGTCTTATTGTATCTCTCTACAATAAAACCCTTTATCTTAAATCTACGAACGTGTTGACTGGTCCTTCCACTCGACTACAACCTTTTCTGATTGTGTCCCTTTTAATTCCTTACTGGAGATGACAATGATGATAAGGCAGATACAGGAGCTCGTAAAGTTGGTGACAAAGTAAGTTATTTCTTTATTTCTTCATTTTGCTTTTCAGTTAGAAAATATCTTTTTATTTTGATCTCTTGATTCTTGGCTAATGAATGCAATTGCTTTGAAAATATTTGTTTATTCTCAGATAATATTGGAATAGGAAAAATATAGTGTTAAAATTTCTGACAATCTTCTTTTTAAATTTTTTAAAATTTCTGCAAAGGTTTGATGGCATCCTGCGATATTTAGATTTGCATGACACTAATACTTTAATTTTTTTTTATTAAAACAAAATCTCATATAGATATGATGATCCAGATTTTTTCTTTCTTTTTTGAATACACTCACACACACACACATTTTATTTAAGGACGTGCTAAGAATATAAAGTAGCTCAACCGTTATTACTCTGTATACAATTAATTTATTATTTATTATACATTGAGCTCTCTTAAGGATGTATAAAAATCCTTGTATAATCTATAGGTTTGCACCCACAAACTGTAGTGTCTTTAAAAGGGACACAATCTATGTAAAATCATTTATAGGATAGATTTTGATACGTCGAAGAATAAAACAATAATATCAGAGATCAATAACTCCTAGTAATTATTTATTAAACCCACATTGTTAAGACCAATATGCAAATTAACGACACAATATATTATGTAAATCTTTAATTTCTAGTGATATGTACGACACATTCAGGATATGAAACGCACTAAAAACATGGGTTGTTTTGAGGAAAATCAAACACAGATTTTCATAGAGACATCGTTAATAAATAAGATTTATTCTATGTATTAACGATTTTGACGATAATTTATATACATACTGATAAATTCACGCAATTCCTGAGAGTACTCTGACATAATCAGTGACGTAATTTCGGTTACAGACATACATAAACCGAATCTCCATTATAATAAGATATTACGATTTTATTTTGCCATTTAAAACTAATAGAAATTATTGCAGCTTAATCATATCTCATCTCAGATTAACAGGGTTTTTGTTTGGTTTCTGTCTTAATGACATATCAAACATTATTGGTTATTTGATGTTAAAATCTTCCTTATAGAAGAACAGTAGTGGAATCATCTAACCCAGGGATCACCACACGTTTTTAACGGTGGGCTGGGTAATTAACAAAACAACGAGTGCAGGCCACATTATTATTGTGATAGCTTTAAATTAAACCTTCTGATCAATTGTAATTGTATTAAAATCTTTTTATATATATATTATATAATATATATATTATATATATATATATATATATATTGAAAATATAGCATTTGCCCTTTTCTTTGTCTCATAAATGTTGACCTATTTGTTGCTTCACAGTAACTCTTTGAATATCATCTGTGTTTTTCAAGCAGTCGTAAAAGTGAAAATTTGGGATCGCGTAAGTAACAAATGTAATGCTCACACACAAGAAATTCTGTACCCTACCTACACTAGTCAAGTCCACGAAGATTTAGTAAGCTTACCAAGATATTTAAATTCAAATGGAATCAAAACATCTCGCGTTCCGTACGTTTGAACAAACAAATTCAAGTACCGTCGGCGGGCCTGACAAAATTACTTCGCGGGCCGGATCTGACCTGCGGGCCGTAGTTTGGTGATATGAAGGGTTTCATATATTTCCCAAAGGCATTAGTCCGAGCGAAATAGAGCGACTGGAGTTGAACTCACTTATTACCATGCCGTTATCCAATACGCCACGATGACTTCTCCTGGGTTAACTTCATTTGAACACAAGCTATATCAAATTCGCAACGTGGCTTCACGAGAAAGCGAATTTAAATGTGCAGTTTTATAGCTACTTAATTATTCACCTGTTAGGGTCCAATCTATGGGTCAAATAGGAAATATGAGATTAAAGATTGTGTTTAAAAAATTGAGTTTGAAAAAAGTTTGTATGTTATCAAGAATAAATAAAACAAAACGTCTTCAGCATAAAATAACCCAACAAGGCTTGACACGCCGTAAAATCTAACCCACAAACCAACTTAATTTTTCGCTATATATGTTTAGTAAATATTGTAGAATTGATACTATTTTTACCTTCCTGTGTAATTAATGCAATCTTGTAATAATTCACAGATTTTAAAACAAACCAGTAAGGTGTGTTTAATGTCGTTCATCAACCAAGGAAGCGTGGATAATTCCGTCCACATCAATGGAAATGTTCGTCCTAATTTCCATTTTCGATGCTTTTTCTATCTGATCGCAGGAAGTGAGAGAATCCTTTGATGTTGGAAATGGACGTTCTGTTTCTGCTTTTCGTGAAACACGAAAAAGAAAGAAAGATCGTCAGATAATGGGCGGAAAATCGGTTGGATTGTTTTATATGTGTGCGTGTGCGGCTAGCACACACATCTCTTTAAAAAAGTCATTCTACGAACAAACGTCTGTACATACAAACATACATACAGACAGACAGAACGGCAGGATCTTTCTTATATATGTATATAAAGGGCCGGGTTAGTGCAGTCGGTAGAGCGTTCGGCTTGAAACCACATGGTTTCTAGTTCGATTCCGGTCCTCGCCAACTCAGCGTATGAGTAGCACGGGGGTCTGTGCGGTAAAGTAAGGAGCTGATGGTAGATGTGGCGCTCCACCTCAGATGCCCAAAAAAATCTCCTTGTTACTTGGTATAGTGCTATTGAAAAGGGGATAGACTCCCTCGCTGATTGGCTGATACCGACTTCAGGCCACCCCGACGACTTTACTTTATATAGATATATATATATATATATATATATATATAATAGATAGATAGATAATACTCATGTGGTATTTTTGGGGGTTTTATTTTTGACATTATAATCGTGCCGACTGATTATTTTCAAGTGGTGTATATGATTTGGTCTTAGTAGTGTGTAATTACAAATTATAGAGCCGGAAGTTTTCTTTTTTTTTTTTTAACACTTGGAGTTTAGAAATAAATAAAAAATCAATATTATATATATTATATATATATATATATAATATATATATATATATATTATATACATATAACAGACAGACAGACAGATAGATAGATAGATAGATAGATAGATAGATAGAGAGAGAGAGAGAGAGAGAGAGAGAGAGAAATAAATATACTATTTATTATTATTGATTAGTTCATAGCAATTTTTAAAATATAAAATTGATTTATACCGTTATATTTTACTAGGAAAGGCTACCCAGCGTCGCCTAGTTAGAGGGATGGGCAAAATCCCTGGTGTATTGATTTTTCTTTTCTTTTGAGATTTACAAATGCTGGATATTTTTAAATAGAATATCAATGATATTTTTATATATAGCTTAATTTTTAAATATCTTTGAATATAAATCAAAACTTCAGAATTTTTGGTGAAAAACAAAAACTAGTGTACAAATTATTCCCACAATATACTATGTAAACATTTATTTCTTAATGATATATGACACACATTCCAGGATTTTAAACACATTAATAATGTGGGCTGTTTTGAGGCAAATCTGTCTCAGCTAGAATTTTATAGAGGCATTGTAAATAAACAAGATGCTAGTTACGATGGAATAAAGATTATTTAATGGCCATTGGAGATATAACGTAAATAACTAAGGGAATTGTGACATTGGTAGTGACTTAGTGTCGGTAACATGCTGGCAGACACATAATCCTCTTATGATCAGGTTCTGAAAACTAGGAAGATACTGTCGGTTGTCAAAAATTGTATTACAGATAGGATGTGCATTTAATAGATGTAAGTGTGGGCATGCGCGCGATAAAAGAAATGATTGGACGAAAATGAGTTGTTTTTTTTTTTTGGGGGGGTGCAAAGTTCAGGTAAGCATGTAATTCGCTGAAACGTCTAAGGAAAAAGGCTGTCTTTATACCCATTTTCTAATAACCATTAAATTTAAATCCTAAACTTCATTACAAAAATGATAAGCTGTGCCTATTCTGTAAAAGGTATTGTCGGTTGTCAGGAATTTTATTACTGACAGGATGTGTGTTTAATAGATGTATTTGTGATCATGTGCGTGCTAAAGGTAATGATTGGGTTAGAATAAGGGTGTTTTTGGCAGAGTTCAGGTAAGCATGCAATTCGTTGAAACCTCTTGGGAATATGGCTGCCTCTGTATACAGAAAAGATTATTTTAATCGATTTCAAATCTCTTTTTACTTGCGTTGCTATTCTGTTGTTGTTGTTTTATTTTTGTTCTTTTGTTGTTTGCTTGTTTTTTTTTTTTCATCTCTCCTCATAAAAATCGAACTCGATCGCAGAATAGCGTTTTATAAATTCAATACAAAACAGATTAGAGAAAATGATCATACAAAGAATAACAGATGCTAAAAAATGATAACCTCTTTTCTGGCAAACTTAAACAAATTAGAATCGATCAGCGCTGAGTCAGGTTGTTCGAAAATATTTCACTCTTAGATTTCACGTGGATTAAAAAAAATCGGCGAAGGGAGAAAATCTATATAAGATTCTCTTTTGTTATTTTCTTTTGTTTCTATTATTATTATTATTATTATTGATGGTGTTGTTTTTGCAACTGGCATCGGAATATTCAGCACAAAATTACTATTATTATTACTATTATTATTATTACTACTACTACCATTATTATTATTACCATTATTATTATTACTACTACTACCATTATTATTATTACCATTATTATTATTACTACAACACTAACATTATTACTACTACTATTATTATTATTACCATTATTATTTTACTACTACTACTAACATTATTACTACTACTACTATTATTATTACCATTATTATTATTATTATTATTACTAGTACTACTACTATCATTATTATAACCATTATTATTATTATTATTATTACTATTACTATTACCATTATTACTACTACCATTATTATTATTACTACTATTACTATTACCATTATTACTACTATTACTACTATCATTATTATTACCATTATTATTATTATTATCATTACTACTACTGTTATTATTATTACTACTACTACTACTATTATTATTTTTATTATTATTACTACTACTATTACTACTACTATTATTATTATTATTATTACTACTATTATTATTACTATTATTATTACTATTACTACTATTGTTATTACTATTCCTATTATTATTACTATTATTATTATTATTACTACTACTATTACTACTAATACTACTACTATTATTATTACTACTACTACTATTATTACTATTATTATTACTACTACTATTATTACTATTATTACTATTATTATTACTATTATTATTATTATTATTATTATTGAGACTGGCCTCGGAATATTCCGCACAAAATTATTATTATTATTATTATTGTTGATGCTGTTGTTGTTGTTGAGACTTGCATCGGAATATTCAGCACAAAATCCGTACTTCCGGCTTTTTGAATACGACAGTCATATAGCAAAGTTCACGATACGTGTAATAAAAAGAATTGAAAAAAGAAACTGATAGATGCCCTTCAACTTTATTTTGATCAACAATCTATTTAGGTCAATTCTGCGTAAAGAAAGACATATTCAAATCGCAGACTAGATGACCTAGGAATTCGATATACAATTCTGATTGCAGCATCATATGAACACTAGAAGCGGCTACCAGACATTGTCTGGGTTGAAGCGGGAAAGTTAGTCTCGCAGGTCCATTATTACTGAATCATTAGTTGGATCCATGCAGGATTCTCCATTAGAATCCCTTTATAAAAAGATCTTGCGTTGATCCTACATGATATGGCACAAGGAAATGCACACACGTTGCAAAAATAACAAAAACTTACGTCTCCCATTTCAAACATAAAATGCAAAATAAAATTCCTTGCTATTTCAATTAAAGTTTTCTTTTTAATCATCTTTACGAATATGAAGCAAATGTTTAATATTTTTTGCTCAAAAAGAAAGATCTGGTGATAGTGAATGTGTATATATATTTACTTTGTCGTTAATTGTAATATTTCCGTAGTTTCCTCCAGACATCCATCCATACATACATACATGCACACACACACAACTGCCCTTTATATATGTATAGATTCTATATGTCATCCACGGAAAATGATATTAATACACGAATAGGGAAGGCATGGTCATATGGAAATCTCATAGAAAAGTGACAATTCTTCCAAGCCGTAGTTGTATCATTGCTACTGTATGGCTGCACCACTTGTACCCGAATGAAGCGCCATAGAATAAATTACATGGGAGTTGCTCATCAAAGCTGCGGGTGTTCTTTAACAAATCATGGAAACAACACCCCACAAGGAAGCAACTGTACGGCCGCTTGCCCCCTATCACACAAACTATCCAAGTAAAACGGATAAGACATGCTGGAAAATGCTGGAGAAGCAATGACGTAGTCATAAGCGACATTCTTCTTTGGGAACCAGTAGAAACCAGCACATGGAGAGGCTAGTGCGGGCCGTCCAGCAGAGACCTAAATTGACCAGCTCAGCGCGAATACTGGATGCTGCGCAGAAGACCTCCTGAGGACAATGACTGATAGGGACGGTTGGCGGGAGATTGTCATGTATATCCGTGGTACTAGACTGACATGAGGATGATGATGATAATGATGAGATAAACACTAATAATTGTGTATGACAAACCTCTCTATATATTTATCAACCCCTTCGCATGAGCAGGATGTGACACAAGGTCAATTTATTAAGCAGAGTTCAACAGGTTTCAATTCAGAGTTTTCATCCTCCTAGACCGGTTGCCTAACCAAGGTTCAAGAGCCCAGTCTGTCTTACTATTTATCCAAAGCTGTAGGGAGAGTAGGATTCATACCTTTCCCAAGGGTATTAGCGCTAAGTGAAATGCAATTAGCACGTCCAGGATTTGAACTCGGGGCGACGAGTCCATTTCTCATGACTTTAACCATTACACCATACGCTTACTCTATGACAAACCTCTATAGACAGTCAAAAAGTTCGATGTCGATATAATAATCTGAAATACAATTGGATTACGGAGAAAATTTTAGGTTTGATTTGTTTTTTGTTTAATGGCATATTATCCTTGGTTATGGCTTATCCAATGCCAAGTCCATCTTTGTAGAAGAACACTAGTAGTAATATTCAAACCATTTTTAAGATAATGTGGTTCAGACCTTTCCAAAAGGTATTAGTCCGAAAGTGAACGTAATAGCGCGACTTGAGTTTGAACTCACTTACTACGATATTAAAGTCAAGCACGTTCGCAACGATCAACGGGGGCTCCTCTAGAAAATGTTTTAATAATATTGTCCATCATGAGGTAAAGGGTTTATTACAATTCTGGTCACCATGTTAGGCGTTTAGGTCTTCTATTGGTAAATCCAATCCGTAGAAATGCGTTTAGTCTTGGTAGTAGAAAGTCCTTTGTATTCCTAGAAAGCCTAGGTAGAACAGGTGTGTTGCTCCTGTAGAAGAGAATCTGTTATATCCCTTGAATTTATTAGTAGAACATGAATGTAGCTTCTGTAGAGGATACTGTGTTAGATCCCTTGAAATCTTTGGTAGAACAAGAGTGTAGCCCCTGTAGCAGAGAATCCACTTGTAGTGTTCCTTCAATCAGAAAACCCAGTTAACAACCAATTCAAAAACAGTTACCAAAGACCTTAAATGCGCAAAGGCTGGATGACCCTAACTTGTGACTTTGTGTCCCACCCTACCCATGGTGAAATGGCTGAATGAATATCATCAAAGCTGTAGACCTGGGTGAGTTCTCGTTGGATGCCCGATACTTGCGACCTTGATTCATATCATAGCCATGGCAAACGGGCTAAGTAAATACCTCCATGCCCGTGGACTTAGACGAGAGAGAGAATTGTAGATCCGGTTCTTCAGAGCCGTGGGTCTAGTTGTCTCGGCCGTGGACCGTAAAATTTGATAGGTAGATAGATATGAACTCAATGATATCTAGATAGGTAGGTAGATATGAACTCAATGGTATCTAGATAGGTAGGTAGATATAAACTCAATGGTATCTAGATAGGTAGGTAGATATGAACTCAATGGTATATAGATAGGTAGGTAGATATGAACTCAATGGTATATAGATAGGTAGGTAGATATGAACTCAATGGTATATAGATAGGTAGGTAGGTAGATATGAACTCAATGGTATATAGATACGTAAGTAGATATGAACTCAATGGTATATAGATACGTAAGTAGATATGAACTCAATGGTATATAGATACGTAGGTAGATATGAACTCAATGATGTATAGATACGTAGGTAGATATGAACACAAGACCACACCTGACCCTTGATTTAAAGGGGCAGGGCTGGGTTTATTGCCCAGTGACTGAGGCGCTCCACTTAAGAGGGAATGCCGATGGGATCAACGCATTTTTGCACCCGCCACCTATGAGTTACGGCTTGTGGTCGGTCCCATATTAATAGGGCCTTGTGCCTAACCCGTACACGTGGGGTACGTGGTAAATATCTAGGAGAGAGAGAGAGAGAGAGAGAGAGAGAGAGAAAGAGAGAGAGAAAGAGAGAGAAATACTTAAAGTACATAGATTGGTCATGACCTGAAGACATTGTGGAATATGGTAATATTGTTGTAGACTGAATAATGAGACTTTCGCTGTTCGGACTTGAAGAACGTGATAAAGAGCTTTAAGTAATAAGATATTGGAAGCAGTGTTCTGTGTAGAAAGCATAATACAAACTCAGTCATGAAGACTTCTGAGCAAAATGCAGAACATTTGAAGTTCCGCATTTTTATTTGATCATCAGTGGCCAACAGCAATCACCGAAGCGGACGTGAATAAATTTTACTTCAACCATTTAAGCAAATGTTATTTGCATAAATCAGCGGCTGTCCTAAAAAATAAAAATCGAAGAAGTTGTGCTGTGAAACGGACAGACAGCAGCTCAATCCATGCAAGAAAAAAATGGACCTGATTGTCGTAATCACTGAAAAGCTGATTTGACAGCTTGTAGGCATGGCAGTACCAGAAGAAATCAAAAGAAAATAAAAAATAAAAATAAACAAATAAACGAAATGGAAGAAATAGGAAGATTTGGAGAAGAAGAAAAAAAAAGAAGAGAATAGCAAAGATTTACTGCAGAAACTTAATATATAAAAAAGAAAAAAAAATGAAAGCAGAATGCTAGTTCCATAACCATAATAAAGAAACACTTCCTAGCGGCGAGAAGATTTTATTACCACCAACACGTGCGTGTGTGTGAGAGATGGGGGGCTGGGTCCCTGCATTAAACCTGACCTTGTGCCGAAATTCCTCTGGTGAAAAGGTAGATAAATACTCGGGGTGGGGAGGGGTCACATGCATAATAAATTGTGAACTTGAAATCGGGCCAATAAATAGAATCAGGATTGGAGGAATTCGACAATTGTAGAAGAATTGGAACTGTCCCTTCTATGACAGTTCTGCAAGAATGATAAGGTTTGCTCTGGTGGATTTTAAGGCATGTCAACCTTTGTTGGGTTATTTCATGCCGAAGACATGTTTTGTTTTATTTATGCTTGACTGGTATTCAATTTTCTTGGACCATATGACATTTAGGCACCCCTTTTGCTTTGCTGATTCATAAGTACATTTTTTTCATTTACACGGTCAACATCTGGTTGTTTGTTAACGAACGATTTTTAGAGGTTTTTTTTAATTATAAAACTAACCCCTAACCCTAACTCCTAACAAACAACCGTATGTTGACGGTGTAAATGAAAAAAAATGTACTTATGAATCAGCAAAGCAAAAGGGGTGCCTAAAGGTTATGTGGTCCATTTTTTTAAACTAACTTTTAAAAAAAACTCATATTTGTTTATTTAACCCATAGATGGGATCCTGACAAGTAGTAACTCTCTGGGTGAGAGTGGACCTGGGAATATTGGCGATGAAAGGGTACTCCACACTCCCCAGAGCTCCAGAATTGGAACTTCACCATTAAAGACAATTTATTGTCATACTTAAGATACAAGATAATGCGGGAAATCTGTCCTTTCACCGTGACTGTTAAACTGCTCAGTTGCACGTTATATATGAGATATATCTGACAGAAAATTAAGTTAGTTAACACGTTTCCTAAATCAGTTCTCTGCCCTGTCGGTGGGGCGTTAAAATGCACCGACTGCAATTGGGTCAACTGTTAGCCATGCGTGGCGACCCGTGATGCTTAAGGATAGAACCCAGGTGGATGAGCAGTTCATGACTTGCAATACTCCATTTGGCCCCTATCTTGGGCTAGACGGGCGGTCGGAGAGGCCCCTCGATCAATCGCTGGTTATGTCAAACCCTAGCACCTATATGATTTTCCCACCCTATTGCCCTTATAGCAAGCGCCAACCTATTTTTATCATATGGGTGCTAGAAGGCGGTGACTGAGGGTCTACATGTCCTGGGAATGATGTTAAACTCTATCTGATGGTGAGGTTCCAGTTTTGGAGGTTTGGGGAATGTGGAGCACGCCCTTCATTACCATTGCTACCTGGTCCACTCTGACCCGAAGTGGTAATACTTGTTAGGGTCCCATCTATGGGTTAAATAGAAAAACATGAGTTTATAAACAAATTGTATTATGCATTAAGAATGACTTTATTTCACAAAATTTCACACACATTTTTTATCCTTTAATAAATTTGATGATTTCATGATATATGGTTTAAACTCTCCGACATTTAATTTCTAACTTCCACCTCCTCAAGCAATACTTTCAAAAATGTATTTTTACATCGCCCGGAGGGTTTTTTTTTATTTTGCTAGTGCAATAATTGCAGTACCAGGATAAGCAATTGCCACATATTGACAAGCAGAAATACATTAAAAAACCCTAAAAAACTGAAATGGGAGGAAAAACAACTATAATGGATACTTCAAGCGACAAACTCAAGAGATATCACATCAGAAGACATGGACATGGCTGAGAAGAGGAAACCTTAACAGAGAACGTGAATCTCTTATAATCGCAGCACAAGACAATGCCAATAGAATAAACTATATAAAGGCAAAGTAGATAAGACGCAGCGGAATAGCAAGTGCATAATCTGTGGAGACAGACACGAAATGGTTAATCATATAATAAGCGAATGCTGCAAACTAGCACAAACAAAGTACAAGACTTGGCACCACTGGGTGGGAAAGGTGATCCACTGAGAATTGTGCAAGAAATTCAAGTTTCACCATACAACTAAATGGTATATGCACAAGCCTGAATCTGTCATGGAGAAGGAGACCCATACAATTCTCTGGAGATACAGAAAGATCAACTAATCTCGGCCAGGAGACCAGAACTAATATTGATTAACAAGAAGAAGAGAACCTTTCATCTCGTGGATTTTTCCATTCCGGACGATCACCGAGTGAAAGTGAAAGAAAGCTAAAAGATTGACAAATACTTGGACCTTGCCAGAAAACTGAGAAAACTGTGGAACATGTAGGTGAAATTGTAATTCCCCTTGGAACGGTCCCCGAAGGTCTGGAAAATAATTTGGGTGAATTGTACATCAGAAGAAACATCGAGACTGTCCAAACTACAGCATTGTTAATATCGGCTAGAATACTCAGAAGAGTCAAGGAGACCTAAGGAGATTGCTGTCACTTAGCCTCCAGTGAACCACCGGCTACGGCAGGGGTGAAAAACTCAATAATAATAATAATAATAATAATAATAATAATTGGAAAAGCTGTGGAATGTAATGGGGAGGGTGATACCTATTGTAGTTGGAGCACTTGGAACGGCCCCTAAAAGTTTAGAAAACAGACAGGAGGAATTGGAAATCAGAAGATATAATTTGAGACCATCTAGGCAACAGCATTGTTGAAATCGGCTAGAATAGTCAGAAGTGTCCTGGAGACCTGAGGAGACTCCAATGAAAGAACACCAGTTTTGGTGTCTGAGTGACAACAAATCTTCTCAGCTTTCCAGGAATCTTCTGAGTATTCTAGCAGATTCTAATAATTCTCTTCTGTGGATAATCTCAGTTTACAATTCCTTTCGTCTAAACTTTTGGGGATTATTATTATTATTATTATTATTATTATTATTATTATTATTATTATTTACAAAAAACATACTGTGGATGGTGTAATTAAAAAATATATATATTGCCTGAGGGGGTCGGGGAAATTAAATAGATAAAATGAAAGTTTAATGCTCATAAAACATTAATTACTTACTTAAAAAGTATCATATTCACTCCACTCCACTGAGATATTTGTTTTGTTTTACGACAATAAAGACCTCCAAAACATTTCTAATAATTTCTGATTTAATTATACAGTCTGTTATCTTTATAGAAAAAATTAAAAATCGTACGAGTAAAATATGTGTTATTCAGATTTCATAAAATGAAATAAGGGTGCTCGATCTACTAAAAAATATTTCCCCTAATATATTTTAGGAAAAAAATATTTTAAACATAAATTCATCTAAAGGTGAATAGGTATCAAATTTTGCGGTAACATTTGACTCTTGATTGATTTTTCATAAAATTTAAAAGAAAAACTACTGTGACGTAAACAGTGTCCTGGTTTCGGTTACAGGCCTAAAGAGACCAAATCTTCATTAGGAGAATTTTACACACCAGCATTAGCTGATGGCATTTCACTGGAATCTGAGGGACAACAAGTCTCCTCAGGTCTTTAGGACTCTTCTGAGTATTCTAGTCGATTGTAGCAATACAGTAGTCGGGCCGTTCCAAGTGCACCAACTACAATTGGTATCACTTTGACCATCATATTCCACAGCTTTTTCAATTCTCTGGAAAGGTCCAGGTATTTGTCTGTCTTTTCATTTCCATTCATCGTCACCCTATGATCTGTTGGAACTGAAAAGTTTAACAGTAGACAAGTTCTTTTTTGTTTGTTTACCAATACTAGGTCTGGTCTCCTGGCTGGGATAAGGTGATCCGTCTTTATCACAAAGTTATTATTATTATTATTATTATTATTATTATTATTATTATTATTATTATATGATTTTGTTTATTTCGTTTCCAATTCTTGCTGTGCCCAGGCCCCAATTGATACTTGTAGGTTTATGCCATCTTTCCATCCTATTTTTTTCCTCTATTACTTATATTGTTCAGCCCCACCTTTGTATTCACCTATTTCTATAACATTTTACCTCTAGGCTTATATTGGGGGAAAATGGTTCCTTCTTCCACATATATTTCCATTCTTTTAACTACTTCTACTTATATATATTTTTATCGTCCATTCCTCTCTTTTAGACAATTATTTACCGCCGCAGTATTTTTTTTTCCTCGGCGAAAACTACTTCTTTCTGCCGGATATTTTTCCCCTTCTTCGACATCTTTTGATTTTCCTACTTGCTTTTTCCTTCTTTATTTTTGTCCTTCTTTGCAATCTTCTTCATATAACCCGTTATTCCTTCCTTTTTTCTTTTAATTCTTCAAGAATCAACAAAACAACAGGCAAATACCAAGACCAATAAATAATATAAATGAAAGAAGCACCAGCGAATAAATCCTATTTATTTCCGCAATTTTGTGCGGTCGGTTGAGGTGTATCACCGTAAAAACGTCAGACAGGGATAGCAAATAGAGGCTGACTTTCCACCATAGAAAGCCGAGAACCATAAACATATACGAAACACGGCAACGCCAACACATGATGAAGAAAAAAGAAATATAACCTAAAATAAATAAATGGATAAATAAATAAATAGAAATAAATGAAAGCAAAATAAATATAAAAAAAAACACAAGATGAAATGATGCAACTCAAGATTCAGCGATAAACTGTACGACACCTAGAATAAAAAATGATTCAAGCAAGAAACCGAAAAAATCATTTAAAAATCACTCTTAGAAACCAACACATGATTAAATTACTTGGATGGGATGACCTTCATTTTTAATATAACGAATAATTTCAGATTTTCTTGTGGTAAACTTCGTGTTGCACATATATCGATCAATTTCCTGATAAAAAAAACAAAACTGAAGCATTTTATGAGATTTACTAACGCTCTACTAAATAACTAATAAGTTACAACCGTACATGCAGGCATGCATATTCAAAACGTTTACAAATATTGGTCATGTGTGGCACAAGGTTATAATAACTTTTTCGTTTTGCAAATCGTTTAGGTCGAAATGGCTGGCCTTCCATATAATCACATTTTCATTGGATTCTTACTTTTGTTTTAATCATGTTGACAAAGATATAAAACACATTTACTTAAAAAAGGAAGTGCTCTGATTGGGTCCTAATTGGTATTACCACTCCGGGTCAGAGTAGATCTGATATTACTGACAAAGAAGATGTACTCCATACTCCCCAGCACTCCAAAAGTGGAACTTCACCACCAGATGCAGTATAACGTCAGATCCAGCACACCCAGAGGATTGGAATACATCTAATGCTGAGGGTTCAGTTCTAGTGCTCTGGGTAGTGTGGGGTACACTTTTATTGTCATTTCTTCCAGGTACACTCTGAACTGGTGTGCTCTGATTCCATATATAGGTAAAATAGATTAATTAGCAAACTATTTGTATTAGATAGGAATACTTGATGCCGTGGGCAAAGAGTTGAAAAACTAAACCAAAAACGTAAATATAAACATATATTGTAAGTAAATCCATAAATCCTGGGCATAAAATAACCCAAGATGGGTTGGGAGCCCGCTAATGCCAATCAAACAATCGGGATGTGAATTTATAGCAAGAATATTCACCCATATAGTCACATGGGGGTACATCAGGTTTTCAGAGGTGATTATGTGGGCCGTGACAAAAAGATGGGTGACCCCTGTATCATGCGATATGTATTTACCCCACCCCGCGAAGAGCAGCATGGTAATTTTGTAAGTGGAGATTAATAGGTTTGTATTCAGAGGTTTCCTTCTCCTAAATCGGTGGCCAATCCAAGTTTGAAGAGCCCATTTTTCCCTACTTCTTACCCGTAGCTGGAGGGATTATGGTTGAATTCTAAAACCTTCCATATGGGAATTAGCACTATGTAAAATAAAAAAATCTCGTCCAGTATTTGAACTCAAATCACCTTTCCTATGACGATAACCATAACAACCAAACTGTGCCACCTAGTGTCAGGTAAGAGGACTAAAACTGGCATGTTGTCCGTGACAATTACAGCACGTAATCTAAGCCATCATGTTATCATTCTAAAAAAAAAGATTGTCTGTCAGAAATAATATATGTTAAACTTCCGTATGAATTATTCAGTGTATTCCTCTAAAATATGATATTTTCCTCACTTCTGTCACGTGTTTTTGAGATAGTTTGATAAAATATCTTTGACGGCAGTAAGTTCTGTCTGATTCTATATTTTCAGATGCTGAGGAATAATCTAAGTAGAACATTGTATTTTTGTGGGATACCGAAATGCTTCTTTCTTTCTTCTTTCGGTCTGTGTGTCTTCGAGTAGTATCAACTTAAGCATCTTAATATTTACACAGGATGGCGCAGATAGAATGTAATCACTTATAAGAACACTATAACTTATAATCCGTCATCTACAAAAAAGAATAAGGACCAATATTTTTATGGCAATTTAAGAATGTGGGTCAGATATGACACCAACAACATATTAATGTCAGAGACCCTTGGTGTATCTGTGGCAGAGACCTAGATCTCATGCTTCCTCAGTATAATCGAAAGCACACGAAGAGAGAGAGAGAGAGAGAGAGAAGAGGAGAGAGAGAGAGAGAGAGAGAGAGAGAGAGAGAGAGACTGGGTGTCTTTTCCATTCGCCTATATACTAGTGGGGGCGCAAGATGTAATATTTACACATCGGAGGACACATCGATCGAAACGTTGTACATATAACAATAAAGATGAGGACAATAGTCCGAATAATCCAAATAATACATTTGGATTATTCGGACTAATCTTTATTGTTATCTATACAACGTTTCGTTCGATGTGTTCTCCGGCCTTCATCATGTATTTCTTGTTGGATTCAGGAGACTTCTCGAACTCAGGAACCTTCTTTTCGGACTCAGGAAACTTCTTGCCGTAATCGGGAGCCATCACGAAACTTTGAACCCAACCCTTTATTCAATCCAGGGGGTATCCTGTTCTCATTCCGCTAACCAAAGCTGGGGTACAATTGTTAAGCTGTGTTAATTATTATTCTATGTTACTGTTGCCCTTGACCATAATTGAACCTGCGGCCTAGACATAACTGTACTTAGAACTGTCTTAACCCAATGCCTTATTAAAGTTGACACATAGCGTTGTCCAGATAACAATAAAGGTGAGGACAATAGTCCGAATAATCTACAACATACTAATTATCAAGCCTCATCTCACAGATTCAGAGAAATAGTAAAAGTATTTGATGTTTTATTTTAGTAGAAAATGTTAATGGTTTCATTAACAATTTATACAAACTTATTCTATTATTTGTTTTACAAAACCGGATCGATGGTATAAGCATAGTATTAAGGGGAAAAAATTGATGCAGCTAGTATTTTAATGTCGTTTGTCTTTGTGCGAGACAAACTGACAGACACATTCCAGATAAAAGATTCTGGCTCGGGTCTGGCAGCGCCTTTTGCTGCCAAGAGAAGGAATGGGCGCCATTTCAAGTCTCGTGACCCGCGATACGTGCTCATGGCACTGTTTTGCTGTCAGCTGATATATCTCGCAGCCAAGAAGAGACTATAGTGAATACTTTTCTCCTTTTCTATCTCTTTGGAATGGCGGCATCGTCTTCCACAAACGCAGTCTCTCAACGCTAGAAGCTTCCGCTTCGTACAAACAGTGGCAGGGTTACCCTAACATGAACATACTGAAAGAAAACTGTTTTGTTCTGCTGTTTGTACACGGTATAAAACTTGCCAATCCTCACCTCGAACAATAATGTACTTCCTGATTACCACACACGAAAGTCTACGGTTTTTACTCTTCTATAACAGTGGGAAAAATAAGTATATCACCCCCTGCTGATTCTCTGAGTATGCCACCTTACAAAAATAATTAATGTTTAAAAGTGTTTTATAATTTGCTTGAAGCATTGTGTTTATATTGGTTTGGTGGTTGGTTTTGAAGGCTATCACAATGCAAGTGTAAAGAAAAATGAGACATCTATGGTGTTGTTTGTTAAGCTTTAATTCATTCTTAATACTAGCAAATATATGCACCCTCCGGGTGCAAGTATTTAAGTTTTAAGGTAATAAAATATTGTAATTAAATTAGAAAGGCTAATGAAACTAATAAGAATACAGAAAAAGATTTGAAACAGAGGGAGTATAATAAAAAATGGAACAACTGAAACTTACTCTTCCATCATCTCGTCTTTCATTGTTTGTTTTTTAATTTAAGTATTTACTTAAAAAGAGGAAGTAAGAATAAAATGACAGTTATTTTATCTTGTTAATGGATTTCATTTAAGATTCATTGAAGAGATTTTCTGCTTTATATTCATTAAAATAAACCAAACAGTTAGAAATCAAATATACTAAGCACAATATTTATTAAATTCGATTTTTTAATATTAATATGCAAATTAGCCTTCCCCGTTCACAACTGTAAACCGCTATTTTTTATATATATAAATATAATTGCATGTTGTCAGTATGTAGACATAGTTAACAGTATTAATAATGTAAGACAATTTTATTAATAATTGAGGTTTAGATAAAAATTAGATCATGGAGAATGTGATGTCAATAACTAAGAGAATTGTGACTTGAGTAGGAATATAGTTTCGGTTACAGACAGAAAAAACACACAATCTCCATTATAATAAGATTTCAAGATGATTTCTAAAACTGAAGCTTTTGTTAGCGACCGTCAATTCTGCTTTGTGTCATATATCTTCCAAATTCTCTGCGTGTATCTGTTTATGTGCCTGTGTGTGTATTTCTATTCACCAATTTCTGATTATCCTTCCAGGTTTGGCCTACCCTTTTTGTTTTATTATTAAGCATTAGCCCGTTTGTTTTCAATAAAAAAGAATAAATGTTCAAAAATAAATATAATGTGATTATCTAGATTTTTTTTCATATTCTATCTCTAACTTTCATGACAGATATACCCTGAACATTATAGACATTATAGAGCGTTATCATCTTGCAACACCCTCTGCTTGAAAAAGAGACCGTCCAAATTGTCCAAGATAAAATGCAAAATTATAAATCCTGATTATCTGGTGTTGCTTATCCACATAATTCTTCTTATGAGTGTCATCACCTCAGTTAAATAATGTACCATTTCTGTTTTTATCATAAAGAAAGAAATGGCAGAAAAGTGACATGGTACACAGAAAAAATATCATAAGACAAATAGAAACAAACAAAGAGTGTAGGGGAATATATCTAGGGGGGGGGGCGTACGGAAGGGATAGCACTAATATGTTTCAGTCGAGAAGAGAGAGAGAGAGAGAGGAGTAGAGAGAGAGAGAGAGAGAGAGAGAGTTTAAATCAAGATTTCATCAAAAAAAAGAAAGAAAGAAAGAAAGAATACACATCCAAAGAAAGAAAGAAAGAAAGAAAGATACACATCCAAAGAAAGAAAGAAGAAAGAAAGAATAACATCAAAGAAAGAAAGAAAGAAAAGAAAGAAAGAAAGAAAAGAATACACATCCAAAGAAAGAAAGAAAGAAAGAAAGAAAGAAAGAATACACATCCAAAGAAAGAAAGAAAGAAAGAAAGAAAAGAAAGAATAGATAACATCCAAAGAAAGAAAGAAGAAAGAAAGAAAGAAAGAGAAAGAAAGAAAGAAGAAAGAATACACATCCAAAGAAAGAAAGAAAAAAAGAAAGAAGAAAAGAAAGAAAGAATACATATCCAAGAAAGAAAGAAAGAAAGAAAGAAAAGATACACACCAAAGAAAGAAAGAAAGAAAGAAAGAAAGAAAGAAATGAATAAATAATGAATATCCAAATAAAGAAAGAAAGAAAGAAAGAAATAATACATATCCAAAGAAAGAAAGAAAGAAAGAAAGAGAGAAAGAGCGAAAGAAAGAGAGGAATGAAGAAAGAAAGAAATAATACACATCCAATGAAAGAACGAATGAACGAAAGAAGGAGAGAATGAAAGAAAAAAAGAAAGTAAGTAAAAGAAAGAAAGAAAGAAAGAATTACAGAATGTATACACCGTAATTGAACTGATAAAGAGAATGTAAGAAATAATGCATATCTATAGAAAGAAAGATTGAAAGAAAGAAAGAAAGAAAGAAAGAAAGAAAGAAAGAAAGAGGAGGGTTAAATAAATAAAGAAGGAAAGAACGTTGTTTCATTAGTCCATTAGGTTTGATCATTCAACTGGAAGACATATGTATTCCTAACAGCGAACTAATGGATGGGCAGTCAGTCAAAACCTTTCTGCAATCCACTTGAATAGATAGACAATTTTTACTCGGTCTCTAGTGAATAGACTGAACGCTTCCAATATATTGTCAACAAAATCGCAGAACCACACCGAAACGTGTCTAGTTCTTGATTCTGTCTCAGTAGGATCGTCAAATTCTTCCGCCTATTACATGCTGTAAAGTTTTACTATTACAGTGTTAGCTCAAATCTCTGTGGAAGTAAAACTGATCTCGATATGGAAACTTCTGATTAATATGGGGTTAGAAACCATGGTTCAATATATTTCACACTAGTCAGAGCTCCCTTTCTATATATGTACGTATAGTAAAGTAACGTCGTCGGGGTGGCCTAAAGTCGGTATCAGTGAGGGAGTATATCCCCATTTCACTAGAGCTAGACCACGGAGATTATTTTTAGCGTTTCAGGCGCAGAACGAAACCTACCATCAGCTCCTCATTTTACGGCTCAGATCCCTGTGCTACTACTACGCTGAGTTGGCGAAGGCCCGTATCGAACCAGGAACCTTGAAATTCCCAGCCGAACACTCTACCGACTGAGCTAAACGGGCCCTGTTTCAATTTCTGGTAGTGGTACTCTTTCAATATATTACTATCTAAATATCACTCTAACCGTTAGGCATGATATAACCCCGGACGGGTTGATATGCCGTTAAAATCAATAAACTAAATAACCAACTATCTATCTATTAATATTCGTGTTCCGTAATCTTCCGAATGTTTATGTACCCGGTCATGGTCGACGGGATGGGAACAACTACTTCAATGGATTAGATAATAGGTTCGGTTTGAAGTTCGCTAAAGGCTCCCGAATCTGACCTGAAGACTCCCGAGTTCGATAAAAGGGTCAAGGAGTTCGATAATAAAAACCTGAAGAAGGCCGGAGGGCACCTCGGACGAAACGCTGTGTATATTAAAAAAATAAAGATGGGGACGATAGTCCGAAAAATCTAAATTATATAAATTATTGAGCTCCGTCTCAAAAATTAAACAAATAATGTTCATATATTTATGGATATTCATAAGCTTATGTTTCGTGACTACACACACGCACACACATTATATATATATATATATATATATACACATATATACGAACACATACACACACACAGATATATAATATATACACACACATATATATACATATATATATACATATATACACACACATTATATACACACACACACATATATAATATACACACATTATATACACACACACACATATACACACACACATATAAACACATATAATACACACAACACACACAATATATATAAACACACATATATACACACACACACACACAAACATATATACACACACACACACATATATACACACACATATACACCACACACATATACAACACACACACACATATATACTATACACACACACACACACATATACACACACACACACATATAATACACACACACACACACATATATAATACACACACACACACAAACACATATATACACACACACACACACATATATAATATATAATATATATAATATATATATAATATATATATATATATATATATATTATATATATTCGTGAGTATGTTTCTTGATCTACATTAAAGGAGAATAAGAAATAAAACAAAATATATTTGGCATGAAACAATGCAATACGGTTATTGTACTGTAAAATACAATAATAATAAATACACAAATAAACTTGTATAAAATAAATCACCTGTTGTCTGCTCTTATATATAATCTCATATATCTAAAAGAATGTAAAAGAAGAAATCAATAAAGAAAATCCTAACATGTGTGTTTTTTTTTTAATGAAACCTGCTTAATAAAAAAATGCAGCCCAATGTCATTTTCATTCATATCTAAACAATTATTTCATAGAGCAAGAAATTGTTACATATTGTGTGGTGGCGAGGGTTTTTTAACAAGACCTGTAGCGAGAATTCAAGGGGCCTAAGTGGAAAAATACCAGACCGTTGGTAACCTTATCCCCAAAGGCGCGAATCTCGCACGTCACGTGTTTTAGTTAGTAAGGAAATCAGTTTCAATTTAAATGGCACCCAGAACAGACATGTTCTGTTGAGGTTGGCGCAACCGCGCCGTGAATCAGAATGGGCAATGATAAAATTGTTGATCAAAGAAAAACAATGTCTTCTAATTGATTAATGCAGGACTTAAAAAGAAGCCCTTAGAGACAGAAGAAGTCAAGAACAGACTAGACAACGATGGACGAAATAAAGAAGTAAAGGAAACAGCACTAGGTGATCCTAGCCGAAAGGAAGAAAATAGAAAGAAGAAATGGAAGCAAGTAGGCCACATTCTTAACTATTTGTCTTTCTCTCTTCCACAATCACCAGAAGACTCTCAAAATACAAGGTGTGTCAAAAAAGTACCAAGTTTAAAGCCGTATTTATTTAAGTGTTTTTATGGGCCCAACTCATCCATACACATTTTTCGTCTGAATGCATCTCAGACAAATACGCATATATATACACATAGTTCCATTAACAATCTCTCTCTCTCTCTCTCTCTCTCTCTCTCTCTCTCCTCTCACACACACACACACATACACATACACACATTTTTCGTCTGAATACATCACAGACAAACACGCATATATATACACATAGTTCATTAACAATCTCTCTCTGTCTCTCTGTCTCTCTCTCTGTTTGTCTCTCTCTCTCTGTCTGTCTCTCTCTCTCTCACACATACAGAATATCTTTTCTTTCTCTCACACATACAACACACACACAACTCTCTCTCTCTCTCTCTCTCACACACACACACAGACACACCATATACCACACGTGCCCACTCTCTCCCTAACACACACACACACACTCAATCCCCCACTCTGTCAGGCACTTCTCTCGAAGACTCTCTCTATCACTCTCGTATGTATACCCGCAATGGGCTGAATAACAAAATTACAAAAATACTCAACTCTCAAATAAGTTTTTTTTTAATGTATAACCCTCTATCTTTTTTCTTTTGTGTTTTTTATTGTAATCTCAGTAACAATCGATCTTGTAACCACTAGCAAATATATGCACCCTCCGGGTGCAAGTATTTAAGTTTTAATGTAATAAAATATTGTATTAAATTAGAAAAGCTAATGAAACTAAATAAGAATACAGATAAAAAGATTTTAAACAAAGGGAGTATAATAAAAGATTTGAAACAGAGGGAGTATAATAAAAAATGGAACAACTGAAACTTACTCTTCCATCACTCTCGTCTTTCATTGTTATTTTTTCTAATTTAAATATTTAGTTATAAGAGGAAGTAAAGAATAAAATGACAGTTATTTTATCTTGTTAATGGATTTCATTTAAGATTCATTGAAGAGATTTTTGCTTATATTCAATAAAATAAAACCAAACAGTTAGAAATCAATAATACTAAACACATATTTATTAAATTCGATTTTTTAATATTAATATGCAAATTAGCCTTCCCGTTCACACTGTAAACCGCTATTTTGTTGTATATATAAATATAATTGCATGTTGTCAGTATGTAGACATAGTTAACAGTATTAATAATGTAAGACAATTTTATTAATAATTGAGGTTTAGATAAAAATAAAATCATGGAGAATTTGATGTCAATAACTAAGGGAATTGTGACTTGAGTAGGAATATAGTTTCGGTTACAGACAGAAAAACACACAATCTCCATTATAATAAGATGAAATTCTTAAAAAAACATGAAATCCTATGAGTAGAATACTACTACATATTGTTCAGGTTGACTGAGGACTGATTAGAAAAAAAAAAGGGTATTAGAGCTAATGAAATGCAATCATCCTCATTCAAGATTTGAAACCGTGTTGTCAGTTTTACTTCCTAAGGCGATAATCATTACGTGATGAGTGCACCCGTTAAAAGAATAAAAGACAAAAAGCCAGAATAAAAAATTCAAATGGTAAAAAAGAAAAAAAAAGGGAGAATTCAAGTATATTGAAGAAAAAAAATGAAAGAGTGAGAGAACAATTATCGGGTACGTCATGATGTCCAAGAGTCCCACCGAGGGGGGTCTGCGTCCGAAACTAATTCATAATGTTTCAATACAAATCTGTTTCCTTTTCATTGCTGCTGAGTCTTTGTTCCAAGTTAATATTTCTGTTATTTCTGTGACCTTTGCTTCCAGGGGAGCAAGGCGACAGGAATAGGCAATATCGTGCTGAGAATACATTACTCGCAGGCTAATTCCACTTCAAGTACGATGCAATAGAAAAAAAAGAAAAAAAAAGAAAGAGGTGGCTTGTATGTAAAATCCAACTGGTTGGCTGGTTAACCCGCCCTTTCTCTATTGGAGGTATGGATATTAATATAAATCAATACTTTTGGGAGACGAATGGACGCGAAGGAGATTGTAGGTGGCCAACTGAATAGATGTTTTACGATTGTGGTTCACACAGGAATATATTATGTAAGTGTTTCTATGTGTGTTTGAATTATGATGTATGGCGTTAAAAAAGATTGTATATGAACTTCTAGGTGGGAGTATGGATATAGACTAATCGGCTTCGGTGGATGGGGTGCGCTTCTATGTTCAAATTGTTGCAATTTTACATTGCATTCACGAACACCGATTGCACCTCTGCAGAGGGGTAAAACCCCCAAATGAGACCACTTGGCCGTCGGTGGCGACCCGTGATGCTTAAGGCTGAACATTCTATGACATGCAACAATCCACTTTGGCTAGACGGGCGGTCGGAATGACCCCTCCGATCAATCAGATGGCCACGTCAAACCCTATCACCTACAAGATTGTCCCAACATTATTGCCCTTATGGCAACCACCAACGCTTTTCATCATGTATGTGCTAGAAGGCCGTAAATGAGGGTCTTCATGTTCTGGGAATGACATTAAACTCTACCTGATGTTGGAGCTCCAGTTCTTAAGGTTTGGCGAATGTGGCGCATCCCTTCATCACCATTGCTCCCAGGTCCACTCAGACCCGGAGTGGTAGTACCTGTTAGAGTCTCATCAATGGGTTAGATAGAAAATTTGATTAAAAAAAATTGGGTATAATAATTTTCAACTAATCTTCTTTCTTTCATATTTTCTTTCTTTCATTCTTATATTTTCAGTGTAGAATGACTTTTCTCCTTTTCTTTCTTTAAAATAAAAAAATGGAATGGTCCATTATATAACTGAGATGACGACACTCATAAGAAATAAGGATTCGGTGTATAAGCAACACCAGATAATCAGTATTTACACTTTTGCATATCATTTTGGACTATTTAGGGGGTCTGATTTTTAACCAGAGGCTGTTGCAAGACCATAACAGTCTTACAATTAAGGAACACATGTATTAATATATATGTATATCGAGTTCCTTTTTCTTCTACATTAAAATATATTCTCGAATATGCAATTCTCCAAGAGTTTTCCTAAGAATATGGATGAGACTACACTAGTATAACTTTTGCCAATTTTCTGTCATTAACGGGTAATTGGTTTGTTTAATCTACAGTAGGAGGCGCTTGTGTAGCGGTTGTAGTTTGATTACTGAACGAGGATGCTTACTATCCATTTTGAGACCGTTTGCAAATCTTTTTACTGCTAGGAGTAAATATTAGAAGAGACTAGGTTTATGGGTATGTTAGGGCAACCAGTCTAGGAGAAGGGAAACTGTATTCAAACCAGCTTTACTATGCATAGTTTATACGCCCAGACCAGAAAAGGAGACGCACAAAAGCCGAAAGGATTATGCAATTAAAGCGAATCACCAAGCCAGATTGACATAGCTGGTTTTGTGCTAGTTAATAAAAATGTTTATTTGTAGGGACATATTGAAGCACCAGACTGTAGACTCCAGTGAAAGAATTGCAAGTAATGAAATGAAATTAAAATAATTGTTAAAATTTACGTGGCCATTTAAGGACTGTAGTTGAATGCTCCTTTTCAGTGGAGAATTGTTATGGCTTAAAGTTTGATCCTGCTTTCAAGTAGAAATATGTAGTAGCAGTTTTGATCCTTGTCTGTTAATTTGTCCTTAAAGTAGAAATATGTATTAGATATAATCCTTGTCTGTTGATCTGTCTTCAAAATAGAAAGTTTTGTTAAAGATGGTCGTGTTGGACATTTCTTTAACAGTCCTTCCAGCAAGCTACTGCTGTTTTGGAACTGTCTATAAATATAAGCTGAGGCAAAAATTGACGTGACCCGAAAATAAAATGTGTTCTGGAGAGAAAGCCTTATTATAATCGTGCATAATCTTTTTTTAATTAAGTAGTAAACATTGCATTTCAATAAATAGATGTGACAGTATATATTTGTATCAATCTCACATGTACTTGTTTAATTTTAATATGTATTAGCTACAAAAGATGATTTGTTAATAATGTTTATTTAATTAACTTTTAGATAATGAGTTATTTTTTATGTTTTTTGTATTCTTTATGTTTTATCATAAAAGCTCGACTTGTTTTTATATAATGTTATTAAGTCACATCCAGTTGTCTCCCCCTGGATTAGTTCACCATTCATACTAAAGAATCTTAATCTTAACTGGACCACAGCTAAGTTATATTGAATGAAGTTTGAGTAAAGCAAAGACCTCAACAATAATCATATATATTATTTTGGCATCCTTCCGTCTACTAAAGACGATGGCGTAGTGTCCACTTTTTTTTTGGGGGGTGGGGGTTAGTTCTGACATTAAATTTTCCTTCCAGGTGCCGTAAGTTTTACACGTGTAAAATTTTTCATTTCGGCCGGTATATGACCGGCCGAAATAAAAAATTTATTCTGTCTTTAATTCTTCTTTTTCCCTTTTGTTGCATAGCGCCTTCTTTACCGGCACTAAATAGATATATGTTATATACTGGTCTTTTCACATACCAAGTCATATAACGTTATATACCTTCTTACTCTTACTCTGTCGTCTATTCTTCTGGCCGGCTTTTCTTCTGATCGTCTATCATCTATCTTGGTCTGATATATCTTCTAAGGTCTCATCTGGTCTTCTATTGAGGATTCCGGGTCTGGTTTCTGTTGGGGATCATTCCTTATCAGAAGCCTGTGTCATTGTTAGTTTTTAGTAATAAACACAAGACTTCGATTTACTTTTGATGTTACTTTATTCCAGATCCCCACCCAGACAATCTGCGCAGTGAGACTCACATCTTGCTAGCTTGGCTTCTAACTTCTAACTGACTAACTGAGTTGCTTACTCCTTAAACCGGAAGGGCCTTCTATTGCCTTCCGGTTCTCACGGTCCATCCCCAGAACGCAAGGTGAGATCGAGGTCAAGCGCCGTCACTCACTCTCAAGGCCATCAGCTGTACTGATCGCCATAATGATTTCTACACTACCTTAAAAAGATATTAGGGATCCAATAATTATGTAACACTTTTATTCTATATAATTTAATTTTATTCTAAATCATTTTATATATTGGTCATGTGCACTATATCCACCCTCCTCCCTCACCTGTGTGCTGCTGATATATTATACATCAGTAGGTTAATAAAATCGTTACACTCCAGCACGGGTTTCAGAAATACAAGATACATCGACTTTTGTTTCGTTCTGCCTCTAAATAAATTTTTCTTCCAACTCCCGTAAATTTTCCACGTTTCATATACTGGCCAAAATGATATATTAAGATTTGCTAGAATACTCATAAGAGTCCTGGAGTGCTAAAGAGACTTGTTGTCACTAAACCTCCATTGAATCATTAGCTTATTCAGGTGTGAAAAACCTTTATAATAATAATAGGAAAAGCGTTAATACCGATCCGTTGTATTCGACATAAAAGCGAGCGATCGGCAGTCAACAAGATCATTAATTACCAGGCATTTGAGCTATGCAAATCCCAATCCTAATTAGGGCGATTTCTTCGATTTCAGAAGGGACCAAAGTATTTGCCACGTTTGAAGTTGTCGCCTCCTTCACTGATCTGACTACGCATTACATTTAATCTTCACTGTTCGTACACGAGGCGCTCGATACAATTAATCACGAGTTTGCGAATGATTGAGCTTTCAGTTAATCAATGACAACTGCTTTCTCTCGGATTGTCTCAGGTTAAAACTACAAATAATAATAATAATAATAATAATAATAATAATAATAATAATAATAATAGAGAAAGATAAAATTTGAGTAGACCGCTTCTTATATACTAACATTTTATGTTTCTCTATCATTATTGTTTTATTTTATTTTATATCTAAAATAATACTAAATAGGATAATATGTATACAAGAACAAACTCCTCGTCGAAACACGTGTCGTCATTTCAATAAATAATTTTTTATCCATACAACATTTTCTTTTCATTTATCTTTCAACTTATATATATATATATATACTAGTTATCTTAATACATATGTAGATTAATCTACTCACATTTCCATACTCTCCTCTCTCTCTCTCTCTCTCTCTCTCTCTCTCTCTCTCTCTCTCTCTCTCTCTCAGACAGACAACGTAAATGAATGTTCGACGTCATCCTTCAACACCGTTTATCCCTGCGTCTCATCAATTTCGAACTATTCTAAGAGCGCTAACTTTCCATTCAAAACATTGTAAACAAACCGATCAGTCTCCTTATTATTCTGTGATAAATTTTACTTTTCCTTATATCAACAAAAGCCCTGAAGAAGATCTAAAAACAGATTGAAACACTGCAGCGTTTGACTGAATAAATATCACTCATTTTATTTGAACCTGTGTTTTTTTTTCTTCAAATTTTTCACTATTTTACATACTAGTAAACTACATGTTTCATCGCCTTCAGCCTGCAGCGAGAATCGAACATTAGTTTTTTTTTTTTATAGCTAGCCGAAATAAACTTACAAACTATTGCTCAATTGCAGGCACTCAAATTACTTCGTGCTTCACAGTGGCATATTGATTCCAACAGGAAATTTCGCTTTCCCTTGCATCTTTATTCTCACATGAATATCAGTACGAATTTTTTTTTTATTACAAAAATAAATGAATGAATAAATAAATAAATAATATAAGAAAGGTAAGGAAAATGCAAAACAACAAATATATTTCTGCTGTTTTTGTTGTTGGAACTTTGCTTATTGATGGCGCTTGGGCAGTTGCCAAAACTATGCACGAGATTGCGAGCATACGTCGCTTCATTTCAGCGGGGATAATTTTATTTTACTAAGATCTGACAGCAGGTCTACAAATAAGAGAGGCAGCCCTACCCACCGCTCATGCTGACTACAGTTAGCCAAACATAGTGCGTTATCATCTATTTATGAATGGACACATATTTCGGCTTATAGATTTTTTGGGCTTTTGTTCTTGTCGCTTCAAAATTGTATATATATATATATATATATATATATATATATATATATATATCAATTTGTATATCTATATACACATGGGGTTGCGTGTGATGGTGTTTTTTTTTTGTGTGCGTTTGAGAGTGGTTGTGAACTTTTGTTTTTGGTTGTGTGTGCATGTGTATGTTTTTGTCTCTATCAATGTGTGAGTGCGATTGTGTAGATGTGTGTGTGTGAGTCTTGGTGTGAATGTGTACACGCGAGTGTGCAGGTGTTGAATCATCTTCTCTCTCTCTCTCTCATATATATATATATATATATATATATATATATATATATATATATATATCCCAAATTGTCGGCTATCGCCATCTCAAACAGACTTGAGCCTGTTTATTCACTTTCACATACATACATTATATATATATATATATATATATATATATATATATATATGTGTGTGTGTGTGTGTGTGTGTGTGTGTGTGTGGATAGATAAATACATAGATAGATAGAGAGGAGAGAGAGAGAGAAAAACAGAAATATATATATATATATATATATATATATATATATATATTATATTATATATATGTTTGTGTGTGCGCGCGTGCGTGCGTGTGTGTGTGTGTGTGAGTCAGAATTATCCTGATGTGCCGTTTAAGTAAATCCTAGTTATGTAGGTCTTTATAATTTTTCTCTACGTAGTGTATTGAGCATATTCTGCATATATAACTTAGAACACTCCTCCATTTTTTTTCTTTCTACATTACGATACTGATGATTATTTTCAGACAGTGCGGGTGTTTTGGTCTTTTCTTTATTGAAAACTTCTCCCCAGATATCAGCTTGTACATCCCTTTATTTGCAAACTGAATTATCTCTTTCCTTCCACACCGTTAAAGTTATATATATATATATATATATATATTGTTATTATTATTATTATTATTATTATTTATATTTTGAAGGCAATTACAATGCGTATAAAATAAAATAAAATATTGTCTAATCAATTTCGAAGTATCTTCATCTTCAGAGGCTGTTTTCGGAATGGACGCGGTCTTGTGTGTTTCTTGTTTTTCAACACACACATATGTGTGTGTGTGTGTGTGTGTGGTAGAAATATAAGGAACACACACACACACACACACACATATATATATATATATATATAAATATATTCTTGGATGTGAAAATGCTAACTTTGCAAATATCCATAATTACCT
>CM042138.1:14071514-14084014 GCA_023376005.1 Doryteuthis pealeii | reverse complement strand
TATATGTGTGTGGGTGTGTATGTTTTTTTTCCTATCCGGATGTGTAGGTTATGTATATTGTGTATTGTCGGGTCGAGTTAATTGAGGAGTGTGGTTGAATAATATTAACTTTAAGATTACAAATGTTGTATATTATGGGCGGGTGGGAGGTTATGGAACGGCGGTGCTGGCTAAGTGTAGCAAATACGCACGAGGTTGCGGTGTCAATCGGACATGCTTGCACGCTGTCACACATACACACGACATAGACACGCATACAAAACAATATTCATACATACCGATATGCACACACATGCTACTATATGTGCTACGTAAGCCTTACATATACACACTGAAGCGTATACGAATACTACCATGGGCCCCACGTGTACATATATACGCACATACGCACACACACATAAATACGCGCACACACATACGCGCACACATACCGCACACGTACAAAGACATATACATATAAACGTATACATATATGCACGCATACATACATGTACAAACATACATACATACATACATATATGCGTATACACACACATGCATGCATGTACGTGGATGCACATATATACGCATGCATGCACACGCCCATACATGTACGCACACACACGCACACACCAATCTCTCATGTGGCACAATGTCAATTTATTAAGCCGAGTTTAACAAGTATAAATTCAGAGTTTTCCTTCTCCTATACTGGTTACCTAACCAAGGTTGAAGATCCAAGTCTGCACTACTATCTGCCCATAGCTGAAGTGAGAGTAGTTGGATGCATATTTTTCCACGGGTATTAGCTCAATGTGAAATTTTATCTTTCACTTTATATAACTTCATACGAGGTTCTCGAAATTAATTCCCCCTCTCCTCTTTACCAACGTTACACCAACTCACCTTTCCCTTATTTAGCCACTCACCATTTCATCTTTTTTTTTTCTAGATCAAAGCCTGGAACATCAATTCAAAAGAAAAAAATAAAATAAAATAAAATAAAATAAAAATGGAAATCTCATCAAACAAATATAAAAAGAAGCCAGCGAGCATGTGACATCTTGGAACAGATTCCCCTCGTCCTCCTCGCTGTTGGTTTGCAAGATTCATAAATATATTCATGCTGACTGCCACATGATTATTTCAGATATTTGGCAAGGATAATGTCGGCGATGGAGAGAATCAGTGGAGCAGTCATGACGCTCAGTTCTGTGAAATTTGATTACATCACTTGAAATAGTTTGTCACCCCCGTATGCAACTGTTTAATTATGCATAACATTACACTCGGAAGCTGATCATTCAGGCCTTCTTCTCTGCTGAATCTGAAATCTGGTGCAACTTTACTCGAATATATATATATATATATATATATATATATATATATATATATATGTGTGTGTGTTGTGTGTGTGTGTCTGTACATTTATATATTATGTATATACATATACATACATATGTATATATATATATATGTGTGTGTGTGTGTGTGTACATTTATATATATGTATATATATATATGTATACATACATATGTATATATATATATGAGTATATATATAATATATATATATATACATATATATATACAGACATATATGAGTAAATATATATAACAAAGTACAGCTGGCTTAAATTCATGCCGTACCAAAACTGAAGAAAACCATCTCATTGCTATTTGTATCTGAGTCTAAGAGCTGTATTTATTTATTATGTATTTCTTAATCACCACGTTGTCTTGACGATAAGTGGCTGACAGCAGCTTTGAAACCAATGGTAACAATTTCATCTTAAATTTAATCTTCATATATATTATATATATATATATATATAATATATATATAATGTGTGTGTGTGTGTGTATGTGTGTGTGTGTGTGTGTGTTGGGGGCTGTATTAAATTTACCAGCTTGCTATTTGAATGCTTTGCTGAGATTTTCTTTTTTTATTGAAAGTGTAAATATTGCTCCATATATGATTATTTTATTAATTATCTTACATTGAGCTCTCTTAGGGATTTCCAATAATACTTATATGAATCTAGGCGTGCATATGCATGGGCATGTATTGTGGATATAGATGATCCCAAATAGGATATATATATATATATATATATATATATATATATAAGATATCAGTAGTCTGAAGAAGCTCGTGGGCATACTCACGAGTGGAAATGGTCCATAACCACGATACCCATGGTATTTAAGGCCTTTTTATTTACAAATAACTTTGCTCTGTTTACAATAATTAAACATTGAGCTCTCATACGGAACCTGAACTCTACAACAAACTACTGGTAGAGAATTAGGACCAGCCTAGAATCACCTTGTACCAAGAAACTTGGTACCGCCCAAAATATATATATATATATATATATATTATATATATATATATGTGTGTGTGTGTGTGTGTGTGTGTGTGTGTGTTTGTGTGTGTGTTTGTATGCATTGACACTGAGGAGGAAACAAACTCAACCCAATATGCGTCTGACTATAACCATTCCTTTCCAACAAAGACGATTCTTTACTTCTAATACCACATGTTAGGTATCATGGCGCTGCTGGTGGCTTAAACTAGCAGATCCTAAGTCCAAACTTCGACCTGCAGCATCGGTCCTACATTAGGCGAATAATGCTTTCGACGCTGTTGGGAGTCCAGGTGCCTGTCACCCGTGCCAATGCTAACGGCATTCCTCTCAGAAGTGCGGGGCATCTCGAAGATCATCACCGTCTGATAACATGCCAGTCTTCATCCCCTGCGGTTGGCATAGTATATCTTCATTGCCCCCGGGGGGTGGGGGACACTGCCAATGCTAGAGTTCAGTATGGAGATGATATTGTATCTTATTGTTCTATTTAAACTGTGACCGACATTCAGTGGAAATGTTGCGAATAAACAATATATTTAACATCTGCACACACGCGTGTACCCATTCACGCTTCGTATTCAGAATTTTCGTTATCCTACACAGTCTAAGATAACGAAAATTCTGAATTCGAAACAGCTTTACTCCCCTTAAAAATTGACCTTGCCTCAAACACAGGCGTTGGTTAAATATAGATAAACACACACAGACACAGACACACACACACACACACACATATATATACGTGGTGTAATGGTTAAAGTCATGGAAAATGGACTTGTCACCTCGAATTCAAATCCCGGGTGTGGTAATTGCATTTCACTTAGCGCTAATGCCCTTGGGAAAGGTATGAATCATACACTTCCTCCAGCTATGGATAAATAGTAGGGCAGACTGGGCTCTTTAACCTTGGTTACGCAACCGGTCTAGGAGAAGGAAAACTCTGAATTCAAACCTATTGAACTCCGCTTAAAAAATTGACTCGTGTCACATTCTGCTCCTGGGGAGGGGTTGGTATATATATATATAATATTATATATATATATATTGTCGTTGTGGAGTACAGGTAGGCTTCTTTGTTGGCATAACTGGTAAGTATAGTTCCCAGTATATATATATATATATATATATATATATATATATATATATATATATATATTTCGGGGAAATTTTGTCTGAAGGATGGGTGTAAATGAATGTGAATCTCCGTTAGATGTTATGTGGTAAGTTTCATTTTATTTTCATTCAATATTTCAGAGGTATGAACCTTCTTTATCAATAATGTCTAGACATACATCATAAAGTAGTGTCATATATAGTATATATATATATATATATATATATATATATATATATATATATATATATATATAATATAATGATATGATATATATATGATATATATATATATATATATATATATTATATATACTAATATATATATATATTATATATATTATATATATATATATATATATATATATATAATATATATATATATATATAATTATTATATATATATATAATATATATTATATATATATATATTATATATATATATATATATATATATTATAAAATTATATTATATATATATTATATATATATATATTATATATATATATATAAAAAATATATATATATATTATTATATAATATATATATATATATATATAATATTATATATATATATATATATAATATATATATATATATATATATATATATGCACACTACTTTATGATGTAGTCTAGACATTATTGATAAAAGAAGTTCATACCTCTGAAATATTGAATGAAGATTAAAATGAAACATTACCACATAACATCTAACGGAGATTCACATTTCATTTTCACAACCCATCCTTCAGACAAAAATTTCCCCAAATATATATATTATATATATAAATATATATATATATATATAATAATATACTGCGGAACCTATACCTTACCATTTATGCCAAACAAAGAAGCTTACCTGTTACTCCACCAACGACAATATAGTTATATATATATAATATATTATATATTATATACCCAACCCCTCCCCAGGAGCAGAATGTGACACGAGTCAATTTTTAAGCGGAGTTCAATAGGGTTGAATTGCAGAGTTTTCCTTCTCCTAGACCGTGCGTAACAAGGTTAAAGAGGCCCAGTCTGCCCCTAACTATTTATCCATAGCTGAGGAAAGTTAATGATGTCATACCTTTCCAAGCATTAGCGCTAAGTGAAATGCAATTACCACACCCGGGATTTGAATCGAGGTGACAAGTCCCATTTTCCATGACTTTAACCATTACACCACGTTATATATATTGTGTGTGTGTGTTGTGTGTCTGTGTCTGGGTGTTGTTTTATCGTATATTTAACCAGACGCCTGTGTTTGAGGCGAAGGTCAAGTTTTTAAGCGGATAAAGCTTTTCGAATTTCAGAATTTCGTTATCTTAGACTGTGTAGGATAACGAAAATTCTGAATACGAAGCGTGAATGGGTACACGCGGGTGTGCAAGATGTTAAATTATAATTGTTTATTCGCAAACATTTCCACTGAATTCGGTCACAGTTTAAATAGAAACAATAAGATACCAATATCATCTCCATACTGAAACTTCTAGCCATTGCAGGTCCCCCACCCCCCGGCGGGCAAAAAGATATACTATTGCCAAACCGCAGGGGATGAAGACTGCATGTTTATCAGACGGTGAATGATCTTCGAGGATTCCCCGCACTTCTGAGAGAATGCCGTTAGCCGTAGCATTGGCTACGGGTGAACAGGCACCTGACTCCCAACAGCGTCGAAAGCATTATTCCCTAATGTAGGACGAGCTGCAGGTCGAAGTTTGGACTTAGATCTGCTAGTTAAGCACCAGCAGCCCATATACCTAACAATGTGGTATTAAGAAGTAAAGAATCGTCTTTTTGGAAGAAATGGTTATAGTCAGACGCATATTGGGTTGAGTTTGTGTCCTCCTCAGTGTATCATACAAACACACACACAAACACACACACACACACACACACACACACACACACATATATATATAATATATATATAATATATATATATATATATACTTTGGGCTACAAGTTTCTTGGTACAAGGTGATTCTAGGCTGGTCCTAATCTCTACAGTAGTTTGTTGTAGAGATTCAGGTTCCGTATGAGAGCTCAATGTTTAATTATGTAAACAGAGCCAAAAATTATTGTAATAAAAAGCCTACAATACCATGGTATCTGTTATTGACCATTTCCACTCGTGAGAGGCCACGAGCTCTTCAGACTACTATATCTTAATATAATATATATATAAATAATATATATATACCTATTTGGGAATCATCTATATCCACAATAAACATCCCATGCATATGCCACGCTTATAATTCATATAAGTATATGAAATCCTAAGAGAGCTCAATGTAAAATAATTAATAAAATAATCATATATGAGCAATATTTACACTTTCAATAAAAAAGAAAATCTCAGCAAAGTCATTCAAATAGCAAGCTGGTAAATTTAAACAGCCCCCCCCAACACACACACACACACCACACATACACACACCACACACACACATATATATATATATATATAATATATATATTATATATATATGAGATTAGAATTTAAGGATGAATTTTACCATTGTTTCAAAGCTGCGTTCAGCCACTATCGTCAAGACAAGGGTGATTAAAAGAAATACATAATAAATAAATACAGCCTTAGACTCAGATACAAATAGCATGAGATGGTTTCTTCAGTTTTGGTACGCGATGAATTTAAGCCAGCTGTAACTTGTTTATTATATATTTACTCATATATGTCTGATATATATATGTATGTATTATAATAATATATTATATACTCATATATATATAACATATGTATGTAACATATATATATATACATATATATAAATTGTACACACACACACACACACATATTATATAAATATAACATATGTATGTATAAATGTATATACATATATATAAATGTACAGACACACACAACACACACACACACACATATATATATATATATATATATATAATATATATATAATAATATTCGAGTAAAGTTGCACCAGATTTCAAGTTCAGCAGAGAAGAAGGCCTGAATGATTCAGCTTCCGAGTGTAATGTTATTGCATAATTAAACAGTTGCATACGGGGTGACAAAACTATTTCAAGTGATGTAATCAAATTTCACAGAACTGAGCGTCATGACTGCTCCACTTGATTCTCTCCATCGCGACATTATTCCTTGCCAAACTATCTGAAAATAATTTCCATTTGTTTCGGGGGGGCAAATTTTCCCAGGGCATGGGAAATTTTTATTTTATGATCTTGGCAAACCAACAGCATAGCGACGAGGGGAAATCTGTTCCAAGATGTCACATGCTCCTGGCTTCTTTTATATATTTGTTTGATTTGAGATTTCCATTTTATTTATTTTATTTATTTTATTTTTTTCTTTTGAATTGATGTTCAGCTTTGATCTAGAAAAAAAAACTGAATGGTGATGGCTAAAATAAGGGAAAGTGAGTTGTGTAACGTTGGTAAGAGAGAGGGGGAAATTAATTTCGAGAACCTCGTATGAAGTTATATAAAGTGAAAGATAAAAATTTCCATTGAGCTAATACCCGTGCGAAAAATATGCATCCCAAACTTACTCTCACTTCAGCTTGGGCAGGATAGTATGCAGACTTGATCTTCAACCTTGGTTAGGTAACCAGTATAGCGAGAAGCGGAAAACTCTGAAATTATTACTTGTAAAACTCGGCCTAATTAAATTGACATTGTGCCAATGAGAGCATTGGTGGTGCGTGTGTGTGCGTACATGTTGGGCGTGTGCATGCATGCGTATATATTGTGCATCCACGTACATGCCATGCAGTGGTATACGCATATATGTATGTATTGTATGTAATGTTTGTACATGTATGTATGCGTGCATATATGTATACGTTTATATTGTATATGTCTTTACGGTGTGCCGGTGTATAGTGTGCGCGTATGTGGTGCGCGTATTTATGTGTGTTTGCTATGTCGTAATATGTACACGTGGGCCCATGGTATATTCGTATACGCTTCAGTGTTGTATATGTAAGCTTAACGTAGCACATATAGTAGCATGTGTGGGCATTATAAAAAATTTCCGGTTTTTATGTATAATATTGTTTGTATGCGGTCTATGTCGTGTGTATGTGTGACAGCGTGCAAGCATGTCTATGACACCCGCAACCTCTGTGCGTATTTGCCTACACTTTAACCAGCACCGCCGTTCCATAAACCTCCCACCCGCCCATAATATACAACATTTGTAATCTTAAAGTTAAATTATTCAACCACACTCTCAATTAACCTCGACCCGGACAATACACCAATATACATAACCTACACATCCGGATAGGAAAAAAAAAACATACACACCCACACACATATACATGCACGAAAACACAAACCTCCACTAAGCACTGTTTAAAATGCCACAACATTCAGAGAAAAACGTATTATGTGTGGAACCAGTACTACGCGTACGCAACCTTATTACTGCCCATAAACATTCTTCATACATCAATTTACCGTCACATACACACGCCACATCATTATCAATCTACGCATCCCTGTCTATTGAATTTTTGAAATCTTTTGAAATTTTTTCGATTTCCTACATTTGAAACATCTTCACCTGATGATATACATCGCATGAACCAAATATGGCTGTTGAATGTTCCTTTGTTCACCTAATAGAAATAAGTATGTAAAACCTTTATATATTTATCTATATATACTAGCAAATATAATATATACTATAAATATACTGCAAATATAATGGCACCCTCCGGGCAAGTATTTAAGTTTTATTATAATAAAATATCAAATTAAATTAGAAAAAAGCTAATGAAAACTGAATAAGAATGCAGATAAAAAAATTTGGAACAGAGGGAGTATGATTGAAAAAACATAGAAGAAACTTTGAAACTAACTCCTTCCATCATTTTTTCATTACCCCGTCTTTCATTTGGTAACATTCCTAAATTAACTAATTAGTTAAAAATAGATGTTAAGAAAATAAAATACAGTTATTTCTTTTGTTATGATTCTTTAAATTATCCCAGATTTTGCTCATATTCAACTAATATCAAAACCCCAAACAATAGAAATCAATAATACTAAGCATACCCTATTTATTAAAATCAAATTAGACCTTCAACATTCACACTGTAATAACGCTACTTGTTATATATAAATACGAATTCATGTATAGTATGCTAGATATGATTAACAGTCTAATGTGTAAACAATTTTATTAATAATGAGTTTAAACTAAAAAATAAAGCATATGAGAATCGTGATGTAAAAATAACAAAGGGAAATGATCCTTAGTTAGTAATATAGTTTCGTACATGACAGGAAAAAAGCACACAATCTCATTATAATAAATATATATAAATAAACCCGAAATGTCTAGATAATAATGTTTCAATAAATAATATCTGACTTATATGATTAAATTAAGTGGTTTGAAAAATTAAAGCGAGTTTGTTTAAAAAATTATTGCTGTAAAAAATAAAATCCATTTTTCATTATTTGATGTGAGATTATTTGTACAAAGATGATATGTGGATGTTATATTAATATATTTACATGTTGCACACAATTAATTCAGAGACTTTATTTTATTTATTATTATTTATGAATGATATCAAGTTTGATCAAGAAAAAAAAATATGATGGCTAAATAGAGCAGGTGAGTCGTGGAAACGTTTCGTAAAGGCGGGGGAATAATATCAGAACCTGTATGAAGTTATATAAAGTGAAAAATAAATAATAGAGAATCTTGCAAGTGCGTCCATGCATAGAATAAAAACGGTTTAGCCTCAGTTCGAAAGAAGTAACCGCCTTTGAATAGCAAGGTATCCTGGTTCGATACCGTCCTCGCCGACTCAGCTCGGACTGGCACAGATTTGTGATCGTGATCTGATCGGCACAAGTGGAATGGAACAGTAGTTGTGGCGCTTTATCGCAGCATAAGAAATAATCTCCCTGTCTAGCCCGTATTGAAAATATGTAGGACTCCCTCGCTGCCGACTTGGATTAACCAATCCAGATTTTTATAATTTATCAAATCTACTTATACTCTCTCTCTGTCGCTCGCTGCTCCGCTTCTTCTTTACTTCCTCTCCTCTCTCTCTCTCTCTCTCTCTCTCTCTCGCTCGCTCGCTCGCTCTTCTTCTCTCCTTTCTCTTTCTCTCTCTCCTCTCTCTTCTTTCTTCTTTCTTCTCTCTCTCGTTCTTTCCTCTTCTCCCTCTCGTTCTTTCTCTCCTCTCCCTCCCCCATCACATTAACTTCTCTCTCATCTTTACAATCACCACACTCGCACATATCTTAATAAGCTCTCTCGTTCTCCTCATCCGCCTCTCTCTCTCTCTCTTTTCTTCTTTCTCTCCTCTCTCCCTCTACTCTCTCCTCTCTCTTCTTCGCTCTTCGCCTCTCACTTTCGCTATTTCTCTCTTCCTCTATTCTTCTCCTCTCTCTCTCTATTCTTTCTCACTATCTCTCTTTCTCTCTCTTCTCACTTTCTCTCTCTCTCTTTCTCCTCCATCCCTCTCTCTTCTCTCTCGCTCCCCTCTCTCTCTCTCTCCTCGCCCTTTCTCTCCCTCTCTCGCTCGCCCTTTCTCTCTCTCTCTCTCGCTCGCCCACTTCCTCTCTCTCCTACCTCTCTCTCTCTCTCTCCTCTCTCCTCTCTCTCTCTCTCTCTCCTGTATAATACTAAATACCATTTTATATACTTCATTACATGTATCCCTTAATGACTACATAAATTTTAACACTAAACGGAATATGGGATAAATAGTATACATTCTCCCGTTTCTAAATTGTAATTCCAATTATTTCTCTTGGAATTTCTCAGTTCTATTTTATCGAGATAGAAGATCAATTAAAACCACATAGAATTATTTTTATTATACATCAGTTATATTACTTCCTCTCTCTCTTTTCAATCTCTCTCTCTCTCTCCTCTCTCTATTACTATTCTATCGTATCTATTCTATATATATATATATTATATATATACTATATAATAATATAGAAAGTATGTAAAGTCCGTTCGGGGCCTAATGTCGTATCAGACATGCAGCAAGGGAGAATATCCCCTTTTCACTAGCGGCATAGACAAGGATATTATTAGTGTCTGAGGTGTTATTATATTTTCGCATGGAAATTAAATCCGCTTCCTCAGCCTTTATGAATAAAGGTTGAGAAGCGGCAATTTAACATTCAGCGAAATATAATACACATTTGTGTCTGAGTTTTGTTCTTTCATTCCTTATTTTACCCTCATTCTGTCGATTCATTCCCATATATACTTAATCATATATATATATATATATGCTCACGAAAAAAAAATAAAAAATGCGTCATGTTCTAATATAATCCGTATATTTTCATGATGTATCTATTATTAGTAATGATAATACCGATAATCTATTATGAATAGAACAAGGGAAAATTGAAATATTATCTATCTTCATAAAAATTTCACTCAATTAATTTGCACAAAGCGACAACTCCCACTTTCAGTGCATGTTTTTGATCATACTATATATAATATATATATAATATAATATATATATATAATATAACTTTATGAATGTTTCCTTAGTTGAACATAGAAAATGGCATCTATGAACAAATTCGTGTCTTGCCTGAGCGAAATATTTTATAAAATCTAAGAACACATTTAAAAACTATAAATCTATGTACTTTTAACCCTATCTTATGTACACAACTATTCTGTGCATCTAATAAGATTAACATATTTCCATTGATATAAATGGAATGACCCATCTCCCCCGTAACCTCAACAGTACGGTGATGTTCTTAACACTTAATTTAATAACAACCATTATACTCTGTGCAGAACTCACTTGAAGTACTAGACGACGACTCTCTCCTAATACTCACTGCCTTATTATATCACCACATGTGTCTGCTGTTTAAGAGAATGATCTTCTAGATTTAATCCTGTTTGGTTCGTTGTTGGTTTACGTCATGTCAACCCCTTATATAATTTATACTAAAGACGGTTTGTTTTTAAACCATTAACTGGAATGGTATCATCCTGCTATTCGACTATTGTCCTCATCTTACATTTATTTGTTACAAACGTCGGCCATAGCCCTTCGCTTTTTTTTTTTTGCCGGCAGGCATATCGGCCGAAACGTTTGCTACTAATACAATGAATAAGAATGAGATAATAGGCCGAATACAGCAGATAATATATCGTCCAAGCCTCATCATTACAGAGAAAACATTTTTGATTGTTACTCAAATTTTAGACTAATTTTCTTTAAACTCAGTTTTGCTATTTAACCCCCTAGATGAACTTAAGATATACTACACATTCCCAATTCTGAGTGGTCCGGGAGTAATGGAGATGAAAAGGTAAATCCACATACCCCTTAAGCTTCCAATACTTGAAATTTCAATCAGATAGAATTTAATCCGTACCTAGGACATTAAGACCTACAGCACCACACCTTCTAGCCACATTATATGCTACAAAGTGGATCTGTAATGGTTAATTCATAAGGAAAATGAATCTCCGCCCTTTAGTTCAAATCCTGAATGTGGTAATTGCAATTTCTCTTAGCCCGCTAATAACCCTTGAAGTATGAATCCATACTCTCCCTCCAGCTATGATTAATAGAAGCAGGACTGGCGGCTCTTTTAATTCTTTAGCAATCGTCTAGGGAGAAAGAGAAAACTCTGAATCTCAAAACCGTTTGAAATCCGCTTAAGAAATTGACCTGTTCACATTCCTGCCCTCTTGCGTAGCGTGTAAATATATATATGTTAAAAAGCTTGGACTTACCATAGGGAGCAATAAAGTTGGACAATCATATAACTGTAAGCTTCGCGTGATCAGCCGGTTTATCGAGGCCCAACCCTCCCCCGTCCCGACGCGTTGTTATCCAGCCTAAGTAAGAGCAAAAGGAGTGTTGCATTGTCATATATTTGTTTTGTTTTAAAATATACCTATATGTAATCTTACTTAAGCCTAATAACCCTACAATGCTTAAAAGAACCAGTTTTTGGCGAGGCCACCGCTTTACCTTGGCGGCTCCGGGTATAGCAGTTG
>CM042138.1:14049026-14071414 GCA_023376005.1 Doryteuthis pealeii | reverse complement strand
TTTCCTTATTAGCCCCACTCACCATCTTCATCTTTTTTTTTTTCCTAATATCAAAGCCCTGCGAATCCATCAATTCAAAGAAAAGCAAACTATAAATAAAATAAAATAAATAAAAATGGAAATTCATCAACAAATATAAAAAGAAGCCAGCGAGCATGTTGACATCCTTGGAACAGATTCACCCTCGTCCCTCCTCGCTGTTGGTATTGCAAGCATCTCATAAATATATTCAGGCTGACTGCCACATGAATCTCACTTCATCAGCAATTTTGCAAGGATAATGAGTCACTCCAGCTATACCCGGACAAACTGCAAGACCGAAGGAGTAAACACAAAATTCAAGTTGGGAGGGGCAGGCTTCTTTTTTCATAGGGCCTACGCGGGAGAGTAATGACGCTCAGCATTCTGTCGACAACTCATTGACATTACATCACTTGAAATAGTTACCTGTCACCCCCCGTACTGCTATACCACTGCTTTCACGCCACTCCAAAGTTATGCATAACTCATTTAACGCATAACTGAAGTGATCATTCAGGCCTTCTTCTCCTGCTGAATCATGACCAATTCTGCGACTGAAACACTCTTTACTCGAAATATCATACTAATTAATCTAATACCTACTAACATAAATATATATATACCTATTATTATATTATATGTCGTGTCGTGTGTGTGCGTCATGTACGTGCATGATTCTAGCTACATTTACTAATATATACTTGTAATAACATGCCTATACATAACATAACTGTATTAACATACAATCAATGAATCTATACACCCTACTCCGTGTGTGCTCCGTTCGTCGGTACATCCTTTTAATAAAGAATCACTCGTCACAACCATAATATTCATCACTTGCTCATACATACATACTCGATATGTTATATCTATATACTATGTAAGCAACCCAATACAACTGATAATCATATACTCACGTATACATACGTACACCTTTCACATCATACTACCTATACGAGACATACTCATGAGTAAAATATATATAAAACACACAGCAATCTAACAGCATAGGTCTTACAAATCCTTTCATGCCACCCGATACCAAAACTTGAATAAAAATACCCATCTCATTGCTATTGTATACTGCAGTCTAAAGAGCTGTATTACTTTACTCATATGTATTTTCTAATCACCACGTTGTCTGACGATAAGTGGCTGACAGCAGCTTTTGAGGAACAATTGAGTAACAATTTCATCATTAAATTTAATCTTCATAATTATAAGTTAAGCTAAGTAGAACTGTACCCAACCCTTGCTCTCGCGTAACACGACCACCCTATACTACTAATATATATGCTATCTGTGCTGTGTGTGTGTGATAACTGTGTGTGTGTGTGTGTGTGTTGGGGGCCTGTATTAAATTTACCAGCTTGCATATTTGAATGCTTGCTGAGCATTTTCTTTTTTTATTGAAAGTGTAAATATTGCTCAATATTGATTATTTTATTAAGTTATCTTAACATGAGCTCTCTAGGATTTCCAATAATACTTATATGAATCTATAGGCGTTGCATATGCATGGGCATGTATTGTGGATATAGATGATCCCCAAATAGGATATATATATATATATAATATATATATAATATATATAAGAAGATATCAGTAGTCTGAAGAAGCTCGTGGCATACTCACGAGTGGAAATGGTCCATAACCACGATACCCATGGTATTTAAGGCCTTTTTATTCACAAATAACTTTGCTCTGTTTACAATAATTAAACATTGAGCTCTCATACGGAACCTGAACTCTACAACAAACTACTGGTAGAGAATTAGGACCAGCCTAGAATCACCTTGTACCAAGAAACTTGGTACGCCCCAAAGTATAATATATATATATATATATTATATATATATATATATATATATGGTGTGTGTGTGTGTGTGTGTGGTGTGTGTGTGTTTGTGTGTGTGTTTGTATGCATTGACACTGAGGAGGAAACAAACTCAACCCAATATGCGTCTGACTAAACCATTTCCTTTCCAACAAAGACGATTCTTTACTTCTAATACCACATGTTAGGTATCATGCGCTGCTGGTGGCTTAAACTAGCAGATCCTAAGTCCAAACTTCGACCTGCAGCATCGGTCCTACATTAGGCGAATAAATGCTTTCGACGCTGTTGGGAGTCCAGGTGCCTGTCACCCGTGCCAATGCTAACGGCATTCCTCTCAGAAGTGCGGGGCATCTCGAAGATCTCACACCGTCTGATAACATGCCAGTCTTCATCCCCTGCGGTTGGCATAGTATATCTTCATTGCCCCCGGGGGGTGGGGGACACTGCCAATGCTAGAGTCAGTATGGAGATGATATTGTATCTTATTGTTCATATTAAACTGTGACCGACATTCAGTGGAAATGTTGCGAATAAACAATATATTTAACATCTGCACACACGCGTGTACCCATTCACGCTTCGTATCAGAATTTCGTTATCCTACACAGTCTAAGATAACGAAAATTCTGAATTCGAAACAGCTTTACTCCCCTTAAAAATTGACCTTGCCTCAAAACACAGGCGTTGGTTAAATAGATAAACACACACAGACACAGACACACACACACACACACACATATATATACGTGGTGTAATGGTTAAAGTCATGGAAAATGGACTTGTCACCTCGAATTCAAATCCCGGGTGTGGTAATTGCATTTCACTTAGAGCTAATGCCCTTGAGAAATTTTTGTACGCCCTCCATCAATGGATGAATAGTAGGGCAGACTGGGCTCTTTAACCTTGGTTACGCAACCGGTCTAGGAGAAGGAAAACTCTGAATTCAAACCTATTGAACTCCGCTTAAAAAATTGACTTGTGTCTACATTCTGCTCCTGCGGAGGGGTTGGTATATATATTATATATATATATATATATATATATATATGTTCGTTGTGGAGTACAGGTAGGCTTCTTGTTGTAACTGGTAAGTAACCCAGTATATATATATATATTCGGGAAATTTTGTCTGAAGGATGGGTGTGAAATGAATGTGAATCTCCGTTAGATGTTATGTGGTAAGTTTCATTTTATTTCATTCAATATTTCAGAGGTATGAACCTTCTTTATCAATAATGTCTAGACATACATCATAAAGTAGTGTCATATATATATATATATATATATATATATATATATATATATATATATATATATATATACATACATGAGTTCTTCACGATCCTTTCGAAGTTTTGGCTCAATTTCTCAGGGGTGGAATCTGCTCATTAATTAATCAAATTTTAATCCCGAGTGCTTTCGACAGTACGAAGTGCCATCTTCAAGGGTGGATGTGATTGAGTGTGTTAAAACTTTTTCAAAGAAATGCTAATGTTTCGAAACAAATCATGATATTCACGAGGAAATAATAAAATAAAGTGAATCTAATTTAATATAATTTACTGTTCGGTGAATTTGTGACCGTATAAAATGTCGCATGTTCGAATAGAGAAAATTGAAATTTTGACTTACGAACGGAAATAAAATACGCCCTTCTTTCAAAATGCTTCAGTAAAATACTCTGATGTCCTCCAACAAATACATCTTACCTGAAAAGAGAACAGAAATTTTAGTTTTTTTTTTTCAAGGCAAAATCAGTATTTTAAAAAGAAATATCTCTCAAAACATCGTAAAACACAAAATACGAAAAAAGTGAAAACTTTTTTTTTATTTGTTTTATTTTTGAAATTACTTTTTTTTTTTTTTTTTTAGATCGCTATGGATTTCGATTTTCAAGTAAATCTTCGAACTCTTTGCATAATTAAACATTTTTAAAAAAATATCTAGGCTTGTTGTTGGTTGAAAATGAAAAATCACTTTTTTTTGTGCGTGACATATCAAACAAGTAAATACGTATATTGATTTTCTCAACTATATATTCATTCGCCTCATTAATTATTAGTAAGTTGAACCCAAGTGTTGCTCGATTCCACTGCTTTCATGTTAATCTTATGATGCATACATTCAGTCCTCTCTATTTCGAATATTTTCTATATTAAAAAAAATGCGTTATCGAGTTATCTGCCCTTGTCTGCAAAATGATTTTTTCTTATAATGGCGACAAAAAATTTTCCATAGGAACAAGGAACAAAATTCAAATACTATCAGGACCTGAGAATATACCAGTATGATAATTTGATTATTACAACGTTTAATATTTTGACTTAAGAGCTACCTAAAGTAGTTCCATATGTAAAAAGTACGATAATTTGATTTGACTCTCTGACTCTCTCTCTCTCTGACTCTCTCTCTCTCTCTCTCTCTCTCTCTCTCTCGCCCCCTCTCTCTCTCTCTCTCTGCCCCCTCTCACACAGACACACACTCATTTATTTCTTTAATTCATTTCATTATGTTCGATTGAATCATATTACCGTTATTGCTTCCGCGTGCTAACCCCCTTATCAATATTTTCCCTACCTTTTTTCTTTTTCTTTTTTATTATATTTTTCAGTGTAGCATGTCATTTCTTCCTTTTCTATCTTCCAGATAAAAAAAATGGAATGGTGCATTATTTAGCTGATGTGACGACACGTATTGGAAATAAAAATTCGGTGGATATGCAACACCGGATAATCAGATTTACATTTTTAGATTCAATCTTGGACAATTTGGACGGCCTCATTTTTAAACAAAGGGTGTTGCACGATGATAATTGTCGAAGATTAAAGAACAAGAATATTAAAACTATAGCTTTGAATTATATTCGAACTATGATATTTAAAAATGAAATATCCATAGTAATAGCATTGAAATTCGACCAAAAAATGGCAAATATTTGTACATCTCAAAAGTAAACAAACCAAGACACTATTACCTTTACCCAGGCGATGTTGGGTAGCCGCTTCTAGTAAAATATATAAAAAGTTGGCGAAGTGGCCTATTGTCGGTATCAACCGGAAAGTGAGGGAGTTTATCCCATTTTCGCTAGCGCAGGGACATTGTTTTTGCCGAGGTGGAGCGCCACACCAACCGTCAGATCCTCACTTTACCGCAAAGATCAGATCACCCAATCTGTTCTACTCATGCGCTGAGTAGCGGGAACGGTATCGAACCAGGAACCGTGGCTTTGCTTGGCGGGTGCTCTACCGAATTAGCATAACCGACCCTTATTTAGAAATATGTACTTGCCAAAAATATTAGTCATGTTTCGAATAAGATATATTTTTTTAATAGGAAACCGATCCTATATTTTGATTACCGTTGGAGCAAATGTAAAATATCCGGTAATCTGAACATAAGCTACATAAATAAGAGTAACCTCCCTTGTTAGTTTCACTTATTAGTGCGTGCGCATTATTTGAAATGAACTTAATAGTTATTAAGAACACATTTTATGATATTTTCGTGTTAAAACATGCAGTTGTATTGATTCAAACAAATTCGTATTTTCAGTGTATATTTACGGTGAAATGAAAATGGCCGACCAAAATAGACGGATTCCTCAAAGTGAAAACAGATTACTCTCATTTATGTAGCTAATGTTCAGATTACCAAATATCCTATATAAGGAGGTGTCCGATCTGTAATGGTTATCGTCGTAGGAAATAAGAACGGCGAGAGGATTTCAAATCCTGGACACGGCTGTTTGCATTTCACATAGCGCTAATAAACTTGAGAAAGGTATGAATCCACATTCTCCCTCCAGCTACGGGTAAATAGGACGACAGACTAGACTCTTCAACTTTGGTTAGGCAACCATTATAGGAGAATGAAAGTGGGAAGCGCGTGGTGTAATCGTTAAAGTCATGGGAATGGACTCGTCGGACCGAGTTCAAATCCTTGATGTGGTTATTGCATTTCACTTAGCACTAATACCCTTGGGAAAGGTATGAATCCTACTCTCCCTCCAGCCATGGATAAATAGTAGCGCAGACTAGTCTCTTTAACCTTGGTTAGGCAACCGGTCTAGGAGGAGGAAAACTCTGAATTCAAACCTGTTGAACTCTGCTTGAGAAATTGACCTTGTGTCACATCCTGCTCGTGCGGATGGTTTGGTAAATATATATAGGAGAATGAAAGATCTGACTTTAAACTTGTTAATCTCTGCTAAAGAAATTGACCCTGTGTCATTTGTGCATTTGTACATCACAAAAGTAAACAAATCAATAAGACCCTCCTTCTACCCAGGCGATGCTGGGTAGTTGCTTCTAGTAAAATATCAGTCGTGTTTGAATAAAATAAATTTTCATTGAAAACCGATCCCATATTTTGATTTGTGTCTCGCTCTTTTCAGTTTTTTCCTTCTGTTTTCTTTGTTCTTTATCTCATTTTTATATAGTTTTTTTTTTTTATTAAAAGAGAGAAGTCAAAAACCGAATCGAAAAATAACACACACAATGCTGGAAAAGAATCAACACAGTTAACGTGTTTATGCAAAAAGAACGAGAATAAGCAAAAAGGAAAAAAAAAAAGAAAGAAAAAAGCCCGATGAAAAAGCAATCAGTTTACTCGTCTACTGTTCACAACACAAACGCGTGGTGTGCGTTCTTATTTGCATCTGACGCCCCGCTGTTTCGTTTGTCTGAATCCTGAATGAACAACTTGGATGCTGTTGATTTGCAAAATAGTACAGAGAGCGAAACAAAGCAAACAGCACAGAAGTAAATATATATGATTTGAAAAAAAATAAAAAGAAAAGAAATATATAAAGAAATAAGGACAGAAAAAGACGATGAAGAAATATTAGCGCCAACAAGAGTGAAGAATGATTTTACAACAACAAATACGATATTGGCTAACTCTAAACTGAATGGAATAGAAATATTGTAAACATATGAATCCGTTCCAGTTGCTCCATTAAAGCTTAGTAAAATACGAGCACACATTATATATATATATATTCAATTTCTATAATTCTTTTATAATTCATTATATATATAGAATTGGCCCCGAAACGGTTTGCACACTTTCTCTTCTGATGAGCCTATTTCAGTTGTAAACATCGTTTGTTTTTTTCATTATATCTTATTCATACTGTCGGATTAATTTCCATTTTATTTTCACACACACACACACATATATATATATATATATATATATATATAATATATATATATATATATTCAATTTCTATAATTCTTATATAATACTCCCTTCCAAAACTCTCTAAAAACAATTTCTTCAAACAAGAAATCTTCTCCTGGCCATGACCTAAGGTCGAAAGTAGTTGAGAATAAATAACATAAGAAATATTCCTGTTTGTCTTATCATTTTTGTTCATACTATATATATATATATATATATATATATATATATATATATATATATGGGGGGAGTAAAATAGGGAATTAAATCGACAGTATGTAGAAAAATAGAAAAACACAAAGTTTCCAAAAAGATTGTGAAAGTTGCTAAAACTGAAACATTATAGCGTCCACGTTACCATCAAGAATACATCCATCTTTTGTGACACATCTTCTGTTCCCTTTTTTTCTACACACACATTCACACACACACACACACACACACACACATATGAAGTGGTCAAACAATCTGTTTGAAAATGGCGAAGGCCGCCAATTTTTTGGGAGATTATGTGCTTAATTAAAGTCATACCTAATTTGTCAATTAATTAATTATAATTAAATGAATTAGGCGTGCATATCAGTTTAAATGTAAAGCGTAAACAAATCGAGAAAAAGTGGATCTCTGTATGTACATTTCTGCCTACTAGGCCTCATCAGCCCTGTCTATAGTTCTGCTGATGAGGCCTAATATGTTGAAATGTACATACAGAGATCGACTTTTTCTCGATTTGTTTACGCTTTATATCTAAACTGATATGTACGCCTAATTCATTTAATTATAATTAATTAATTGACAAATTATGTATGACTTTAATTAAGCACATAATCTCCCAAATATATATATATATATATATATATATATATATAAACAAGTCACTCCACTAAAAAAATGTTGAGAGTAACAAAGATGTACTACAAAAGACCCCGTACTACATACAACTCGCTAATCCACTCTTCGGGCGAGTGGGTGTTAACAATAGCTACGGTGAAGGTTAAAGGTGATTTTAAAAAAAGCTTGTTTAGGGAAGGTTTACATTAGTGTTTCTCAAAGTGGGCGGTACCACCTATGGGGGGCGGTGGAAAGATCTACGGTGCGGTGAGGCAAAAAGTGGGTGATGGTGTGACATGGTTACATATGGAGAAGTTTATAATGCACAATCTAAATGACAATATGAATATGTATTTATATCCGGGTTAGCTCAGTCAGTAGAGAGTTCGGCTAGCAATCTCAAGGTTCATAGTTCGATACCGGTTCTCGCCAACTCAGCGTATGAGTAGCACAGAGATCTGTGCTGCAATGTAAGGAACTGGTGGTAGGTGTGACGCTCCACCACGGACGCAAAACCAATCTCCTTGATCTAGCGCTAATGAAAATGGGATAGACTCCCTCATTGAGTGGCTGATACCGACTTTAGGCCACCGTGACGACTTTACTTTTAGTTTTGTTAGGTCTGCCGAAATCAGAGATCTATTTCATGTAAAGCAAAGAGCAAAGATGTAAATAAATATGACATTTTTTTTAGATATATAAAGAAATAAAAAAAAAGAAGAAATATTTGTGCCAACTAGAGTGGGGAGGATTTTACAACATCACATACGATATTGGCTTACAGTAAATTGAATGGAAGGCAGATATTGTAAACAATGAAATCGTTCCAGTTACTCCATTAGATATTACTGTCACATACACCCACCACACCATATACATACATATATATACATATATATATATATATATATATATATATATATATATATATATATATATATATATCAACTTAAAGCTCTCGATATAAATGTACATGAGTGGGAGAAGATAGCTCCGAATCCTGTGGTTTGGAGGAGACTTCTTCATGGCGGCTGTAAGGGGTTCAAGGTAAGGCGACTCGGGCACTTCACCCTGAAGCGGGCTTTATACAACCGGCACATGACGGACGTCCTGGACACATTCCCTATACTTACGCCTAACATATATGTGATGTATGTGGCAGAGTTTGTCTGTCGAGGGCCGGACTGCTTAGACACGTACGGTCCCACACGAGAAAAAGCCGGGGATCGTATTCGTGCAGCAGGTCGCGTCAAAGCTGGACTCTGAGCCTGCTCACAACCGAACTTATGAAGAAGTGGCAATTATCACACACACACACACACACACACACACACACACACACACACACACATATATATATATATATATATATATATATATATATATATATATATATATATATATAAACCAAACGATGTTATAAAAAGACCTCGTACTAAGTACACTCAACTTGGTTTCGTGCGAATGTACTCTTTAGTCGAGTTAACCATAGCTCAGGTGAGAGTTAGGGGTGATAAAATAGTTAGGGGTGATAAAAAAGCCTGTATAAGGGGGCGGTGGAAAGATCTAGGGCGTGGTTAGTCAAAATAAAGGCGATGTAGTGACAGGGTGGCATTTGGAGGTGTTAATAATTTGTTTGAAAAAAAGTATTAATGACAAAATATGTCTCATAAATACTAAGTTACAGAAATACGTATGCAGTTTATACAAAATGAAACTTACATAATAATTAAGCAATGAATGTTAGTTGTGTTAGGTTTTACGAAATAAGAGATCTATTTTATTTAAAGTAAACAGCGCAGAGGTAAATATATAGTTTTTTTTAATATGTAAAGAAATATCAATGAAAGGAGGGGGAAATATCTGGGCCAACAAGAGTGAACGATGATTACGGTAATGGAATAGAAATATAGTAAACATATGAATCCGTTCCAGTTATTCCATTAAAGATTAATGGCACACACACACACAACACACACACACACACACACACACATATATATATATATATATATATATATATATATATATATATATATATATATCACAGTTACCATTAAATCAACCAAGCAAATAAGTATAAAATCTTATTTACTTCTGGATTTTTTCCTAAAACCGATCAAAAAGTGTTCAATATATATATATATATATATATATATATATATATATATATATATATATATATATATATATATATATATATAGAATGGAAAGGAATTGAATCCGACAATATAAGAAAAATGAGTAAAGAAAGGAAATGTAGATGGATAAAAATGAGTTTAATCGATATCATTTACACATGTGTTTCGGTCCGTTTATCAAAATGTATACGGATTACGCTATTATTATTATTATTGAAATTGAAATAATGATAATAATAATAATAATATAATAATAATAATAATAATAGGAAAAATGTAAAAATATCATATTTTTACATTTTTCCTATTATTATTATCATCATTATTTCAATTTCATCTGATTATTTTAATAATAATAATAATAATAATAATAATAATAATAATAATAGCGTAATCCGTATACATTTTGATAAACGGACCGAAACACATGTGTAAGTGATATCGATTAAATTCATTTTTATCATCTGCATTTCTTTTCTTTACTCATTTTTCCTCATATATATATATATATATATATATATATATATATATATATATATAAACAAGTTGCCCGAAGTTTAATTTTAAGAGATATTGATTTAATTTTAGCATAAAAAGATTATTCATCCGTCTATTTGTATTATTGCGTTTATTATTTTTGTTAATGGCTGTTGTAAACGTAGGAATTGCACTTTTCAAACGAGACAGACTCATCATTTTCTTACGATTCCATTTTCCGTCCTTCCTTCCTTGCTGTTGTATTTGCATTCAATGTTTCAGCTTGTTTTGTTTTGTTTTTTTCGTCCTTCCTATCTCAACTATATCCCACTCTGTCTAATATTCCTCAACAATGAATCGAACTGACAAAGTTACTTAATCAAAGAAACGCATTAACATTTTATCGGTCTGAGATTAAAATTAAAATGGACATTTTCGAAAACAAAATCAATTGATATATTAAAAAAAATGCCATCAGTTGAAAGCAATCTGTGTTTCGATTTATTTTCATTCAAATATTTCTGTGTAATCGAATTTTCCAAATTACTCAACAATTTGTCAGTTTTTTTTTATTCCACTTTATGGATAATTTCTAATTCATCTTTAAATAAAGCATTCATTTAAAATTCCGAACTTGATATTTGATAAGACTTTTGCTTTTCTTACATTAATTCCTATTATATATATATATATATATATATATATATATATATATATATATATATGAGGAAAGAATGAATAAGAAAAGAAAGAACAGAATGGATAATAAAAGATGAATTTAATCAATGTCACTTACACATGTGTTTCGGTCAGTTCCTGTCTGTGTAAATGGTTTAAACTATTATTATCATTAAAAATAATTATTATCATTCAAAATAAAATTTCACTCTGATGAAGGTCGAATTTTCTCTGTGTACGGAATATTTTCACATTTTTTCTATTATTATTTCATTTCATTTGTTTATTTAATGATAATAATAGTTTGAACTGTGTACACAGAGATGAACTGATGAAATAAAATTGTTAAACAGGAGATGTGTTTTTGTTTAATTCAACATGCATATATATATATATATATATATATATATATATATATATATATGTAAAAATGGGATCGGAAATGAATCCGACAATATGAGGAAAGAATGAATGAAGAAAGGAAAGAACAGAATGGATAATAAAAGATGAATTTAATCAATATCACTTACACATGTGTTTCGGTCAGTTCATAAAGTGAAGTCGTCGGGATGGCCTATTGTCGGTATCAGCCAATCAGCGAGGGTTTCTATCCCCTTTTCACTCGCGCTAAACCAAGGAGATTGATTTTGCGTCTGAGGTGGAGCGCCACACCTAGAATCAGCTCCTTACTTTACCGCACAGATCCCTGTGCTACTCATACGCTGAGGTTTCAAGCCGAACGCTCTACCGACTGAGCTAACCCGATATACATACATATATATATATTGTCATTTAGATTGTGCATAAAACAAGATATTTTTTTTTACTTCTCCACATGTAACCCTGTCAGCCCATCACCCTCTTTATTGCCTCATCACCCCTAGATGGAGGGGAATAGTCTGATGCATACCTTTTCTTAAGCGTATAAGAGTTATGTGAAATTCAAACAGCCTCATCCATGATGTGAACTCATCTCTCCATTTAAGTAAGTAAGTAAAGTAAAGTCGTCGGGGTGGCCTAAAGTCGGTATCAGCCAATCAGCGAGGGAGTCTATCCCCCTTTTTCCTAGCGCTAGAGGAAAAGATTGTTTTTGCGCCTGAGGTGAACCCATCTCGCCATGTCCATGTACAACGACGATAACCATTACAACACTGAACCCTCTTTTTATAGGATGTGTTAAATTCCTTCGCGAAGAGTCGAATCCGAGACGTTTTCTAATTAGACGCAAATTACCATTACCAGACAATGAACAAGATAGTGGTGGCATTTTGAGACTGACTTTATCGCTGCTAGTCAACACTCGTCTTAAAACTCTAGAGTAGAATCAAAGTTTAGACACGAGCTGAAAGTAAATGAATCGTTCTCACAAAGCCACCATTATTTTTCAAGTTAATTTTCTTCTCTGTAACAATAGAGATTGTCTAATTAGCACGGTACATCACATTGGCGGAAAAGTGATAAATAACGTCGGGAAGACGTCAATCAACTCTTCACACTCAAGTGGGGAAAACTGCGTCGTGAACTCGATCGTTGTCTGCGAATTTCTTCACAATTCTGTCGCCTGTCAAGTGTCCGCAGGTGGTCACGCAATGGCTATTTGCCTGGAATTGTCGCCATGTTTCATTACTGGATAAACTAAACAATTATTCAGGATATAATAATTCAACTATTCCTTCCTGAAATGAGGTGATAAAGAATTGTCGCAGTTGCAACAAATATTCTAACGAGTATATTCATAAGCAATTGAATCTTCAACTTAAATACATCTTAGAGTACATTATTTCCATTTATAGAACTTTCACTTAATTTCAAAAACACATATTCATAAACGTAATTACCCATTGGCATAAAACTTTCTCACATAAACGGACAAACACATAAACGAAAACACACACACACACACGCAATTATATATATAAAAGTTGTGTCAAAAAAGTATCGAGATTTTTTGTACTTTTTGGCACATTGTATTCTGAAATAAAATAACGTTCAATCCATTCTTCATTTCTGTTTTGGTAAATACGGTTTCAAACTCGGCACTTTTATGACACACCTTGTATTCTAAAAAAGAAAATTAACGTTCTATTCATTGTTCATTTCTATCTTGGTAAATTCAATCTCGATACTTTTATGCCACACCTTTATATATATATATATATATATATATATATATATATATATATATATATATATATATATATATATATGCACAACATGTGAGGAATCGAATCACTCACTGCTGACTCTCATCTATCGTTCACGATAGGAGAGTCCACCATATATATATATATATATATATATATATATATATATATATATATATATGGAAGCACCATTCGCTTTGGGCTCTCAGCCTTACAGGAGTCACATCAACTGATCTCCCAAGAATTCTTGTGGAATAGCAAAATACATTTTATATATATATATATATATATATATTATATATATATATATATAGAAAATTTACTTTTACACCGCCGGGGGGTATTTTTATTTTGTACTAGTATATATAATGGAGAAAGAATATTAGAAGTTTTACCATATAAAGATGCTCAATGCTTAAATAGCTGAACATGTTTAAAATCATAAATGAAATATATGATGTTAATTTTCCATAACTATAGTTTCATGCGTATTATTCAATCTTCAGACGCTTAAATGTTAAAATATTTAAAAAGAAGATTGTCCAGCGTTTATAAAACGTGATGCGCGCTCAAACGATGGGATTTTATTACGTAAGACTTATATTTAAAAACATAAACATGATGACGTCTTAATGCACGCGTTGTCCAGATTGAAAATTTTTATATATATATATATATATATATATATATATATATATATATAATCCAAAAATCCGGAGAAGAAATCTTCCTTAGGACTTAGATATTTTTTTAAAAAGTGTCGTAGTTTGCAGAGCTCAATGTGTGGTCTTATTGTCAGAGTCCCAGTGTAAATAATATAAGTAAAAATTATAAATGAAGATTTAGATTTTTAGAATTGTAGCCTATTTTAGGAAGCTTAGACCAAGTGTCTAGTGTTTACAATCATCAGATGCAAATATATATATATATATATTTACATATATATATATATTTACATATATATATAAAATAAAACAATGTGTGTGTGTGTGTGTGTGTGTGTGTGTGTGTGTGTGTGTGTGTGTATGGTAGCAAAGGCATAAAAGCAGGGGTGCTCGGAAATTGAGCTTTTGAATATCTGTAAAATAATTCATCCGATTGCCTGGAAATCGGGAATTAAGATTTGACATATATTTATATTCAGTATATTTATGCAACTACTTGTTCTTAATTTGGATTTACATTAAAAGAAATAAACTTAGAAAGATCAATTGCAATCAATAATTTATTAACAATTCCCAATATAATCAACAGAATTATGCAAATTAGCTAATATCAAGATTTTAGATTTTAGGCGTTAAATTTCATAATCTGATTGTAATGAGATGAAGGATGAAACAAATACTTTCAAATAAGAAGAAAAATTAAAAAGAACTACACCCGCCCCCCCCCCCCCCAAAAAAAAAACAAAACAATTGATTCAGAAACCGATACAATAGAATGTTGCGGATGTTAGAAAAGTCAAAATAAATGAGAGACAGTCGCCTTGTTCCTGGCTTGAAGCTTTCTTGACAAGAAAAGAGTGTCATTAATTTGCACTTTAATGTATTGCGTGATAATTAAAATTTAGTGATGTCGATGGAAGAAAATTTATTTTTTATATCGGATTTTTCATTAATTTTTGCTTTGTTTTTTTTTACTTTTTACTTCTTACTTTTTTTCTTTTTTTCTTTCTTTCTTTTTTATTTTATTTTCTATTTTATTTTATTTTTATCTGTCGGCTTTGTGTGTGATTGAGCTAGACTTGCACTATTTGAATATTTTATGATTTTGTAGAAATTGATTGTTCTCTGCCTGTGAATGATTGTTTGCCAAATTGAATTCCTCTCAGACGGCAGACACACAGACACCCAGAGTCACATGTAGAGACACACATAGACACGTACATATAAACTCAGAGGGATCTCACACAGAAACACACAGATAAACAGGCACACACAAACACATATATATATATATATATATATATATATATATATATATATATATATATATATATATATATATATACCAAACTTGTTGGTAAATTCTCGCGGTGAGAAAAAAAACAGCAAATAGTTTGATTGTAAAAAATATACTACCAAACATTACCCGGGGAGAAAAATTTTGGGGGAAAAAAAGAAAAGACCGAGATAATCGTACCAACCAAAAATAATCTTTTGGTACAATATTTGGCCAAAAGAAAAAAACTATATATATATATATATATATATATATATATATATACAAGGAAAATGGAAGTGAATACGACAGTGTCTAAGTAAATAAAAACTAGAAAAACAAGTTTTTACGAAATAGTTGTCAATAGTTTCTTTTGACAGAAATAATGGTCCCGACGATGGTTTTGTAAAAAAAAAAACCTGCATTGTCAGCTTGATAAACATAACCTATCATTGTAACTTATCTTTTGTTTTTTTTCCATATTTTGCATTTTTAGCTTCATCAGACGGGTTTTAAAAATACCAGTCTGATGAGGCTAAGACTCATTTTTTTAGTTTCTGGTTGAAATAAAAAATATAAGTGGATGGCGGTTTGTTAAGTTTTACTTTCTTTGAAAGTTAAATATTATTCTGCATATAATTTAATTTGGTGGTTATTATAAATTGAGCTCTATTTAGGGATTTATAAAAAAATCCTTGTATGGCATATATGTTTGTACATATAAGAGCATACAGTATGGTTATACAGGGAGACCTGACTATGCCAAATAGAATCATCCCTTACTTATCAGTCATTTGGATTACATTACACACACACACACATATATATATAAGGGAATCTAAACCGTTTAAAAATAATAGACTCTTCAAATTAAAAAAACAACAACAAAAAAACAACAACTAAAAGACCTAAAAAACGAACTAAAACCAACTCATTTACCCATGATGACGACTGAAGAAACAGTCGAAAGCGCTTGGGCTAACAGCATGGGAAATATCCTATTTTAACTGGATCCCTATATATTTGGTTGGTTCATAGTCTCTTAATTAAGGTCAATTTCTTAAGCGGGGTTCAACAAGTTTGAATTCATAGTTTTCCTTCTCCTAAACTGGTTGCCTAACCAGGGTTAAAGAGCCCAATCTACCCTATTATTTATCCATAGCTGAAGGGAGAGTAGGATTCATACCTTTCCCAAGGGTATTAGCGAAAATTGAAATGCAATTATCACATCTAGGATTTAAACTCGGGACGAGTCCATTTCCCATGACTTGAACCATTACACGACGCGGTTCCACGTTAGGCAATATGCCACGGATAATGTCCCTTACTTATTAGTATGAAAGCTCTCACTTACATACATAATTACATACATACACTCACATAGATGCCTTTACATTTTTGTTAGATATTACACTATAAGTGTTCCGAATCATTAGTTAAAGCCTGGAAAATAGCAAATTATTAATTAATTTGCTATGTGTACATAATTTAATTGATTTTAAAAATGTGTTAGCATTATTGGTGATTATATTGTATGGTATTGATTTGTTTCATGTCTATATTCTATGGTATAATTTCATTTCCCACAAAAAATAGAGAATATCCTCCATGTTGACATTTTCAAACAGATCTTTCATATTGTTTGTTTTAAAATAACGGTTTCTGATGTGAGCAAAAAACCTGCATTCCATGAATAAGTGTTTAACTGTCAAAGGTATTTGACATGTTTTACATTGCGTTTGTTGTTCTTGTTTGAGAATATAGGAGTGCGTTAATTTTGTATGACCAATGCGTAATCGGGACATAATGACTTGTTCCTTTCTAGACTTCCTTAAAGTTGGTCTCCAGCCTCCCATAGTAGGTTTGATTAAGAAGAGTTTATTGTGGATGTTGTTGTTCCAATGTTGTTGCCATTTTATATGTAGGAATCTATTAATTTTAGGTTTCAAATCAGTATATGGTATCTTGAAATTGTCCGGAATCAAATCTAGAGCCAATTTAGCTGCGGAGTCAGCTCTTTCATTCCCCCTCACTCCCATATGGCTTGGGATCAGCATATCATAATCTCCTTAGAGTTAGACATCGTCTAATCTATTCAAGAGCTTAATGATGAGAGGGTTTTCCAGTTTTTTTTATTTCTTAATGATAGTAGGACAGAGAGCGAGTCTGAGAAGATAATATATTTTTGTGGTTATTTTCATAAATTATGTCAAGTGCTAGATCTATTGCCCGGGTTCCAGATGAAAAAATAGAATTTTAATTTGGGGGAGCTTTTCTTACAATTTCTTTATATTCAAAAGTCGTTGCGTAAGTTTATTAATGAGTATTTAATTTATAGTAAAAAATAATTAATATCTAAAATAAATACTATCTATTAACCATGTCTCTATGAAAATCTGAACTTTGTTTGCATCAAAATAGCCCATGTTATTGGTGCGTTTAAAATTCTTCAATGTGTCCCATATATCACTAAGGAATAAAGGTTTATATGATATATTGTGTGGTTAATTTGCAAAACGGTTTTAACAAAACCGGGTTTAATAAATAATTACTTGGCGTTATTGATCTCTAATTATGTTTTATTCTCCAACGTATTGATATCAATCCTTTAAAATATTTTATATAGAAACCAATTAGATTATAATCAAAATAAGTAATATTTTTTATATGCGTTCTTATTTAATTTCGTTACCCTTTCTAATTTGATATATATCATTACATTACAACTTAAATACTTAGGTCTAGATCTTCCATATACAGGGTGACCCAAACAACAGACTTTTTCTTTTGAATGTCAGACCTGTTTCTTGGGTCACCATATATATATATATATATATATATATATATATATGGGACTCCTAATTTCGACAACACTTTGCACAGAGCCAATATATATATATATATATATATATATATATATATATATATATATATATATATAGGTTTCGTTGAATTGAACAGACAATTCCTGTCTGACAAATCTTTCGTTGATCCGTTCTAATCTTCGGGCCATCCTTCTGGTGTCAGGGTGCAAAATTCTAACTGAAAATACACACACACTACATAGAGAAAAAAATAAACAAAAACTTCAAATAATTGAAGCTTTATATACAAAACAAAAAAAACCTACCCTAAACAAAATAAACTTTGAAGTAAGTCAACATATCCTAAAATGCTTATAATTTTCTACCTACATTACTTCCATTATTCCCCCCCCCTTATCACAACTTGTGCCCACCCTTCCAACAAAAAAAATCACCACTGCTTTGATATTACCTCCCACTAATTCCTTGCTTCTACTCGTTCTCGTTAAAAACGAGACATGAAAACTATTCCATCGTTTCCCACCTGAGGATGGCAAAATGTATTGCCGAAAGCGCTAGTGTTGAAACCTTCGGTGGACTGGTATACCAGTTCCACCTTGACACCAGAAGAATGGCCCGAAGATTAGAACGGATCAACGAAAGACTTGTCAGACAGGAATTGTCTGTTCAATTCAACGAAACCTCTATAAAAGAAAAAATGCTGCCTAAATACACTTATATAATTATATATATATATATATATATATATATATATCGGATGACAAAAAAAAACACCTGTCTTTTATAAAAAATACTGATCTTTTTTGGGATCACCCTATACTTGCTAGTGTAGAAAATTAAATAACCTTATTTTCTTAACAAGGGAGAAACTGTAGAGAAGCTGAAATAATTGAATTATTTAAACGTAATTTTGATAAGTTAATTTTACTTGAGCTAAACTATAACAGCAATTACCACACCTGAATTACATATATATAATAAATAATAACTCTATGGACGACATTTTTTTCTCTTATATAAAATGATATTTTTACACCCGGAAAAAAGGTGTCATATATTGGATCTACATCAAATTCTGGTCGATTTGATTCTGCTTCTGCTTCAGCTTCATCTTCATCTTCCACACTGCCACATAGATGACGATGCCAACAACGCTGCTCAAGTGTAACATGTACACCAGTACATATCTATATACCGATATAGCAAATTAGGCTAAAATCGAACTCATGACCAAGAATGCATTGTTTCAGTGACGTCATTCAATACAACACCAGATGAGATGTAATCGATAAATCAATTGAAAATATGTAATTATACATTGTCATGATATTGATTCACGATATCTGATAGGAACAGAAAAAGAGAGGCGTTCCCTTCGAATTTATCAACCGTTTTATGTATATTGGCATAAAAACGAATATATATATATATATATATATATATATATATATATGTGTGTGTGTGTGTGTATCTGGTGCCTGTGTCTCTGGTGTGCCTGTGGTACTGTTGTATATGTGTGTGCATGAGATGTGTCATGTGCATTATATATATATATATATATATATATATATTATCGGTGTGGGGATAAAACAGGTAATTCAGTTTTTAAAAAAAAATCAAACTAACATCTGGGGAAAAATAATTTTTTTAAAAAGAAAAGACCGGCACATCCGTATTTTCTGAAAATAATCATTAGGATCGTATGTATTGGCCACAAGAAAAAAAAAAAAAAAACACCGGCGGAGTTTTATATGTAGAAAGTGCTCAATACATTAAGTAGAGCATGATTATAAGGTCCTAGAATATGTCAGACATTATCTACCTAGGTTTCACCCGAATGGTTTTTCAGAATTATCTTGAAGAATCATTTGAGTGAAACCTAGGTAGACTCATGTAGGTCTTTATTATATATATATATATATATATAAAAACACAGAGTTTCTTCAAATATATATATATATATATATATATATATATATATATATATAAGTAAAGTCGACGGGGCGGCCTAAAGTCGGTATCAGCCAGTCAGCGAGGGAGTCTATCCCCTTTTAAATAGCGCTAGACCAAGGAGATTGTTTTAGCATCTGAGGTGGAGCGCCATACCTATCATCAGCTCCTTACTTTACTGCACAGATCCCTGTGCTACTCATACGCTGGGACCAGTATCGAGGAACCTTGTGGTTTCTAGCCGAACGCTCTACCGACTGAGCTAACCCGCCCTATAATAATAAGAAGAATAATATGAAATTACTATCAGGACATGTTATATGAGCATAAATATATACAAAAACATGAGGTGTGTCTAGATAGTATGAAAACTGAATAAAACATTAATTTTCCTCAAAACAAATTCTTTATTATTCAATAGATATTCCACCGAGTTGTCAATTGGTCGAAGCATCACTAAAGAACATGAGTTGTGTTTCTCATAATGTTTTACATGTTCTAAAATTGTAGACTTGAGTATCTTTTTAAATTCAGAAAACTAAAACGAAGTAGCGAGCAGTGGTAAATATTGAAGGTGACGTACTTGTAAAATCCTGTGTTTTGCCAAAAGTTAATTATTGAGAATTGGCATTTTGTCTAGACGTCTAGACAGAATTATTTTATTATATAATTTGCTCATCTGTGCAATGTCCTCGTTTAAATTGCAAATTAAATAAATTTAATTCTTCTGTTTCGATAGTTGATTTTTAGCACACCACATATACATTCAAACAAGTGTTATTAAAGGTGACAACTAATTTGCAACGAAACTATTAATACTTGTAAAGCTGGCTTAGAAATTGTCTAATAATTTTATTTTTCGTGAGCTTTGAACCATTATGGGTAGAATTTTACGAAAACAAATCAAAAAATAAAAAAAACTGCCAGAGGCCTTTAATTTGAGTAAAACAAGGATTAGTGCCAAATACAATTTACATACATAAATACCTATATTCTGGATATAAACTCTGTTTGCATGCACATAGATAGATATACAGATAGATAGATAGATAGATAGATAGATAGTTAGATAGACACATATATATATATAAATATATATAAATATATATATATATATGAATATATATGTATATATATATATATATATATATATATATATATGTGCATAAATTACAAACGAAAATCCACATTTACAAACAATTACATCACCCAAATATATATGTATGCATATATATAAATGCAGAGACCTAACATTTACATATATAGAAACATTACATATATTGACATACATACGTTTGCAGAGATAAATACATAACCGCTGAATGAATACACTGATTTTTTGCACACACACACACACACACACACACACACACATATATATATATATTATTAATATATATATGACAAATCGCACATATTTAATGTTTATAAATTCATAAAAATCACATATATGGACACTTACCAAAAGCATATATATATATATATATATATATATATATATATATATACTAGCAAATATATGCACCCTCCGGGTGCAAGTATTTAAGTTTTAATGTAATAAAATATTGTATTAAATTAGAAAGGCTAATGAAACTAAATAAGAATACAGATAAAAAGATTTGAAACAGAGGGAGTATAATAAATGATTTGAAACAGAGGGAGTATAATAAAAGATGGAACAACTGAAACTTACTCTTCTATCACTCTCGTCTTTCATTGTTATTTTTTCTAATTTAAGTATTTAGTTATAACAGGAAGTAAAGAATAAAATGACAGTTATTTTATCTTGTTAATGGATGTCATTTAAGATTCATTGAAGAGATGTTTGCTTATATTCATTAAAATAAAACCAAACAGTTAGAAATCAATAATACTAAGCACATATTTATTAAATTCGATTTATTAATATTAATATGCAAATTAGCCTTCCCGTTCACACTGTAAACCGCTATTTTGTTGTATATATAAATATAATTGCATGTTGTCAGTATGTAGACATAGTTAACAGTATTAATAATGTAAGACAATTTTATTAATAATTGAGGTTTAGATAAATATAAAATCATGGAGAATGTGATGTCAATAACTAAGAGAATTATGACTTGAGTAGGAATATAGTTTCGGTTACAGACAGAAAAACACACAATCTCCATTATAATAAGATATATATGACAAATTGCACATATTTAATGTGTATAAATTCATAAAAATCACATATATGGACACATACCAAAAGCATATATATATATATATATATATATAGGAACTTTTCGTCTTACCCGATGAATGCTTTCAGCAAGAAACCGCTGGTTGTAATACCGTTCCCGTAATTAAATAAATAAAAGCAAAAACT
>CM042138.1:14039026-14044026 GCA_023376005.1 Doryteuthis pealeii | reverse complement strand
AGTGGGTACTTATCCATATCTTTACTCACCCTGAAAACCATCAGCCAATCAAAACCCAGGACGTGAACTTGCCAGAGTTCATAGTGGAATAACCCAAAGCTGAATATAAACCACCTACCAACACTCTAGAGTTTGTTATGCATTCAACTTGTAACAGAGATGAATACTTGACACAAAATCTAACAAATAATCCAAATAATCCTAGATTAATTTTCGACAGTAGCGTATCTACCATTAGCTAGATAAAAAAAGCAGATTATTGGTTGTTCAATATTATGGTATCGCTAAACTGTTAAGTGTTTTAACGCCATCATTGGTCTGTTGAAAAGGACTTAAAGTAAGTAAGTCCTAAGCTATGCAATTCATTGGTAAGTGAATAAGTCCTGAGTTATGGAATCCTACGTAGTGTCAAAGGTCCAGTGATTTACTCCTATGTTCCGTCGTCCACGAAGGTTCAGAGCAGCGTGTGTAGGTATGACCAGAACAGCCTGTATAAATATTATAGCCACAGCAGACTACTGCCAGTGGTTGGCCAAGAAGTTGGTCACATGGTTCTCGGCGAGTCTATAAATAGTATAGCAATTATTTTGTTAACACCAGAATGCAAATTGACCACACAATTTATTTTGTAAACATTTATTTCTGTGAAATTAGTTGCTGAGTTTGAAGTTCGGACTATTTTCCATTTAACCATAGGTTCGTTGTTTGAGTTAATGATTGACCAGTAATACTTGGATAATTCCGTTTGGTTAGATAGTGTGGGATTATTAAAAGAATGTCTGTGGGTGTAGTACTTTTGTTTGAATGGTCCTGCAGTAATTCCGAGGTAGTGCTTGGTGTTTTCCGGGTCGTTTTTAGTTGACACCTGGGCTTCATATATTATGTAGCTGGCTAGACAGTTTTTATCTAAGGGGCATTGTTGAGTGTACCTACAGTTGCCTTTCCCTGTGTTCAGGTTGCTATCTCTAGTTCTAAAGTTATTTGAGTTTGTGTTAGTATTTTCCTCTGCATCTAATTTCTTGTGATATTCATTTAATTTTTTTTGTTATGGGCATTGATCATGTTACTCATATTGGGAGTACATGAGTAGCTAATTTTCAAGGTATTTCTATTAGATATTTTAGTTAATGGGTTGTTTTGGTTAAAGTATTTATTCATTAGATTAAATAAAGTTCTATCTGTGCCTAATTTAGATAATTTGCAATAAGGAGGGTTGAAACAGATTACTTTGCGTTTCTTATTCCTTGAATTAAATGTCCCATTAAGTCTGTTTATTTCCTCTTTACTGATATATTGTAGACTTTCTGTGTATCCACTTTCCCTCAGAGCATCATCATAGAAGGATTTATTGTTTATTAAAAAATACTATTATATAACCCAATTTAGTATTATTAGAGTTATTCGGACTATTGTTCCCATCTTCATTGTTATTTGTACAACGTTTCAATTGGACACCTGGCTGAGTGGATTAGGCAGCTAGGTTAAAAGACAGTTCTAAGTGAGAGTTATCTCTGGTTCCCGAGTTCAATCCTGAGTGAAAGCAGTTAGAAAAATAATTAATTAACACAACTCCTACCCCAGCTATGGTTAGCGGAATGGGAACAGGATACCCCCGTGGAATAAATAAAGGGTTAGGTTCAAACTTCCGTGATGGCTCCCGAATACAACAAGAAAGTTCCCGAGTTGGAAAAGAAGGTTCCCGAGTCCGAGAAGGTTCCCGAGTCCGACAAGAAATACCTGATGAAGGCCGGAGGGTATATCGGCCGAAACTTTGTACAAATAACAATGAAGATGGGAATAATAGTCCGAATAACGCAGATAATACTAATCTTCAAGCCGCATCTCAAACATTCAGAGAAATAATAACCCAATTTGTAGGGTGTTAAACGCACTAACAACATGGACTATGTTGAGGCAAATCTAATTTCGCTTACAGATGGACAGACACCGAATCACCATTATAATAAGATATTCTACATTGTTTTCTAACAAAATATATTTCCTTTTGAACCTATATATGCTATGTAATTGTAAACGGGAAAGAATCCTCCCCTAACACGTCTACCTCTCACTTAGACGAGAGTTGTAATTAAACATGCAACCGAACACGCCGTCGACTACGTTGAAACCAATATCATCTACAAAACCATTATTTAAATTGCATATTTCAGAAATTTTTGGTTTGTCTATTTCCCCATATTCTTCGTGAAAGGTATTCATTTTGACATTCCTTGTTCAATTTAGATTTTTATTTTATTTTTTATTATATTTTTAACTTTTCCAATTGTAGTTTAGAACACCAAGTTATTAAACGAGCACTTCTCTGTTTTCTATATTTGTTTACGCCAGGAACAATGTATGATGGCGAGCGCACACAAAATAAATTATGTGCTATTCTGAGAGTTTTGGCTTCTGGTGTTTGGACTGTTATTTTCGGGTAAACTGTATAACGTGAGAGAGAGAGAGAGAGAGAGAGAGAGAGAGAGAGAGAGAGAGAGAGAGAGAGAGAGAGAGAGAGATAAAACGGCTGTAATGAATTCCCAAGTGACAGAAGCCTAAAAAGCAAACGTTATGTAAACATCTCCTTGTATGGATGCTTATATATATGATCTAATGTTGGCAATTCTAGGGTGTAGAAACACGTAGCAACACACATATGTACACACCGTTCCCGGTGAATATTTGCAAAGAGAAATGGGTTATTATTGAATAGGAATTCTAAAACGTTCCGGGCCACACCCTCAAGGCAAAACAAAATACGATATTAAAAATGAAAAGCACTGTATTATATATATATATATATATATATATATATATATATATATATATATATATATATATATATTTACGATCCATTTTCCGCACACACACACACACACACATATATATGGGGTAAAATATGTAAATTAATATTGACAATATATATGAATACGAAAAACAAAAGGTTCCAAAAATGATGAGTGTATTAAGATGTTTATGCCGACGTTTAAACGTTTTAGTTCATGAGAAACTTTCTTCGGGACAATATGATAAATGTAAGTGAAAACATCCATCACCTTTTGAGCAACAAACATATTTGAATAGCAAAGTCTCTCTCTCTCTCTCTCTCTCTCTCTCTCTCTTCTCGAAAACTAATATATATATGGAGTAGTCAATCAATATATATAGAGAGAGGGGGGGAAAGTGACAGGCAGAATATGAAGGAAGAGATAGGTGTGTTTTAACTTATTTGCAAATTACAACTAATTAGAACCAAATAAAATGGAATCTTTCTCAAACATAACATAATCCCAAGAGTAAGGAATATTTTCGGATCTATTTGTATTATTAAACTAAGTAGGAAAAAAGCCTTATGCAAACAATCATTGATTCACTCAGTTTTAGTATGAATTCGTTTTGTCAGAAATTAAAACCTTCTTCAGGACATTGAAAATTTATATGAGAAAAAGATGAAAGATTTTTCAGTGTATGTTGAATATGTGATAAAAGTTATTTACTTGGAGTTTTTATATGAAAGTCGATGACGCGATGATTGCATGTGAGAGCGAAAATTGATGATCAGAAACCGTCGCATGTCGAACGTGAATTGTCCACGAGTAAATGTTAAATAAGGTTATGACGTATTTCATATGAATATTAATGTGTAGAAAAGAGAAAATTGTTAATTGATAAAATGTTTAGCACACACATACACACACACACACACACACACACACATTATATATATATATATATATATATATATATATATATATATACATATAAGTAAAGTCGACGAGATGACCTAATGTCGGAATCAGCCAGACAGCGAGGGAGGCTATCCCCTTTTTCCTAGCACTAGACCATTTTTTTTGTTTGAGCTGAAGCGTCACACCTAACATCAGCTCCTCACTTTACATCACAGAACACTCTGCTACTCATACTCTGAGTTGGAGAGGGCCGGTATCGAACCAGGAACCTTGTAATTCATAGGCAAGTGAGCTAAACCGGTCATATTTATTCACGCACGCACGCATTCACCCCCCATATATAATATATATATATATATATTTGGGAACAAAATGGCCTTAAATACCATGGGTATCGTGGTTATGGACCATTTCCATTCGCGAGTATGCTCAATAATTAAACATTGAGCTCTCATACGGAACCTGAACTCTACAACAAACTACTGGTAGAGAATTAGGACCCACCTAGAATCACCTTGTACCAAGAAACTTGGTACCTCACCAAAGTATATATATATATATATATATATATATAAAACAAATATATAAAGGTATTACATATCTATTTATTTGATGGCAATAGAACAGTCACAACCTTAGGTTTCATACATGCAAAATCGCATGCATTCATCAGGTGACGTTGATGCGAATACAAGGAAAATAAAAAAATCGAAAAATTCAAAAGGTTTTTACGGGCCTAAGATGTTTATGATTGGATGAAGTGATATGCGTATGTATTAAGTGTATTTGGGGATACGTATGTGTGTTTATGGACAGTGCAAAGGTTATGTATACAAATCGGTTGGTTTCACACACATTCACATTGTTGCGGTGACTATCCAAGGCTATATATATATATATATATAATTTAATATACCAAACTTATTGGTAAATCCTCGCGGTGAGAAAAAAACCAGCAAATAGTTTGAGTGTAAATAATATACTACCAAACATCAACCGGGTGATACATTTTTTTGAAAAAAAGAAAAGACCAAGCTAATCGTACCAACAAAAAATAATCTATTGGTACAATATTTTGGCCAAAGAAAAAAAACAATTTAATATATATATATAATATATATATATATATATATATATATATATAAAAGATATATATATATATATATATATATATTCATATAAAACCGCCAGGAGACTAAAGCTAATAAGTAAAAAGTGCTGAATACCTAAGTAGAGCAAATAATAAAGATAAATCTAATGAGTCAGACGAACCTACTAAAAGTTTCCCTTAATGCTCTTCAGGGCTGAGTC
>CM042138.1:14014026-14036526 GCA_023376005.1 Doryteuthis pealeii | reverse complement strand
GGGGTTGTTTTTTATGTATTAATAAATGATGAATGATATTATGGAAGAAGGAATGTGAAAGGTATTAGCATATGAAAGTGGAGGGGTTGGTAAATATATGTATATATTTATTTGTACGTTATTGGCTTGGAATTAAAGTTTGGTGTGTTTTTTTTTAATGACATATGAGTATTTACGGTTTATTTAATGCCAAATCGATAATTAAAAAAAAATAGTTGTTGTAATCAAGGGTATTAATCTGAAGGTGAACGTAATAGCTCCACTGGAGTCCAAATAAAAACAAGAGAGAGAGAGAGAGAAGAGAGAGAGAGAGAGAGAGAGGAGAGAGAGAGAGAGAGAGAGTGAGAGAGAAATTTAAAGAGATAAAGAGAGAGATAGAAAGATAAAAATAAATAGAGACAGGGGGAGAAGGACAGACAGAGAGAGAGAGGAGAAAGCGAGAGAGAGGGGGGAGAGAAAGCGAAAGAGAGAGAGAGAGGGGAGATAAAGGAGATAACAAATTGAGAGATAAAGTTAAAGAGATAAAGAGAGAGATAGAAAGATAAAAAAATAGAGACAGGGGAGATGAAGAGAGAGAGAGAGAGAGAGAGAGAGAGAGAGAGAGAGAGAGAGAGAGAGAGAAAGCGCACGAGAGAGAGAGAGGGGGAATAGAGAGAGAGATAACAAATAGAAAGATTGAGAGATAAAGTTAAAGAGATAAAGCGAGAGATAGAAAGATAAAGATAAATAGAGACAGGGGAGATGAAGACAGAGAAGAGAGAGAGAGAGAGAGAGAGAGAGAGAGAGAGAGAGAGAGAGAGAGTTAAAGAGATAAAGAGAGATAGAAAGATAAAAATAAATACACACAGGGGAGAGGAAGAGAGAGAGAGAGAGAGAGAGAGAGTTAAAGAGACAAAGATAGAAACATAAATAGATAGATAGATAGATATAGAGAGACATCTTATTCATTTGTATATGTAGGCCATCTCGAGGTGACTTTAGCGCGCCACGTATACCTGTCATCACGCGCAGTGCTTCTTGACCACGTGCTTGGAGATTTATTTACGCCTGTGACATTTCTGTCTACGTGTTTCGAATCTGCACGCGAGTGACCTCGTTTCAGCAGTGAGCAAGGTTAGCCCTTTGGTCAAATGTCGCGGGCGCCCATCGCTCAAGTTTGGCACATGTATCTCTGTTCCAAGGATCCCTTTCAACGCACAAGTTATATAAGGAAGACACACACAGACACACATACTTACGTACAAATGTAGGTAAATCAAAACGAGGTAACTATGATGTCGTTCATTTTCCTTTGATTTATTTTATTAATATTTCGGAAAAAATGGAATGATTCTATGACATTATTAAACAAACAAAAAAAACACACACACACACACATACATTTTCTGAGGCATACTGTTCTTCAGCTCTATCTATAATAACGAAATGTATACGGCAAAAATGAATGATGCTATGTATATTTTGCACAAAAAAAGTAGTGACTTGATATATCAAAAAGATTCCGTGGTTATGTTGGTTTTTAATTTGGTGTCACATCGAGTGTAGAATTTAAAATAACATATTGAACCATTTCAGTATCCTAAAATGACACACCACTCACCCAATAAGTGTATTTTATAATTCATAGTGCAATTGTTATATATGTAATACACACACACACACACATTATATATATATATATATATATATATATATATATTATATACATAGCAATAGCATGATCTTTACAGATCATTTCTGTCCCACACAATCCTATGACTCCACCACCAGAACTTTTCCTCTCATGAGCTCTCAAATCACTCATCAACCTGCTGCAGATCCACAAAGTTTGGTGCAAATATGAAATAGTAAGGGCGTCCTTCCCGTTGTATCAGATGGTTCAAATGATAGAATTTGATGCTTATGCACCACCATATGTCTCTTAGGACCAGAAGCTGACGTACAGACTTTGTTACAGATCTCACAAGACACATTGTTTGTTCCTGGAGTTTGCATGAATTGTCCCTGATGAGATTTCCTATGATTAATATATTCAGCCTTAGAAAGCAGAATTCGACCACATTCTGCTATTTCCAACCCTCCATGTTCTCTCCAATATGACAGTTGTATCACTTTCAAAGTTGACGCTTGAGGTTTTATATATATATATATATATATATATATATATATATATATATATATATAATATATATATATGTGTGTGTGTGTGTGTGTGTGTGTGTGTGTGTGTGAATATTTCGAAGGAATAAGGACATAATCAAAAAAGCATACATCAAAATAAGCAGATTCTAGAAATAATCAACATCTCCCTTTTTATTGTTCCGTGCTTTCAGAAATCTTCCGACGAATGGATTTTTCATCTCGAATTATTGAGAAAATAAATAAAGGGTAAATGAACAAAACAGTGAAAAATTACATTGCTAGTCAAATAGTTTGATTGACAAGGTTAAGGGTTGTTATGATAGACATATAGTTTTACCATTCCCTGTCAGATTCAGAGACACTGTATTTACTTATAGTTATTCTTTGTTGTAAAAACAAACTAGATATGTTAATTCTATCTCTTCTATTTTCCTATTCATTCATTCTTATTTTGGATATTCTAATGTTCTAATTCTATACAATGTTATTCTTAATCTGGCTCTTTTAATTCTATCTCTTTTATTCTTCTATTCACTTATTCCTTTATTCTTATTTTTTATATTCTCTCTGTTTTGATTTGAACATTGTTATTCCTTATTGAAAAAAAACAAGATAGTTGAATTGTATCTTTTCTATTCCTATATTCTCTTATTCCTATTCATATTTTGGATATTCCCTCTTATTGTAATTTCATACATAGTCATTCCTTTTTCCTATTCTTATTAACAAAAACATAGTTACCCCATTTTTCTTTACACTTGAATTGTGATAGTTTTCAAAACCAACCCTCAAACTAATATACACACAATGCTTCAAGCAAAGTATAAAACTCTCATACATACATACATACTATCGTACCTACGTGCATACATCATCATGTCGTGCCAGCTGCACGGCTATCCATAACAATCTCACGACAACCGTCCCTATCCCTCATAGTCCCCGGGGGATCCTCTGCGCAGCATCCAGTATCCGCACAGCGTTGGTCAATGTACGTCTTTTTGGACGGTCCACACTGGTGTGCCCATGTGCTGGCTTCCATGGGAGAACGTCACTTATGAGTTCATACTTGCTTCTCCAGCAGTGTCCAGCATGTCTTGTCTTATTCGGATGGTTTATGTTATATGAAGAAAGTATCGGTACAGCTATTTTCTCGTGGGGTGCTGTTTGCACGTCTTGTTTATGATCGCTCGCATTATTCTTGTGCAGTTCCAATCTTGCTTTTCTCTTGGCACATTGTTAGGATCCAGGTGGTACAGCCGTACAATAGCACTGATACAACTACGGCTGGGATTAAGTGTCGCTTTAACTTGTCTCTAAGATCTGATTTTCATATGACTTTTTATAGCAGTCCATGCCTTTCCTACGCGTGCATTAGCATAGCTTTCTGTGGACGTGATATTACTACCTAAGTAAGTGAATTGTTCCACTAATAATGTTATCTTTGAAAATGCTTGAAACAATGATTTTTTCTTAAATAATCTATGAACTGAAACCATCGTGAATATGTTTTGTTTGCGCAATAAAAATTCTACAAACTCCAATCATATGTTCGTTTTTAAATATTTTTTTTTCCGTGTGAAAACCAGACTACCGGATTGATTATATTTAATTTTAGAAAAACTTTTCGCTCTCACAATGGCGATTCATGCGATAAAATATAATTTAGAAAACAGTTTTTGATTCTTTGCAAAGATTTTTTTAATGAAAAATTGGCATGTTACATCCGTGGAAAAATATAATGTAAAATCAATTTCACAAAGAAATATGACAAAAGCAAAAATATACGACTCCTGTATGTTTGATGTTTCATGTTGTTCTTGAAAACTGATTTTCGTCTTCGTTTTCATTTTAACGGTATGTCAACAAGTCTAGGATTATTTTATACCTAAGGGTTATGGAATTGTGTTCATTTTACATTTCTAATTACATTTTCATGTAGAAATATTTATTTACAGATAGATAGAATTACAACCAAATTCATGAATATTAGTATATTACATCCATAAAAATTAGTGTTACATTCATGAAAAATTTGTATATTACATTCACGAAAGGTAGTGTTATTACATTCATGAAAGTTAGTATATTACATTTGTTAGGTGGAGCTCTCTAAGTAGTTTAACTAACGAGAAGAGAGACCCTTAAAGTTTTTTTTTTTAAAGTTCTAATAATAATCAAATTAACTTAAATATCAATTTAATATGTGTAATATTTCAAATCACAAAAAAAAAGAGATAGCAGCAAATACTGTAATAATAATTACTTTATGCGCGGAAGACGATATCTACATAATGTTATTTGAAATTATTAAGTGTTTTTTAGTTTCTTTTTAAATGAGTATTTAGTTGGAGAATTTTTAATGTCCATGGGTAATGTATTCCATAGTTTTGCACCCTGATAGCGAATTTATTTTATTCCATAAAGCTGACTTTTGCATTGAAGCAAAAACAAACATCCACCAGATGATTGCCGAGTTTTATATTGATAAACAGAAGAACTGAGAGAAAAGAAATTGTGAAAACAAGTCGGTGATATTTTGTTAATGGATTCATAAACAAAAGTCATCAATTTGAGTTTAAATATTGCTGGTAGTCTTAGTAGATTATTATTTTTGAAAATAAGGGGACAGTTTGAAAAATTGGGTGTAGTTGTTTTTTAGAGTTCTTTTTGTTTGTTTGAAGTTTTATGAAATCAAGTATCTCTATGTAATACTAATAATTATGATATAGAATATGTATATGAAAGAAACCTATTCTGCACACGTGTTTTGTTTTACACGTCATTAATCAAGTTCAGCATTTAAAAACATCTGTGTTAATAGTTTACGTCAACAATCACTTTCAGCATTCAACAACATCTTGTTTGACATTTAACATTTGAATGAAGCCATCAATTCCACAGCGTTCAACTTCACCGCGAAACTTTTTTCAACAGTCACAATTGCATTATTCACATCCGCAATTGCCTATAACTAATCAATATCTTGATTAATTCATGACATTTAACACTGAAGATCCTTTATGGTCAAACTTGAGTGGGTTATTTTTCTATATGCATCATACTATTAATATCAATAATTATATGGTTCCAAGCATACGTATGTATTCATGTTATTGCATCTGTATTAGATGTGAGTGTGCAGGCGTGGTGTGTAAGGTAGTGCCATCCAATTTAGATATTAGTGATGTGCTCTGTCTGCCCGATTAGGACCAGTCAATCATGTTTGTAATAAAGTAACGCTGAAATATGCAGATGACTCCATCACGTAATTATTACTTCTCCATCATTACTCATTACAATTACGAGCGTCATTAATATAAAATGGGCAGAAAATAATTAAAATTAGAAGAAAAAAAAAAAGAATCGTCACATGACCAACATGGAGGCAACGCAAGATTAAACACAGTGTGATCGATAAGTCCGTAGCTGTTGTGTGTAGCTACAGATATTGAACTCGCAACTTTCTGATCGTGAGTGGTGACTCGCGGTAAGATTCCTGTCATCTCCGTTGCTGGAATGGTTCGGCCCCTCAGAGGCATTATTATCGAGTGTTTCTCTCGAGAAGGAAGACTTTTTTCAGTCGGCACAGGCCACAGGGCAAAGTAACAGCGTGATTCGATGGGATCCCCACATTTTCTACTAGTTACGCATGATCCTTTATTTGTGCGTGGCTTCCAAAATTAAAAAATAACTTGTGTCACTTCCTAACCTGGGTACCAAGAATTACTTTTTTCAGTCGGCCCAGACCGCTGGGCAAAATAACAGCGTAATCCGATGGGATCCGCGCATTTTTTTTACTTGCCATCGCATATTCTTCGGTTTGTGCGTTGCTTCCCTCATTAAAACGACGTTGTGACACATTGTAAGCTGGTGGGAGCTCTAGCTAAATACCAAGAATGAGTGTTTTCAGCGAAGGTAGACGACCGTCCGTACCAGTCTAACGACACCGTTAGGCATCCAAAAAAGTCTCCCTCCATCTATGAGAAAATATTAGGACAGACTAGGATATTTAACTTTGGTAAAATAGCCGGTCTAGGAGAAATAAATTCTAAATTTAAACCAGTTATATGGTAGTATTTGTGGTGTAATGGTTATCATCGTATGAAATGGACACGGCGAATTGATTTCAAATTCTGGACGAGGTTTTTTGCATGTCTCTAAGTGATAATACCTTTGTGAAAGGTATTAATCCAATTCTTCTTCCTACTTTTATGGGTAAATATCAAACGAGACTAAGCGTTTTAACCTTGCTATGGCAGATGGTCTTTTGGAAGGAAAAATATGAATTCAAACTTGTTAAACTTCGCTTAAAAAAGTGACTTCGGGTCACATCATATTTACTTGGAGGGCTGCTGTAATTGCATAAAGCAGATATTATAACGAGGATATTCAATACCAAATATGAGTTAATAGGTACGTGACTTACTTTTCTTAAACTAGTCGGGAGATTGGAGAGACCTCCTTTGATAACTAGACTTGTCATGTCAAGCCCTTGCGCCTATACCCTTATCAAAAACCCATTGGCATTATAGCTAACCCCTAAATTCTTTTTACCAAATATGTGCTACAAGGCTGTGACTGAGGGTCTTAGGATCCTGGGTATGACGTTAAATTGCATCTAATGTTGAAGTTCCACTTTTGGAACTCTCGGGAGTGTGGAGTATCCAATCATGGCCATTACTCGAAAGCCCACTCTGACCCGGTAAAACCTTTAGGGTCACATCTCTGATTTAAATTTTGAAAAAAAAATACTAGTTTTAAAAATGTGTTGAAATGTGTAAAAATTAAAAAAAAAACAACATCAAGCCTGAATAAAACAAAATATCTTTGGCATAAAATAACCCATTCAGTGTTTACATGTCGTAAAATACAACAAACCAAACAGACTTACAGTCCACTTGTATTCGATCTAGCAAGATAATTTTCAATTACTCAAAGACTCCAACTTTTTCTTTCCTCCTATTTTTTTTATTTTTAATATTATATATATATATATATATAATACATACAGAGAACCATCACTCGTATATACTGAACAGCATACATTCAAGTTTCTATCAATTGGTCTCTTTCATATATATATATATATATATATATATATAATATATAAATGTATATACATATATATAATATATATATATATATAATATATATATATATAACATATATATACATATATAATAATATAATGCATATATATAAATTAATATTATAATATATATATATATATATATATATATATATATATATATATATATATATAAATATATATATATATATATATATATATATATATATATACATATTTAAATAATATATATATATATATATATATACGTTGTGTGTGTGTGTGTGTGCCTTGTTATGTACATGATAACTTCAAAGAAGAAAGCATTTATTCTCTTTCTTCCTCATTACATTTTATTTCTTAATTTTCTTCTTCCGACCTCCTGAGGTTTTGATTAATAAAATTCTTCATTGAACAATTCTAAATTATTTAAATATGTTCTGTTCCTCTGAAAGTCTTTTCTATTTCTACTCTGACGTCACGCAAAAGAAAGGCTGACATTCTCTCTCAAATGCATCGACAAATTATTTTCATTAGATTTCTGTGTCCTTTTGAAAGTCGCCCATACTGTGGTTGCATTGTCGGAAATTCTAGGCACACCTGCGCATGCGTCGTTTAAAATACGTCATTCAAGCGAACATCTATTAGCACAACGCCTTTTAAGTCATTGCTATTCTGGCCAGAGAAGGCGTGTGTCATGGCGTCTGTAGTTTGCTGTTTGCATATTCTGTATTTGAGGAATTTCTAATCTGAAAGATCAGCAATATTTAGGAATAAATTTAAGAAGGAAGAAAATAAGGTCTAATAATAATAATAATAATATAATAATAAAAACAGGTATAGACTTGAAATCACAAATATACCCAGATACGCACACAGACACAGACTCAATATACACACATAAAGACATGTTTAGCATGTCCATTTTCATCCCTTTCTCTCTTCATTATAAAAACGGCATGGTCCATTATTTAAAATTATGTACACACACACACTCGTATATACTTTAGCACACTTACACACGCAAATATACTCAGACATACACACATAAATACAAGAATTCAAACACATATAGACACTTAGATACACACGCATACGCAATGACACTCAGATACACCCACGCACGCACACACACCAAGACTTATTGACACAAACAAAGACAGATAGATATACACAAATACACACAGATGTACATACATACGCATACAAAGAAACTCGATCATATACACAAATATACAAAGAAGCTCTCTCTCTCTCTTCCACACACATAGATATATACAGATATACACTCAGAAAGACACTGAAGCACACAAGCACACAAAATCACTCACATATACACACTCACAGACAATCAGTCACACACACAAATACACTCAGATGCATTATATTCTTTCTGTGTAGCATATCCTTTTTCTCCCCAGTTATTTTCTTTTTAATAAAAACAGAATAGTCCATTATTTAGCTGAGGTGGCGACACTCATACGAAATAAGATTTCAGTGGATAAGCAAAACCAGATAATCACGATTTACATTTTCGCATTTAATTCTAGACGATTTAGACAGTCTCATTTTTAACCAGAGGGTGTTGGAAGATGATAACGGTCGTACTTTTAAGGAAAACGAGTATTGATATATAGATGAATTTAAAAAATGCATTCTAAATGAATAAATGACATTTTATTCATATCACGATATGACTAAACAGACATATTCATTGCTGGTTGAATTAGTAAACACAAAAATTAAAATAAAATTGTAAATTAATAAGAACAAGTGTATGAGGAGGAGATGATTGAATAATGTCACTTAATTAAAATCTGGTGTAAAAGTAAATCGTGTTATAGATGACAATGCGTGGAAATTGATGGAACCTCTCTTTCCTCTTCATCCCATTTATAAGAAGTGTTTAAAAGTTGCTTGAATTGATGTCATCTTAAAAGATTATGTTGTAGGCTATCTGATGAGACTAGGCTCATTTATTGAGTTCTGGTCGAAATAAAATTATAGTAGCCAAATGACGGTTTGATAAGTTTTTCTTTATTATTGATATATATATATATATATATATATATATATATATATATATATATGTGTGTGTGTGTGTGTGTGTGTGTAAAAATGAAATTGGAATTGAATCCGACAATATGAGGAAGAATGAATAAAGAAAAGAAAGTACAGAATGGATAATAAAAGATGAATTTAATCAATATCACTTACACATGTGTTTCGGTCAGTTTATCTTTGTGTACACGATTCAAACTGTTATTATCATTAAATAAACAAATGAATGAAATAATAATAATTAATAATAGAAAAATGTAAAAATATTCCGTACACAGAGAAAATTCGACCTTCATCAGAGTGAAATTTTATTTTTAAAATAAAATTTCACTCTGATGAGTGATTTGGACGGCTGGTGAGAGGTAGTAATGAATATCCGTGCTGCCAGCGTTACATGATGATGATGATGATGATGATGCTATTTACACCGTTTCGTTCCTCTGTATTTAAATTTGACATGATGGATATTGTAGGGATTATCTTTCCTGCGTGTGTCGTTAGCTGTTGGATTATCTTTCCTTGCTGCTATGGTTTGCCGTTAGGTGACGTTGCGATCTGGATTTTTAAGGACAGTGCCTCAAAAGTCAAATTGTCTTGCTTCCGGAATCCCCCAGCTATGAACTAGACAACACATTGTGGCTCCGTCTATTTAGACTGAGGGGCTGACCCCCACTCCCGGAGAGTGGCAATACGTTTACCTATACACGGGTATTCTATTGTTTCATAGAAGTTTGGTACGCCTCTGGTGCCCTCTCATCCGCGGACTTACCCCCACCCCCGGACACTGGCAATACGTGTACCGATAAATGGATATTCTATTCTATGGTTTCAGAAAAGCTTGATACATCTCTTGTGCCCTCTTATCCGCGGACTTATCCCCACTCCCGGAGACTGGCAATACATGTACGTATACACGGTTCTTTTATACCCTATGGTTTCAGAGAAGCTTGGCACACCTCTTGTGCCTCTTATCCACGTGCTAGTTACGCGAGGTTTTTACGTATTAAGTCACAGCATTTTCTTGTTTCATCTTCAAGGACTTTTTTCTTTTGGACTTCTATCCTGTTATGTATCCTTTCAGTTGAACTTTTCTTAGACAATAAAGTCTATTTGTAATAATTCTTTGTCGGGTTTTTTCTACTACATAACTATGTATATGTCATGTGTTTGGTGACCTTCCAAGATAACCTAACGCATTGTAAGAAATTGGTATTAGCTACAGCGTTAATATCACCCTAATTCTTATCATATAAACGTCTTGTAGTTTTACTCCCGCTCTTCTGTTCGCTGATGGTTTAACCTACAACTGACGATTAAAACGTCTCTGGTCAGATTTAGTCTTTATTTCGAAATGCCTGCCCTCGCTGGAATTAACTAGAAATTGTAACACTATTTTGTTCTTTGTTTTAATTACTGTTTCCGTATTTAATTTTAACCGCATTTCCAGACATGGCGACGTGAGAAAATACACACAGTAATTATCATTTTTAAACATTTTATTTCTCAAAATATAGTTCACTGATATAATCAAATTGAGGCCCGTTGTCTAATGGTTATGCTCGAAGTAAATTACCAAGACGACTCGAGTTCAAATCCTGGACGAGACATTTTCCTTTTCCCATAGCGCTAATAGTAAAGGCATGAATCTAATTATTCTTAGATTTTTAAACACATTTTTACCTAGTTTTTTTATTTAACCCTTTAATGAGAACTTAATGAGTATTACCACTCCTGGTTAGAGTCGGCCTGGGGGTAATGACGATGAACAGGTACTAGTCACTGCCCAGGGATCCAAAATTGGGACTTTAACATTAGATGCAGTTTAACGTCAAACCCAGGTTACTAAAACCACCAGTCACCGCCTTCTAGCACATATTTGATAGAAAAGAGTTGTAGATTGACATAAGGCATATAAGGCTGGAACAATCATATAGGTGCTAGGGCTTGACTAGGGTCGAGACAATCAAATGTTAATTCTTAATGTAATTGTTTAATAATTGATTTGATTAAATATGAATAACGAACATATTATTAGTTGAATATTTACTTACTTAATCAATGACCCCTTATTGTATTAATTCACTTTACTTGGTGGAATTTAAAAGGAACGTATTCACGTTTGAATAATAATCGAAGGTTTAATTAAAAATGGACTTGTCGTTTGGAACGTGCGTCTCAGCTTTTATCGCTTTCTATAGAATTAATAACAAGAGAGTTATTGCGTTTCTGAATGTCTGGGATTCTTATTAATGTGCGGTGCTCTGATTAATGAGGGTTTTTATAAATAGATTGTCCCAAAGACCTGGCTGAGACGAGACAATATTGAAGCACGTATTGTCACAATCACAAAGTTCTTTTTTCCTTTTTTTGTTCAATATTATATTTTTGGAAAAGAAACCTACGTTTTACTTATTTATTTCAGTTACTGAATATCTCTCAAATCTGGAGATAGATGTACAGAACCAGTTGCAAGAAGATATGTACTTAGATATCAACCCAAGTCAAGAACTGTTTAATTAAGTAATTGATATTTCTCTGAATGTTTGAGATGAGGCTTGAGGATTAGTATTATCTGCGTTATTCGGACTATTGTCCCCATCTTCATTGATATTTGTACAACGTTTCTTTCGATATGTCCTCTGGCCTTTTTCAGGTATTTCTTGTTGGACTCGGGAACCTTCTTTTCGTAATCGGGAGCCATCACGGAACTTTGAACCTAACCCTTTATTTAGTCCACGGGGGTATCCTGTTTTCATTCCGGTAACCATAGCTGGGGTAGGAGTTGTGTTAATTATTTTTCTATGTTACTGCCTCTGGGATCCAGAGAAAACCAAACTACCTTATCTAGTAGGCCATGTGTCCAACTGGACATATAAAGTAATTGATTTTCCAAATTATGGAAATGGTAGTGCACGTACAAGTGGGGAGGGGGTAAAGTTTAGGTACCGGACATGTTTCCTGAAAATGAGGGGTCCCTTAATGAACAATGATGATATTGGGAAAAGTACCTGGCATCTATAACTTAAGCATAAAATCTATAATCTGGATGCATATATGATATAAATAATTCATTTATATGTGTAAATAATAAATCAAAATTATTTATAATAAACTATTTCAATTTTTTAAATGCATGTCACGATATCATTGCTTCTATTAAATTTAACTTTAAAGTTAAATAATCAGGCCGATTTATTATTTAATAAATATATACAACTCATTCAAATGTGGCAAATAGAAATCTAATAGGTTATAATGGAGTTAACAGAATAATAATTGATTAAAATAATGTTATTTATTTAGTTATCTTCAAAAACAACTACAATGGTTAAATTACATAAATAATAATAGTACAATATTCGCTTCGTTACATCATTTAAGAAATGAATTCGTCTCATCTAGAGGTACCTGATATTTTTACAATATCACACATTTTATGGGGACCCCTTTTTCTAATACATGTCTAGTAATTAAACTTTGAACGCCTCCTGACATAAGTCGCTAATGTGCAGAATCAATTGCAAGAGGATATGAAACTACTTTTAACAGATGAGGATATGCTGGCCCCACCGACTGTACTTCTGCAGAGAGATAAGACAATCCAATGGGCCTATCTGTTTGCTATGTGTGGCGATTCATGATGCTTAAAGATGAACTATTGGTGGATGAGCAGTCCATAACATGCAACACTCTATTTAGGCCCTTAATTAAGCTAATCGGGTGGTCTGAGAGGGCCCCTCTGATCAATCGTCTGGTCACGTCAAGCCAATTGCTCTTATGGGAAGCCAGAACACTTTTTATCATATATGTGCTAGAAGACGGTGACTGGGGGTCTACATGTCCTGGGAATGACGTTAAACTCTATCTGATGGTGAAGTTCCTGTTCTGGAGGTTTGGGGAATGTGGATCACCATACAGCTGCTTCCTTGTGTGGTGTTGTCTCCACGATTTGTTTAAAGATCACATGCAGCATTCCTGTACAACTCTCATCTACGTTATTCTCTAGGCGCTTTTTTAATGTCCAAGTGATGCAGCCATACAACAGCACTGATGCATCACGGCTTGGAAGAATTGTCGCTAAAACTTGACACAGAGATCTGATTTCCTATGATTGATAATCTCTATAACAGACTATATGTTCATTAGCATTGCTTTCTATGGATGAGATATTGCTACCTAGGTACTGGTTTAGTCAGTCAGGTAGAGCGTGAGCCTAGAAATCACATAGTACCGATTCAATATCGGCCCTCGCCAACTCAGCGTATAAGTAGCACAAAGATATGTGTGGTAAAGTGAAGAGCTGATGGTAGATATGGCATTTGAGAATAATCTCCAGCAGCAGTGAAAAGGGGATATACTCCTTCGCTGTCTATCTGAAAACGACATTAGTCCATCCGACTTTATGTGAATTGCTCTACTGGCTTTAGAGGCTTACTGTCGAGTGTGGAGATGCCTCCTTTTTAAAAGATGTAATGGTTACATAATGTGTTTATTTGTTATATCAACTAGCAAATATATGCACCCTCCGGGTGCAAGTATTTAAGTTTTAATGTAATAAAATATTGTATTAAATTAGAAAAGGCTAATGAAACTAAATAAGAATACAGATAAATAGATTTGAAACAGAGGGAGTATAATAAACGATTTGGAAACAGAGGAGTATAATAAAAAATGAAACAACTGAAACTTACTCTTCCATCACTCACTCTCGTCTTTCATTGTTTTTTCTAATTTAAGTATTTAGTTATAAGAGGAAGTAAAGAATAAAATGACAGTTATTTTATCTTGTTAATGGATTTCATTTAAGATTCATTGAAGAGATTTTTGCTTATATTCATTAAAATAAAACCAAACAGTTAGAAATCAATAATACTAAGCACATATTTATTAAATTCGATTTTTTAATATTAATATGCAAATTAGCCTTCCCGTTCACACTGTAAACCACTATTTTTTGTATATATAAATATAATTGCACGTTGTCAGTATGTAGACACAGTTAGCAGTATTAATAATGTAAGACAATTTTATTAATAATTGAGGTTTAGATAAAAATAAAATCATGGAGAATGTGATGTCAATGACTAAGGGAATTGTGACTTGAGTAGGAATATAGTTTCGGTTACAGACAGAAAAACACACAATCTCCATTATAATAAGATTTAGAAATATAAATTTTGATATTTAAGTTGATTAAGTACTTGGAAAGATGTTAACAAATTCAAAAAGAGTTACATTTGTTTTTGTTTTGTTTTGTTTTTTGTCGTATTTATAGTATCTAATGTAATATTTCCAAGTCTCTAAATGTATACTGTTTTCACTTAATATAAAATAATTAATTGCAGAAATCATAATGTTGCGTTCTGATCAAAATTGTCTGAAGACACTTAAAAACAAACGTTAAACGATTTTAAAATTTAGAAAAAGAAATTGATTATTCTTTTGAATACGTTCTTTCCCCATTTGTTTACGTTATTCTATTTCCCTTGTTGAAATTCGATATCTTTAATTAATTTTTCTAAAATTGATATAAAATTCGTAGAATTTTTCATGTATTCAAATCAACATAATTCTCTTACATTAAAAAAAAAAAAACGTTGATTAAAACTTACGAATGCTTTCGGGGTGGGTGATATTTTCCCATGTTTTTAAAAACATCTTGCCGTCAGAGGAAATACACCCATTTTAAGTGAGATAGAATATTTCAAACATTGTAGATGCGACATATATGTGTGACACAGGGTCGATTTCTTAAGCGGAGTTAACAGGTTTGAATTCATTTTCTTTCTCATGACCGGTTGCCTAACCAGCAAACATTGTAATGCGAACAATTATATTTACCAACCCTCTGCACGAGCAGGATGTGACACAGGGTTGATTTCTTAAGCGGAGTTCAACAGGTTTGAATTCAGAATTTTCCTTTTCCTAGACCGGTTGCCTAACCAAGGTTACAGATCCCAGTCTGCCCTATGATTTATTCATAGCTGGTGGGAGAGTAGGATTCATACCTTTCCCAATAGTATTAGCGCTAAGTGAAATACAATTACCATAGTAATTGAAATCGGGGCAACGAGTCCATTTCCCATGACTTTAACCATTACACCACGCACTTTCATAAAATTGTAGATGCGAACAATGTAACAACGCTTAACGCACATTTGATATGATATTTGGTGGTACGTGGTGTAACGGTTACCATCGTAAGAAATGGACACGACAAGACGAGTTCGAATCCTGGACGATCCTGTTTTCATTTCACAGACCTCTAATACCATTGGAAAATGTATGAATCCAACTATTCTCTCAACAGCTATGGGTAAATATAAGGGGAGACTGGGCCCTTTAACCTTGTTTAGGTAACCATACTTAGCGAGGCTAAACTCTGAATTATAAACTGTTAAACTTTGCTTAAAAAAATTACTTGTGTCACACCCTGCTCATGAGGATGAATTAATTTTTTTTTCTATTATTATTATATCATTTCATTTGGTTATTTAAAAATAATAATAGTTTGAATAATGTACACATGGATAAACTCATGACCGAAACACGTGTAAGTAAAATTGATTAAAATACACTATATTTATCCATTCTATACTTTCTTTCCTTTATTAATTTTTTCAACACACACCCACACACACACACACATATATATATAATATATATATATATATATATATATATATATATATAAGGTAAGGTAAAAGGAAAAGTGGACAAAAATAATGATTCAAACAATTAGAAATATTTCGTTCTTCTTCACGCGAAGAACTTCATCAGTCTAACTTTATTCAAAACAAAGTACATACATTTGTATTTATAGAAGAGAAAGTGAGTTTGTGGTGAAATTAAGTTATTCTCTATTCAACCGAATCCTCTCGACAAACTCACTTTCTCTTCTATAAATACAAATGTATGTACTTTGTTTTGAATAAAGTTAGACTGATGAAGTTCTTCGCGTGAAGAAGAACGAAATATTTCTCTCCTATTTCTACTTGTTTGAGTCATTATTTTTTGTCCACTTTTCCTTTAACCTTACCGCATACTGTCGGATTTTACTCCAACCCACCTATCTTCATATATATATATATATGATATAGATAAATATATAGTTCCATAATATATACATGTGTGTGTGCAATATATATATATGTGTGTGTGTGTGGAAATATAGATAAATATATAGTTTCATAATATATATATATATATATATGTGTGTGTGTGTCTGCAAATATACACACACACATATATATATATATATATATATATATATATGTATGTGTGTGTGTGTGTGTGCGTGTGTGTGTGTGCGTGTGTGTGTGTGCGTGTGTGTGTGTAAAGAAAGAAAGGGAGGAAGAGAGATATATAAAAATATGTACCTAATGAATTTATACATTCTGAAACGTCCAAAGAAATATGTCCAATTATAAAATTACTATTTTTAGCTGTTTCTACTCTTTGGAAAAAGTACATTTTCTCTTTCGTAGTCGATTGTACAGTTAAGATACTTGTAAAACCAATATGTGAAAACGTAACAAGCTAACAAGAAAGAAACCAAAAGTATCAAATAAGCCATTTAAACGAATAGTCTATGAGAAACCACTCTCAATGAATACTACAAAGCACTAGTTTCCACATATTTACATAGTGAAACCATAAAGCCTATACAGGGAAAATTCCCATGGCTAGTGCCGAAAGTACTGGACTGCGACATAGTAGTAGTGTTATTACGTTCATTTTCGATATAATAGCTTTCGTTGGTTTAATTGCTTGTTTGGATTTTACGGCATCTCAACCTGGGTTGGGTTGCTTTATACCGAATACCTTTTTTATTTATTCTTGATGGGTATTGAAAATTGTTTAAAAAGTTATTTAAACCTACCACTTAATCAATGCACCCATTTGCTCTGAGGATCGCATAGGCGGGTAACTGTCAGTAATCAGGTGTTGACTCCTTGTCCACAATAACGTAAGTCAAATATAAACACTCTGTCTACGGTACTTAGTAACTATCAGTTTCTCGCCGATGCAATTTTCAAACCAATGATTTATGTCTAAGTATAGCAAACTACATTATCAGTATATATATTATATATATATATATATATATATATATATATATATATATATATAAAGTTTGTCATCGAGGCGGCCTAATGTCGGTATCGGGCAGACAGCGAGAGAGTCTATCCCCTTTTCACTAGCGCTAGACCAAGGAGATTATTTTAGCGTCTAGGGTGGTACGCCACACCTACCATCAGCTCCTCACTTTACCCACAGATTCCTGTGCTACTCATTCGCTGAGTGGCGAGGACCGGTATCGAACCAAGGACCTTGTGATTCTTAGCCGAACACTCTACCAACTGAGCTAAACCGGCCCTTTATATATATATATATGTATTGATTTACAATGTACACCTTACTATACGCTCCATCAACGGCACTTGGTAACTATCAGTTTCTCGCCGATACAATTTTCAAACCAATGATTTATGTCTAAGTATAGCAAACTACATTATAAGTATATATATATATATATATATATATATATATATATATATATATATATATTATATATATATATATTGATTTACAGTGTACACCTAAGAAAATTCCAATATTTATTCATAGAATATTTATTGTTGGATTACAGTTTGGCCTGTCACTCATTGTATCTGGAACCATACAGACAGCTTCATTAGCACAGACTATCGTTTACTTCTTGGCTTATTTCCAAGTATTCTCTATCCGCACCAGACGGAGGGTATTACGTATATGAAAGTTAAAAGAGTTTGATGAAAGAAGATCGGAATTATATGAGACTACACGGATTATATTTTTGTCTTCCTCCTCTTTCGCTTGAATAGTAGGAACATTCATGGCAATAGATTCTAAGTGGAGTGCATGTGTCGCTCGTTGTGTTAAATTAAATGTATGTGGGCGTGCGTCTGTAGATTGGTTTATATATCATTTACATATGTGCAAGGAAACGAATGTGAGCGTATGAAATGAAAAATAAAACGTATTCATACGTGCAGGCTCTCATAAAATTATATATATATATATATTATATATATATATATATATATATATATATATATACATACATACATACATATAACATACAAAGATTCCATTATATTAAACCAGATGCGTTTAAATATATACACAGACACACACACATATATATATATTTACATATATACATATATAGTAAGTAAGTAAAGTCGTCGGGGTGGTCTAAAGTCGGCATCAGCCAGTCAGCGAGGGAGTATATCCCCTTTTCAATAGCGCTAGACCAAGGAGATTGTTCTTAGCATCTGAGTCGGAGTGTCACACCTTCCATCAGCTCCTTACTTTACCGCACAGATCCCTGTGCTACTCATACGCTGAGTTGGCGGGGACCGGTATCGAACTAGGAACCTTGTGGTTTCAAGCCGAACGCTCTACCGACTGAGCTAACCGGCCCTATATATAACTAAAAAAACAAAGATTCCATTATATTTAACCAAATGTGTTCAATTATATACAAGATACATACAGAGAATATATATATATATATATATATATATATATATATATATATATATATATATATATATATTTCTCTGTGTGTGTCTGTGTATATATTTAAACACATTTGGTTAAATAATGGAAACTTTTTTTTTTCTTCTTTTTTTCTTTCAAGATTTTTACCATTGTTTTTCTTGTTATAATCTTGAAAGCAGTTAGGGTAATGAAGGCATGAAACCAAAAGCGCTTCCTAGCAGACAATTTCTCTCCTGTGCGATTTATCAATGATACTGTACACACTTTATTTACAAATATACCAAACTGTATTTATAACACACACACACACAACCAATCATATATATATATATATATATATATATATATATATATATATATAAGGAGAGAGGATTGGAATAAATCTTATAGAATGTAGTAAAAATATGTGGAACAAAGGAACAAAACTCAGACAATTGTATGTAGGAGATACATTTCGCTAAGCATTAAGTTCAGCTTCATCGGTCGTTTATTTGATCATTAAACACTTGTATGATGCTTTAATGATCAAATAAACAACTCTTTGTTCCTTTGTTCAACATATCTTTACTACATTCTATAAGATTTATTCCACACACACACATTATATATATATATATATATATATATATATATACATATACATACACATACATATCATAGAAAGGAAGGAAGAAATCAACACCGTAATTCCATAATAAATTTATTTCGACCAAAATTGTGGCCTTTATAAATCTGAGATGATTTAATATAGCTCCCCAAAATTCAGTCTCATCAGATGGGGATCAATTTACTTTTGAATTTGCACTTCTCAAAAAACAAAAGTAGAATTTAAAAATAAATTCACAAAAACAAAAAATACATTTTTTTTTACAATATAAGATTTGTCACCATGGTGACAGGAAGTCGAATGAGAAAAAGAGATACATCTCAAGTTTTGGCTTCTAAGGTGTATGGTAGTCAGACAGACAATAAAGACAATGACAGAAAAAAAAAACAGAATATTATATTAAAATATAAATAAAGAAGTAAAATAAAAAAATGTAATATTTAAACATTAGAATATAATAGATAAAAAACTATAGATAAATATATATATATTATATATAATATATATAATATATATAATATAATATATATATATATATATATAATTCCCTTCGCCATTTACCACATTTCATATCGTTATACAACTTTGCATGACTTAAATATTCTCGAAATATCAATGTTTCAGCTTAATATTCTCACCATTTACACAACTATTCTCTCATTGTTTCGCAAATCTGTTGGCTGCGGCTTTAAAATACAACGACTGTCCTCTGCAAGGAGTAAACCCCCCCAGCTGTTGTCCGTGGATGGTGGCCCATGTGGCTTTAATAATAGAATCTGGTGTTTGAGCAGTTCATGACATGCAACACACCACTTAGGCTAGACGGTGGGCTGGAGAGACCCCCTCCGATCAATCGGCTGGTCAAATCAGGCTCTAGCACCTATATGATTGTCCCAAACCTATTCCTTTCATAGCAAACCTCCAACGCCTTTTATTATATATGTGCTAGTAGGCAGTATCTGAGGGTCTTAGTGTGCTGGATATTATCTTAAGCTCTCTGATGAACTAGTTCCAATTCTGGAGTTCTGAGGAATGTGGAGTACCCCTTCATCACCATTATTTCCAGAACCGGAATGGTAGTACCTGTTAGGGTACAATGTATGGGTGGAATAGAGAAAAATGAGTTTAAAAACATGTTTTAAACAATTGAAGTAATAAAAAACGATTACCCGTCAAGAATGAATAAAACAAAAACATAGTCGGCATAAAATAACCCAATGTGTTGACATGCCATAAAACCCAACCAACCAACTATTTTTCACATTATATATTAAAAATCGTGGACGGAATTCCAAAAATATCACGAGTCAAGTTGGGGGGAGGGGGTTAGCGATTCATTTGCATTCATCGGAGCCTACATTATGAGCCTAAAATGCATTGTCTACCGGCCTCGTTAAGACATCATTCATTAGGTATGGAATAAAGTAAAAAGAAATGATGGAGTTGACTTCATCGTTTCAATCATTACTGCTCCATCATTAGGCATTACAATTACAAAAACATCATTAATATATTTAGTATTACAAATGGATGAGAATAATTAAAACTAGTTAACAGTGTCACATGTCTACCATAGAAACTACTAGAGACGATATTATATATATATATATATATATATATATATTATATATATTATATATTTTGTTTTTTTTCGTTCTCTTTTTTCCTCATTGATATTATTCCTCCGTCTGATTGTATTTCCTCTTTCTCTTACACACACACACACACACACAACACACACACACACACACACACACACACACACACACATATCCGAGTTTAACTAAGGAATTACATCGACTTGTTAAACGTGGGCTAGGTACTGATGAAATCATTATGATTGAAACCATGGTAGATACATTAATCTTACATCTATTAATTATTTTTTTTCATTATTACTGCGCTATGTTTTTAATATATTGAGCACTTTTGGATTATTTACTGATGCCACTGCAACGGAAAAGTTAAAGCGCAATTGATACATAATATATATCTATATATATATGTAGAATTAAACAAAAGATACATCTCTGTTTAACAATTTTGTTTTTTGATTTTTCGAGTTTTCTGCCCAAACTTTTAATGTTTGGGTAGAATTCGTGGATAAGTTCCCACACAAAGTTCAAGTCCGAGTACTTTCGGCACTTCGAAGGAGTGATGTGTTCCAGTTTTGTTTTTTGTTTTTTTTTTTGTTTTTTGTTTTTGTTTTTTTTAATATTACTGTACATATATATTTATATTATGGTTCTCTCGTCGATTTCGGCGCATGAGGGTTAGAGTTAATGAACAACCTATATATAGTAGTGAAGACTTCTGTAGGACTATCCGCACTTTTTGACACAGTCGATAGGAAATAATTGATGCAAAAAATGCCACACACCCAATCAACGACTGACCTCAGGCTTCTCAATTAAGAGTTGTCCTTCTCCTAGACCGGTTACTTATCCAAGGTTAAAGACCTAATTCTGCCCTATTATTTAAACCCATAGCTGGGGAGAAAATATATGGATTCAAACCTTTCCCAGGCGTATTAAAGCTATTTCTATTCGTTGTATAAAAGTTGATACGGGCGTACGTATTTAATTTTTAATATAATAAAAAAAATTACAAAATAGACAGATTAACGAAATTAAATAAGAACGAATATAAAATATTACACTTATTTTAATTATATTTTAATTGGTTTCTATATAAAATCCTTCCTAGGATTGATTTTGATACGTTGGAGAATAAACCACTTGATATTATCAACCTATATTTACACACACACACACACATATATATATATGTTGAAAAAATGAATAAAAGAAAGAAAGTATAGAATGGATGATATAGGATATTTTAATCAATATTACTTACACGTGTTTCGGTCAGGAGTTTATCCACGTGAACATTATTCAAACTATTATTATTTTTAAATAATCAAATGAAATGAAATAATAATGTGTGCATGATCATACCGTATTAATTTGATTATTTAAAAATAATAATATATTATATATATATATATATATATATATAATATATATATATGACAATTAGACATCAAATATTCATGCGGTGGTTTTAT
>CM042138.1:14001526-14006526 GCA_023376005.1 Doryteuthis pealeii | reverse complement strand
ACACAGAAATATATATATATATATTTAAACACATTTATATATATATATAGGGTGTTCATGAAAGTCCTATAACAGATTTAAATGTAACAACAAATATGGCAGCCTTATTGAAATACAATAATAAAAAAATTGCATAAAATATAAATACAAGGGTTTCAATCATTTGTAAAACGTGTGTGCGTGAGAGAGAGAGATAGAGAGACAGACAGAGAGACAGACAGAGAGAGAGAGACAGAGGGAGAGAGAGGGTAGAGGGAGTAGTAGAGAGAGGGATAGATGAGAGGAAGAAAGAGGCAAATATAATAAAACAGTGAATAACAAACACCGAAAATTACATTTAATTGATATTTCGATTGGTTTGTTTTGGAAAAAAAGCAACAAAAGCGAAAGATAAATTGAATGTAATTGTCCGTGTTCGTTATTCAATTTTCCGTTATGTTTCATCACATTTCATCGGATTTTTCATAATCTTCATAGATAGATTATATGTACATGTAAAAGAGATGATTGCTAAATGAGTCAGCACAATTTTTTGGACCATATTACCCTTAAGCACCCCTTTTAATCTCGATTAAGAAAGGACATGTGTTTCATTTACACCGTCATTATCCGTTTGTTTGTTAGGGGTTAGTTTTATGATTTTAAAAAATCTAAAAATCGTCTGTTAAAAAGACCGGATATTGACGATGTAAATGAAAAAATATGTCCTTTCTTAAGCGAGATCAAAAAGGGGTGCCTAAAGGTCATATGGTCCATTTAAAAAAAATCATGAATCGAGTTTCAATACTTTTTTTTAGACAAATGATTTTGGAAGTGTTGGAATATTTTGATAATGTGTGCTACAATACACCACTTAAATTTATAGACTACGTGAAGTCACGTGGTTTAGATCTCAGCTAATCAACAGTCCGAATGCGTGGCAGGTTGACTTTTTAATCACTGATACTGACAGATGTCCATTTGCAATAATTGACGAGGAACTTGCAATACTGAGGAGCACCAAGGAACAAGCAAATGATTCTTTACCAAGGATCGCGCTCTGTTTAACACAAAGGGTTCCAGCTGGACAAGCGCTCTTGCTTGAAGCTTAAAGGATAACCCATAAAATTGTAAAAGGAAGAACACAGGATTTTGCAAGCATCTTCATAGTTAATTTATCATTCAGATTGATATTCTACGCCCCATTCTCACCCTATTTCTCACCACCATGCCAGTCAGACACAAGGTCTATGGCCGAAGGAACTGGAAACAGGTTTCCGAAGAAACTGGGTATGTATTTGGGGCCATATGACCTTTAGGCACCCCATTTGCTTTGCTGATTCATAAGTACATTTTTTTCATTTACACCCTCAACATCCAGTTGTTTGTTAAGGGTTAGGGGTTAGTTTTGTAATTGAAAAAAAAACCTCTAAAAATCGTCTGTTAACAAACAACCGGCTGTTGATGGTGTAAATGAAAAAATGTACTTATGAATCAGCAACGCAAAAGGGGTGCCTAAATGTCATATGGTCCAGTATTTGGTCTTTAGTAAATAAGTATTACTTTGTGACTTGATATAATTACCTCATTCTGACTGATAACAGTTGAAAATAGAATCGTATATCACATGATCGTACGAAGGATGGTGTGTGCATGAAATGCGTGCTGGCGTATTGTAAAGATTTGCCAAAAGGGAACGGCAGGCTTTGAAATCCTGACACTTACTTTGACCTCAAACGTTCGAGATTGAATCAAAGAAAGGTCATCAGTTGGATTTTCGAAAGATGGATATGAATAAATCCATCGATAGATAGATGCATATGAATAGACTGAACATAGATATGGGAATATAGATATGAATATATAATATGAATAGACTAAGTTTGATAGGTAGATAGATAGATGAATGGCCTGAGATAGATATGATTATAGATGAATAGTTAATATGAAAAGACTTAGATATATGCAAATAGACTATATATATATATATATATATATATATATATATATATATATATATAATCCAAAAAGTCCAGAGAAGAAATCTTCCTTACGACACAAGAGTTTATTTAAGCAAAACCAAGTCGCAGTTTGAGAGCTCAATGTGTGCTCTTAATGTTAGAATCACAGAGCAAATATATGAGTAAAGAAATAACAAAAGACTTAGAGATTTAGCTTTATAGTCTATTTCAGGGAGCTTAGACAAATAGTCTAACTCTCCCGACTCTTCAGATGCGAATGATACATCAGATACATCATTTGCATCTGAAGAGTCGGGAGATTTAGACTATTTGTCTAAGCTCCCTGAAATAGACTATAAAGCTAAATCTCTAAGTCTTTTTATTTCTTTACTATATAATATATATATATATAATATATATATATATAGAGAGAGAGAGAAGAGAGAGAGAGAGAGAGAGAGAGAGAGAGAGAGAGAGCTTGTGTGCATGAGTGTGTATGTGTGTGAGGGTAATGGTTATCAAGCTAGATTTGCGGACCATTGTTAGTGAGTTCGATTCTCATTGTGCGCCCTATACTTATGGTCTGGTGCCACATCTAATCTAAGCTCAGTAAATAACTATATGAGTTGGGAGTGAGAGAGACATATAAATGGGTGGTGGGGTGAGACACATGAATTGTCTGAGAAAAATATTAGTAAACTGTGATATATATAATATATATATATATATATATATATATATATATATATGGCCTGGAGTCACTCCACAGTGTTCGGAGCCTCCAAGCGGCAAGAGTCCAAAACGAAAAGCAATAAGCCTGTACAACATCGAATTATTTGGCCTACCACCAGTGAAGAATGGCTCCACTTCGATGAGGACGTGGATAACATCCTTAAAACAACATCAAAAGGGAGTGTGGATCAAAAACTTCAGACTATGTGCACCCTAATAACGAGTATAGGCGCAGGGAGGTTTGGAGTTATTGAAAAGAGCAAGAAAGAATACCATCCGAGACCAAACTGTCGCGCAGTTAGAATTAGCGAGCGCAGATTGGAGTTAAAATCCCTGAAAAAAAAACAATGCAAGGCAGCAGAAGAGGTCGAAAAGAAATTGGCTTTGACTCAGCTTCGAAACATCACAAGAGAGAAGCTAATAACTCTCAGCAGAGTCGAGCAACATCGTAAGAAGAGTAGAGAAAGGGCCCAAAAGCGTAAGGCATTCATGTCCAACCCTTTTGTGTTCAGTAAAAGGCTATTGGGCCGAAAGAAGAGCGGCTATTTATCGTGTTCTGGAGATATCATGAATAACCACTTAAAGGGCACCTTCAGCGACAAAAAAAGAGAGCAAGACCTCGGCCCCTGTTAAAATCTAATCGACCCTCCGAAACCATCAAAGGAGTTCGTTATTAGGGAGCCAACTTTGAAGGAAGTGAAGACAGTGGTTCAAGCTGCAAGATCCTGTTCAGCGCCTGGTCCTAGCGGAGTTCCATACAGAGTGTACAAACACTGCCCAAGGCTTCTTGTACGTCTCTGGAAGCTTAAGGTAATCTGGCGAAGAAAACAATTCCCTCCCAATGGAGAAGCTGCTGAGGGGATATGGTCACCAAAAGAGGAGAACTCTTGTGATATTGAGTAGTTTTGAATAATCTCGCTGCTATGTGTGGAAGGATGATCTTTTCAAAATAATGGCTCAGCGACTAATGGAGTTTTCTCATAGGGAACGACTACTTGGACACCTCTGTGCAAAAGGTTGGAGTACCATGAATATCAGGATACCTGGAACATACGGGGTTGGTGACTCAATTAATTAGGGAATCAAAAACGCATGAAGGAAATCCTAGCAGTACTTTGGCTCGACCTAACAAAATGCATATGGCTCTATTCCCCACAAGCTTGTCGAGACCGCTCTAATTAAACACCACATCCCAGAAGCATTAAGAACCTCATTTAAATTATTACAATAATTTTAAATTGAGAGTTTCTTCAAGATCAACAACTCAACTGGCAACAACTAGAAAAAAGGGATAATTACTGGCTGTACCATCTCAGTGTCACTCTTCACTCTAGCCACCAACACGCTGGTTAAATCAGCTGAAGCACAGCACTTCTGAATGTGTTTAAGTTCCTTGGCATTAGGGGCCAGCAATGTAGGAGAGCCATAACAGAAATTACAGGGGTTCCTGAGAGAGAATCGAGATGGCTCTGGATCCGCATGAGCGATGCTTGGATAAGTGACACTAGGTCTCAAACCGGGAATTGATCATCCCGGTTGGGGTCTCTTGTGCGAGGGTGTATGGTGATTAATGACCCGAAACACCTGTTGACCTCGGGTTCATCACTGATGACTGCGGCCTAGTATTCACCCAACGGTGTGTTTATCAATATATATATATATAATAATATATAATATATATATATATGTAAACTCGGTTTGTTTTGAATGGCTTTTTGCCGATAATTTTTGGGAGAATAAGTGCTTAATTGGAGTCGTACCTAATTTTGAAAATTAATTAATTAATAATGAATTAGGCAGGAATACCTATTAAATGTATGGCTAAACAAATCGAGAAAAATCAATCTCTGTATGTACATTTCGGCCTATTAGGCCTCATCAGCAGAGCTATAGATCGGAAGACCGCCCTGTGCGTGATTTGAAACCGGACTGCCAAGCTGACAGGCCGATCCCATAACCTCTACACTAAACGGACTTCTTAGATTTTATGATTTGTTTAGAGTAGGTTAATATTCCACTTCTAGTGACTTTTATTACCGATATCTATAGCTCTGCTGATGAGGCCTAATAGGCCGAAATGTACATACAGAGATTGATTTTTCTCGATTTGTTTAGCCATACATTTAATAGGTATTCCCTCCTAATTCATTATTAATTAATTAATTTTCAAAATTAGGTACGACTCCAATTAAGCACTTATTCTCCCAAAATTATCGGCAAAAAGCCATTCAAAACAAACCGTGTTTACAACTTATCATATCGTCGTGTAATAAAAGTCACTAGAAGTGGAATTTAACCTACTCTAAACAAATCATAAAATCTAAGAAG
>CM042138.1:13986839-14001516 GCA_023376005.1 Doryteuthis pealeii | reverse complement strand
TCCGTTTGTGTAGAGGTTATGGGATCGGCCTGTCAGCTTGGCAGTCCGGTTTAAATCACGCACAGGGCGTCTTCCGATCTATAGCTCTGCTGATGCAGGCCTAATAGGCCGAAATGTACATACAGAGATTGATTTTTCTCGATTTGTTTAGCCATACATTTAATAGGTTATTCCCGCCTAATTCATTATTAATTAATTTTCTAAATTAGGTACGACTCAATTAAGCACTTTATACTATATATATATATATATATATATATACTTTGGTGCTGCGAGTACCAATTTCTGTACAAGGTGATTTAGGTGGTCCTAATTGTCTACCAGTAGTTTGTGTAGAGTTCAGGTTCCGTTATGAGAGCTCAATTGTAATTATTGTCAACAGAGCAAAGTTATTTGGAATAAAAGGCCTTAAATACCATGGGTATCGTGGTTTTGACCATTTCCACACGTATATAATATATATATATATATATATATATATATATATATATATATATATATATACACAAATAGACTGTTTCATTGTACATAGATACATAGACCCAAGATATATATGAGCAGAAGATAACTTAGATATATGCATAGACCGAGACATATATATACATTATTATTGAGATCAGGATAGATAGATAGATAGATATGAAGCAAGATAATAACATATTTAGAATCAATACATTTATAGCACATGAACGCGGGTTTTGCAGAATACATAAGCTTTCTTACATATAAATATGCAGTTGTCATAAGCACCTCGATACGCAGCACTTTTTCCAATATCTTCATTCAATCATTGGGATTAATATTTTCTCTCTTTATTTATCTACGTAGAGAAGAGGGGGAGAGAGAGTGGGGCGAGAAAGGTGGAAGAGAGAGAGTAGGAAGACAAGAGGAGAGAGAGGACAAGAAAAAAAAAGATTAGATAATGGAGAGAGAGAACGGAAAAGAGAAGAGAGGACAGAGAAGAGAGAGAAAGGGAATTGGTTTGGTGAGGAGAACCGATCGCTAGAATTCAGTCACACATACACACACTGATACATTACAACATGAAGAGAGAATAAAGAGAGGGAAAGAGATATACGACGAACAAAAGAAAGACGCGAGAAAAGAAAGAGCGTATGAGTGAGAGAGAGAGAAAGAGAAGAAAGAAAGAAATAAGAGAGAGTGAGATGAGAGAGAGATGAGTAAGAGGAGAACAGAACTAACATAGAAGAGAGTAGAACATTGGAAGAGACAACAGGGACTGACGAGGGGCTAAAGAATGGGCGGCAGCAGTTGCATAGAAACAAAGTTTGAAACTCCAGTCGCGACTAGCACGCTCCATTCCTGCTAATATGAATGGGAAGTTAAACAACCATCATTCCCCCGCTTAGTTTAAACAAGGAGGAGTTGCATTAAATAACCCACGAAGCGTCGATATGCCATCTGCCCACAGACTATCAATTTTTTGCCATATATTACTTTTGATAATTTGTTATAACGCTTTTTAAAAACAATTATATCTGCATTACTCACTTATTATTCCTATTCGTATTCAGAAGTACACACACACACACAACACCCACACATAGGAACACACACACACCAAGATATTATATACACACAGCAGATAATATACACACACTACAGCACAGATATATACACACACACCAAACACAATATATAAGATATTAATATATCCTTATGTATGTATTTAATCAATTATTATATATTAGCATCTTCCTATTTTGCTGTATCTTCATATTTGACCTTATCGACAAGCAGCTTACCTCTGAAGGAACACTCGACTATTTCTGCCCAGGTGTTGAACCATCATTTTCAAAAATTTTTGTTTACTCATAACTCCCTAATATTCTCCATACAATAAAACTTGTTTGCAATTGTTTGTTTGTTTGCTTTTGTGATTAAAAAATGCTTAGTTGTTGCATATTGTCTAAGTGTTTGTGCTTTTTTCGACACTGAAAAATTTTTTCCCCATTTCTATTTAACGTTCGCTGCGTAATTGCATGTCTATTTCAAGTGCGTTAGATTCCGTTTGTTATTGCTTTCTCTATGAGACAATTTATTAAATAATAAGAAATATTTTTCAAATGACCTCTGATTTCATTCTTGTGAATCATTGTCGAATATGCTTGTTTCATTGCTTTAGCATGCATGGTCGTTCGCGTCAGTACTGGTTCAGTGAAGCATTTACATAGTAGACTCTCTACTATGTGTTCTCTGATGTAGGGTGTTTTATTAATATGTGATAATAGTCCGTGGGTTTTGAGTTTGTTATATGCGTAACCATGAAGCAGAAATCTCCGTCTAGAAATGTACCATTACAAAAATCAGACTTACTTCTAAATTCAAAGCCAGTGAGTATTTCTATTATATGTTTTCAACGCAATCGACATGTCTACATCTAATACTTTTTATATAATATAAACCATTATCACGAAAACCAACATTATCAAACAACAATGTAGCCGCTCCGGGGTTGCAAGTATTAATCTAAGTAATACAAATATTATATGATCTTAAAAGGCTAATGAACATAAAAAAATTGGAGAGAATTCTGTTGATCGCTGGCCTTAGAGCCAAGAACTCACAGTGAACGATGCCCCTTAATCTGATCAGAATGCTTATCTTTTTCTGACATACGCTATATTATATATATATAGAACATAAAAAATTCTGTTGTCTATCACTTTTGTTCATGCTTATAATATATATATATATTATATAATGATATATATATGTTTGTTGTGTGGGTGGTGTGTGTGTGTGTGTTTTTGAGGCATTTCAGAATGTTATGTTCATTATTTAATATAAATGAAAATGTATTTGTACAGTGCTTCAGGTGCACGCGCACAACATCAATCTCATGTCAATACACAGAATTAAATTATATTAGTGTCTAGAAATGAACAGTTATATAGTAATATGCATTATGTGACGCTTGTGTGTATACGTGTGGAGAGTTATTTTGGTGTATATATTAAAACACAATTAAACCTTAGTAGTGAATTACACTGAGTGTTATTTCGTAAACAACTTGTTTAAAATTTACCCTAACAGGGACTGACATTGCCGTTAAAATATGAATAGTAAACAATAATTTCAGTCTCGTCTCTTGACTGCACAACGTACAGGAGTGTTAGTAGAATTTCCTCATAGCAGTCAACTTATTTGTGCTTATGTCTAGTACATTTTACAGGTTTTCATTTTAGACAAAAGAGTTTTGGATGCAAAAGAAGTCTTAATTTTTATAACCCTTACTTGAGGCTTGCGTAAAATGTAGATAAATGGACTTGTGAAAGCTGATTATCCTTCTCCTTTCCTCGTGAAGTTCCTGTTCTGAGGTTTGGGGAATGTGGATCACCATACAGCTGCTTCCTTGTGTGGTGTTGTCTCCACGATTTGTTTAAAGATCACATGCAGCATTCCTGTACAACTCTCATCTACGTTATTCTCTAGGCGCTTTTTTAATGTCCAAGTGATGCAGCCATACAACAGCACTGATGCATCAACGGCTTGGGAGAATTGTCGCTAAAACTTGACACAGAGATCTGATTTCCTTATGATTGATAATCTGTTTATAACAGACTATATGTTCATTAGCATTGCTTTCTATGGATGAGATATTGCTACCTAGGTACTGGTTTTTGTCAGTCAGTAGAGCGTGAGCCTAGAAATCACATAGTACCGGATTCAATATCGGCCCTCGCCAACTCAGCGTATAAGTAGCACAAAGATATGTGTGGTAAAGTGAAGAGCTGATGGTAGATATGGCTCTTCATTTGAGATGCAAAAATAATCTCCATGGTCTATCAGCAGTGAAAAGGGGATATACTCCTTCGCTGTCTATCTGAAAACGACATTAGTCCATCCCACCGACTTTATGTGAATTGCTCTACTGGCTTTAGAGGCTTACTGTCGAGTGTGGAGATGCCTCCTTTTTAAAAAGATGTAATGGTTACATAATGTGTTTATTTGTTATATCAACTAGCAAATATATGCACCCTCCGGGTGCAAGTATTTAAGTTTTAATGTAATAAAATATTGTATTAAATTAGAAAGGCTAATGAAACTAAATAAGAATACAGATAAATAGATTTGAAACAGAGGGAGTATAATAAAAGATTGGAAACAGAGGGAGTATAATAAAAAATGAAACAACTGAAACTTACTCTTCCATCACTCTCGTCTTTCATTGTTTTTCTAATTTAAGTATTTAGTTATAAGAGAAGTAAAGAATAAAATGACAGTTATTTTTATCTGTTAATGGATTTCATTTAAGATTCATTGAAGATATTTTTGCTTATATTCATTAAAATAAAACCAAACAGTTAGAAATCAATAATACTAAGCATATATTTATTAAATTCGATTTTTAATATTAATATGCAAATTAGCCTTCCCATTCACACTGTAAACAGGTATTTTGTTGTATATATGAATATAATTGCATGTTTTCAGTGTGTAGACATAGTTAACAGTATTAATAATGTAAGACAATTTTATTAATAATTGAGGTTTAGATAAAAATAAAATCATGGAGAATGTGATGTCAATAACTAAGGGAATTGTGACTTGAGTAGGAATATAGTTTCGGTTACAGACAGAAAAACTCACAATTTCCATTATAATAAGATTTAGAAATATAAATTTTGATATTTAAGTTGATTAAGTACTTGGAAAGATGTTAACAAATTCAAAAAGAGTTACATTTGTTTTTGTTTTGTTTTGTTTTATTTTTGTCGTATTTATTTTACCTTATTGTATTTGTAGTATCTAATGTAATATTTCCAAGTCTCTAAATGTATACTGTTTTCACTTAATATAAAATAATTAATTGCAGAAATCATAATGTTGCGTTCTGATCAAAATTGTCTGAAGACACTTAAAAACAAACGTTAAACGATTTTAAAATTTAGAAAAAGAAATTGATTATTCTTTTGAATACGTTCTTTCCCCATTTGTTTACGTTATTCCATTTCCCTTGTTGAAATTCGATATCTTTAATTAATTTTTCTAAAATTGATATAAAATTCGTAGAATTTTTCATGTATTCAAATCAACATAATTCTCTTACATTTAAAAAAAAAGTTGATTAAAACTTATGAATGCTTTCGGGGTGTGGTGAAATTTTCCCATGTTTTTAAAAACATCTTGCCGTCAGAGGAAATACACCCATTTTTAAGTGAGATAGAAATATTGTCAAACATTGTAGATGCGAACAATATATATTTACCAACCCCTTCACATGAGCAGGATGTGACACAGGGTCGATTTCTTAAGCGGAGTTCAACAGGTTTGAATTCAGAATTTTCCTTTTCCTAGACCGGTTGCCTAACCAAGGTTACAGATCCCAGTCTGCCCTATGATTTATTCATAGCTGGTGGGAGAGTAGGATTCATACCTTTCCCAATAGTATTAGCGCTAAGTGAAATACAATTACCACATCTAGTAATTGAAATCGAGGCAACGAGTCCATTTCCCATGACTTTAACCATTACACCACGCTCTATCTTAAAATTGTAGATGCGAACAATATAACAACGCTTAACGCACATTTGATATGAGTTCGAATCCTGGACGATCCTGTTTGCATTTCACAGACCTCTAATACCATTGGAAAATGTATGAATCCAACTATTCTCTCAACAGCTATGGGTAAATATAAGGGGAGACTGGGCCCTTTAACCTTGTTTAGGCAACCATACTTAGCGAGGCTAAACTCTGAATTATAAACTGTTAAACTTTGCTTAAGAAATTTACTTGTGTCGCACCCTGCTCATGAGGATGAATTAATTTTTTTTTCTATTATTATTATATCATTTAATTTGGTTATTTAAAAGTAATAATAGTTTGAATAAAGTACACATGGATAAACTCATGACCGAAACACGTGTAAGTAAAATTGATTAAAATACACTATATTATCCATTCTATACTTTCTTTCCTTTATAATTTTTTCAAACACACACACACACATATATATATATATATATATATATATATATATATTATATATATATATATATAAGGTAGGTAAGGTAAGGTAAAAGGAAAAGTGGACAAAAATAATGATTCAAACAATTAGAAATATGTCGTTCTTCTTCACGCGAAGAACATCATCAGTCTAACTTTATTCAAAACAAAGTACATACATTTGTATTTATAGAAGAGAAAGTGAGTTTGTGGTGACATTAAGTTATTCTCTATTCAACCGATTCCTCTCTACAAACTCACTGTCTCTTCTCTAAATACAAATGTACGTTTATTTGAATAAAGTTAGACTGATGAAGTTCTTCACGTGAAGAAGAACGAAATATTTCTCTCCTATTTCTACTTGTTTGAGTCATTATTTTTTGTCCACTTTTCCTTTAACCTTCCTGCATACTGTCGGATTTTACTCCAACCCACCTATCTTCATATTATATATATATATATATATATATATAATATATATATATATAATATATATATACATGATATAGATAAATATATAGTTCCATAATATATACAGGTGTGTGTGCAAATATAATATATGTGTGTGTGGTGGAAATATAGATAAATATATAGTTTCATAATATATATATATATATATATAATATATATATATATATATATATATATGTGTGTGTGTGTGTGTGTCTGCAAATATACACACACACATATGTATGTATGTATGTATGTATGTATGTGTGTGTGTGTGTGTGTGTGTGTGTGTAAAGAAAGAAAGGGAGGAAGGGAGATATATAAAAATATGTACCTAATGAATGTATACATTCTGAAACGTCCAAAGAAATATGTCCAATTATAAAATTACTATATTTAGCTGTTTCAACTCTTTGGAAAAAGTACATTTTCTCTTTCGTAGTCGATTGTACAGTTAAGATACTTGTAAAACCAATATGTGAAAACGTAACAAGCTAACAAGAAAGAAACCAAAAGTATCAAATAAGCCATTTAAACGAATAATCTATGAGAAACCACTCTCAATGAATAATACAAAGCACTAGTTTCCACATATTTACATAGTGAAACCATAAAACCTATACAGGGAGAATTCCCATGGCTACTGCCGAAAGTACTGGACTGCGACATTGTAACAGAGTTATTACGTTCATTTTCGATGTAATAGCTTTCGTTGTTATAATTGCTTTTTTGGATTTTACGGCATCTCAACCTGTGTTGGGTTGCTTTATACCGAATACCTTTTTTATTTATTCTTGATGGGTATTGAAAATTGTTTAAAAAGTTATTTAAACCTACCACTTAATCAATGCACCCATTTGGTCTGAGGATCGCATAGGCGGGTAACTGTCAGTAACCAGGTGTTGACTCCTTGTCCACAATAACGTAAGTCAAATATAAACGCTCTATCTACGGCACTTAGTAACTATCAGTTTCTCGCCCATATAATTTTCAAACGAATGATTATGTCTAAGTATAGCAAACTACATTATCAGTATATATATATATATATATATATAATATATAATATATATAAAGTCGTCGTCGGGGCGGCCTAAGGTCGGTATCGGCCAGACAGCGACAGAGTCTATCCCCTTTTCACTAGCGCTAGACCAAGGAGATTATTTTAGCGTCTGGGGTGGTGCGCCACACCTACCATCAGCTCCTCACTTTACCGCACAGATTCCTGTGCTACTCATTCGCTGAGTTGGCGAGACCGGTATCGAACCAAGGACTTGTGATTCTTAGCCGAACACTCTACCAACTGAGCTAAACCGGCCCTTTATATATATATATATATATATATATATATATATATATATATATATTGATTACAATGTACACCTTACTATACGCTCCATCAACGGCACTTGGTAACTATCAGTTTCTCGCCGATACAATTTTCAAACCAATGATTTATGTCTAAGTATAGCAAACTACATTATATATATATATATATATATAATATATATTATATATATATATATATATATATATATATTGATTTACAGTGTACACCTAAGAAAATTCCAATATTTATTCATAGATATTTATTGTTGGATTACAGTTTGGCCTGTCACTCATTGTATCTGGAACCATACAGACAGCTTCATTAGCACAGACTATCGTTTACTTCTTGGCTTATTTCCAAGTATTCTCTATCCGCACCAGACGGAGGGTATTACGTATATGAAAGTTAAAAGAGTTTATGAAAGAAGATCGGAATTATTATGAGACTACACGGATTATATTTTGTCTTCCTCCTCTTTCGCTTGAATAGTAGGAACATTCATGGCAATAGATTCTAAGTGGAGTGCATGTGTCGCTCGTTGTGTTAAATTAAATGTATGTGGGCGTGCGTCTGTAGATTGGTTTATATATCATTTACATATGTGCAAGGAAACGAATGTGAGCGTATGAAATGAAAAATAAAACGTATTCATACGTGCAGGCTCTCATAAATTATATATATATATATATATATATATATATATATATATATATATATAAAACAAAGATTCCCTTATATTAAACCAGATGCGTTTAAATATATACACAGACACACACATATATATATATATTTACATATATACATATATAGTAAGTAAGTAAAGTCGTCGGGGTGGCCTAAAGTCGGTATCAGCCAGTCAGCGAGGGAGTCTATCCCCTTTTCAATAGCGCTAGACCAAGAAGATTGTTCTTAGCATCTGAGTCGGAGTGCCACACCTTCCATCAGCTCCTTACTTTACCGCACAGATCCCTGTGCTACTCATACGCTGAGTTGGCGGGGACCGGTATCGAACTAGGAACCTTGTGGTTTCAAGCCCAACGCTCTACCGACTAAGCTAACCCGGTCCTATATATAACTAAAAAAAACAAAGATTCCATTATATTTAACCAAATGTGTTTAAATATATACACAGACACATACAGAGAATATATATATATATATATATATATATATATATATATATATATATATATATATGTATGTGTCTGTGTATATATTTAAACACATTTGGTTAAATATAATGGAATCTTTGTTTTTTTTATCTTTTTTTTTTCTTTCAAGATGTTTACCATTGTTTTTCTCGTTATAATCTTGAAAGGAGTTAGGGTAATGAAGGCATGAAACCAAAAGTGCTTCCTAGCAGACAATTCTCTCCTGTGCGATTTATCAATGATACTGTACACACTTTATTTACAAATATACCAAACTGTATTATCAACACACATCATATATATATATATATATATATATATATAATATATATATATATATAAGGAGGATTGGAATCAATCCGACAGAATGTAGTAAAGATATGTGGAAAAAAGGAACAAAACTCAGACAAGTGTATGTAGGAGATACATTTCGCTAAGCATTAAGTTCAGCTTCATCGGTCGTTTATTTGATCATTAAACACTTGTATGATGCTTTAATGATCAAATAAACAACTCTTTGTTCCTTTGTTCAACATATCTTTACTACATTCTATAAGATTTATTCCACACACACACATTATATATATCATAGAAAGGAAGGAAGAAATCAACACCGTAATTCCATAATAAATTTATTTCGACCAAAATTGTGGCCTTTATAAATCTGAGATGATTTAATATAGCTCCCCAAAATTCAGTCTCATCAGATGGGGATCAATTTACTTTTGAATTGCACTTCTCAAAAAACAAAAAGTAGAATTTAAAAAATAAATTCAAACAAAAACAAAAAATACATTAGTTTTAACAATATAAGATTGTCACCATGGTGACAGGAAGTCGAATGAGAAAAAAGAGATACATCTCAAGTTTTGGCTTCTAAGGGGTATGGTAGTCAGACAGACAAATAAAGACAATGACAGAAAAAAAACAGAATATTATATTAAAATATAAATAAAGAAGTAAATAAAAAAATGTAATATTTAAGCATTAGAATATAATAGATAAAAAAACTATAGATAAATATATACATATACATACATATACATATATATATATATATATATATATATATATATATAATATATATATCATATTCCCTTCGCCATTTACACATTTCATATCGTTATAAACTTTGCCATGACTTAAATATTCTCGAAATATCAAATTTTCAGCTTAATATCCTCACCCTTTGCACAACTACTCTCCATTGTTCTCGCAAATCTGTTGGCTGCGGCTTTAAAATACAACGACTGTACCTCTGCAAGGAGTAACCCCCCCCCCAGCTGTTGTCCGTGGATGGTGGCCCATGTGGCTTAATAATAGAAATCTGGTGTTTGAGCAGTTCATGACATGCAACACACCACTTAGGCTAGACGGTGGGCTGGAGAGACCCCCTCCGATCAATCGGCTGGTCAAATCAGGCTCTAGCACCTATATGATTGTCCCAAACCTATTCCTTTCATAGCAAACCTCCAACGCCTTTTATTATATATGTGCTAGTAGGCAGTATCTGAGGGTCTTAGTGTGCTGGATATTATCTTAAGCTCTCTGATGGACTAGTTCCAATTCTGGAGCTCTGAGGAATGTGGAGTACCCCTTCATCACCATTATTTCCAGAACCAGAATGGTAGTACCTGTTAGGGTACCATATATGGGTTGAATAGAGAAAAAATGAGTTTTAAAACATGTTTAAAACAATTGAAGTAATAAAAAATGATTACCCGTTAAGAATGAATAAAACAAAAACATGTTCGGCATAAAATAACCCAATGTTTTGACATGCCATAAAACCCAACCAACCAAATATTTTTCACATTATATATTAAAAATCGTGGACGGAATTCCGAAAATATCACGAGTCAAGTTGGGGGGAGGGGGTTAGCGATTCATTTGCATTCATCGGAGCCTACATTATGAGCCTAAAATGCATTGTCTACCGGCCTCGTTAAGACATCATTCATTAGGTATGGAATAAAGTAAAAAGAAATGATGGAGTTGACTTCATCGTTCAATCATTACTGCTCCATCATTAGGCATTACAATTACAAAAACATCATTAATATATATTAGTATTACAAATGGATGAGAATAATTAAAATTAGTTACAGTGTCACATGTCTACCATAGAAAACTACTAGAGACGATATTATATATATATATATATATATATATATATATATATTTCGTTTTTTTTCGCTCTCTTTTTCCTCATTGATATTATTCCTCCCGTCTGATTGTATTTCCCTCTTTCTCTTACACACACACACACACACACACAATATCCGAGTTTAACTAAGGAATTACATCGACTTAGTTAAACGTGGGCTAGGGTACTGATGAAATCATTATGATTGAAACCATGGTAGATACATTAATCTTACATCTATTATTATTTTTTTCATTATTACTGCGCTATGTTTTTAATATATTGAGCACTTTTGGATTATTTACTGATGCCACTGCAACGGAAAAGTTAAAGCGGCAATTGGATACTATATATATATATAATATATATATATATATTATATGTAGAATTAAACAAAAGATACATCTCCTGTTTAACAATTTTATTTTTGATCTTTTCGAGTTTTCTGCCCAACTTTTTAATGTTTGGTTGGAATTCGTGGATAGGTCCACCAAAGTTCAAGTCCCGAGTACTTTCAGCACTTCGAAGGGGTGATGTATTCCAGTTTTGTTTGTTTTGTTTTTTTAAATATTGGTGTACACCATATATTTATATTATGGATTCTCTCGTCGATTTCGGCGCATGAGGGTTAGAGTTAATGAACAACCTACATAGTGTTTTTTTATATTTTTTTATATAGTAGTAAGAAGACTTCTGTAGGACTATCCGCACTTTTTGACACAGTCGATAGGAAATAATTGATGCAAAAAATGCCACACACCCAATCAACGACTGACCTCAGGCTTCTCAATTAAGAGTTGTCCTTCCCCTAGACTGGTTACTTATCCAAGGTTAACGACCTAATTCTGCCCTATTATTTAAACCCATAGCTGGAGAGAAAATATATGGATTCAAACCTTTCCCAGGCGTATTAAAGCTATTTCTATTCGTTGTATAAAAATTGATACGGGCGTACGTATTTAATTTTTAATATAATGAAAAAATAACAAAATAGACAGATTAACGAAATTAAATAAGAACGAATATAAAATATTACACTTATTTTAATTATATTTTAATTGGTTTCTATATAAAATCATTCCTAGGATTGATTTTGATACGTAGGAGAATAAACCACTTGATATTATCAACCTATATTTACACACACACACACACACACACACACACATATATATATATATGTTGAAAAAATGAATAAAAGAAAGAAAGTATAGAATGAATGATATAGGATATTTTAATCAATATTACTTACACGTGTTTCGGTCAGGAGTTCATCCACGTGTACATTATTCAAACTATTATTATTTTTAAATAATCAAATGAAATGAAATAATAATGTGTGCATGATCATACCGTATTAATTTGATTATTTCAAAATAATAATAATATATATATATATATATATATATATATATATATATATATGACAATTAGACATCAAATATTCATGCGGTGGTTTTATTTCGTAGTCTCACTCGTTGTAGCTAAGAAGAAGGTAAATACTTAATAATTTATAATTATTGTTTTAAAGTTGTATGTATGATAATGTCAAAATGAAAAAAATACTAAAATATGAAGGTTTGAAACTTATGTAATTACAAATAGCCACACACACAAACACACATACACACACACACATATATATATATATATATATATAATATATGTGTGTGTGTGTGTTGTGTGTGTGTGTGTGTGTGTGTGTGTGTGTGTGTGTAAATATAGATTGATAATATCAAGTGTTTCCCTGTAGGATTCAACCAACATTGTGTAAACAAATGTAAATATAAAATTTGCTAAGATATTTTTTACACATAAGAAGTATTATAAATAATTGAATGAAAGGAAACCTTGGTTCAGATATAAACTTTTTCTGCATGTCTTTGCCTCCTTGGTCTTATTTGAAGTCTTCACTTTAGTTTTATCATATATATAATATATATATATATTATATATATATATATGTGTGTGTGTGTGTGTGTGTGTGTGTGTGTGTGCATGATCATACCGTATACATAATCAAAAACGCTTCTAAACTGTAAGTGTATCAGCATTGGGATGATACACACATCAGTCTCTCTATCTCTCTCTCTCTCATATATATATATATATATATATATATATATATATATATAATAAGTATATAATAAGGGAAAATGAATCCAACAGTATGATTGAAAATAGATAGAAAAACAAATGATAATAGTATTACGTTAACAGATATCTGTTTCGACCTTTTAATAAAAAGGTCTTCTATTATGATTTGTTTTCAATTATATATAAATATTATTATATATATATATATATATATATATATATATATATATATGTGTGTGTGTGTGTGTGTGTGCTAGAGCTCTTAAAACACGTAAAATCCGGGTAAACTTCATGTTTGACAACAGTTGACCAATCAAATTCAGTCAACTCCGGTCCCCTCTCAGTGAAGGACAAAACAAAACCATCAAACAAATTGTTTGGTCTGATGATCGCAAAGGCGTCAGTAACCATGTATTGATTCCAAGTCTACGTTATCTTAACTCAAACATAAACGCCCTATCAATGTTATTCAGCACTATCTGCTTGGAAATATTGCACCTATATCATCCTTAAAATACCCATAATACATACAGTATATATATATGTTTAGACATATATATATATATGTGACGTAGCGAATGAACGAGAGGAAGCGAACGCACGGGATACGTGCTTTTTGGGAAAAACAATACTTCCAGTTTGAATTCAAATTATTTTCTTTAACTCTCTCGATGAGTCCGGATTAAAAACATTTACATCTAAAAACGGACACAATTATCATTATGCTCTAGTGACGATCTTTGATAAATCAAAATATTGTCAATATCAGCAATGAAAAGGTATATTAAAATATATTAATTTTAACAACAAAGTGTGTCTTTTCATACCCTTATATCTATCTATCATATATATATATATATATATATATATATATATATATATATCTGCATATACATACATATAACATAAATATACATACACATACATGTAACATAAATATACATACACATACATATAACATGAATAAAATATACATACATATAAATATACATACATATAGATATACATACATATAAATATATATATATATATATATACTCTTTTACATATACATATATAAACACACAAACACACACACATATATATATACAGAGAGAGAGAGAGAGAGAGAGAGAGAGAGAGAGAGAGAGAGAGAGAGAGGGGGGGGGAGAGGGAGAATCCGCACCTGTATATTAGTCGCCTAATCTCTCCGCTTCATCAAATAGTGATTTCTACGATTAAATCTACGACGAACAAAATTATTTTTCTTCATTTGTATTGATGCCAATATTGTTTTGGTTTATGTTTTTATTTCAAAACAAAACTTCGACATTTTTTAAGAATTCATAAGATCTTATAATCAGATAATACGACTGGTGTAATGATTAGAATCGTTGGAATTGAACTCGTCGACCCGAGTTCAAACCTTGGACGAGACTGTTTACATTTCACATTGTGCAAATACCCTTGGGAAAGGTGTGAATACAGCTACCCTCCATTCAGTAATGTGTACGTAGTAGAGCAGATTGGGCAATTTAACATTGGCTTGGT
>CM042138.1:13974339-13981839 GCA_023376005.1 Doryteuthis pealeii | reverse complement strand
AGACATGTCGAAAGCGTTCATGAAGAAACCTTTGGTATATTGCTACACCAAATTCTACCCTGACATTAAAAAGATGGCCAGATAGTTAGAAAGGATCGAACAAAAACTCGTCCGACAAGAATCGTCAGTAGAGTTTAACACAACATGTTTAAAAGGAAAAATTCTGCCTAAATACACTTTATATATATATATATAATCCAAAAGTCGAGAGAAAAAATCTTCCTTACTACATAGGAGTTTTTTTTAACAAACTGTCTCAGTTTTAGAGCTCAATGTGTGCTCTTATTGTTAGAGTCACAGAGCAAATTTATAAGTAAAGAAATAACAAAAGACTTAGAGATTTGCATTATAGCCTATTTCGGGGAAATAGGCAATAAAGCAAAATCTCTAAGTCTTTTGTTAATTCTTTGCTTTATATATATATATATATATATATATATATATATATATATATATATATATATACATTTGGGAGAATATGTGCTTAATTGAAGTCGTACCTAATTCTGTAAGTTAATCAGTTAATAATTAATTAGGTGGGCATACTATTATTAATTAATTAACTTCCAAAATTAGGTACGACTTCAATTAAGCACATATTCTCCCAAAAATTGTCGGCTAAAAAAAGCCATATTAAAAACACATCGTTTGTGTATTTACTTCTCTCTCTCTCTCTCTCTATATATATATATTATATATATATATATATATATATATATTATATATATATATATATATATATATATATATATATATATATATATAGGGAACACCAGAGGTGATACAAGGAAGGGCGGAGGTGATACCGAATCTTTGGGTTTATACATACCACATAAAGATGAGGATAGTGTCCGAATATTAAGATCCTGGTGTCATTACTGATTTGATAAATTCCATTGTTACGTCGCATGGTTCCTGTTGGTTATTGAATGATTCCTCATGTTTTTTTAACCTATATATATATATATTTAGGAATAGTTTTTCTCAATGAACTGGATATAGCCCACCTGATTTTCTCTAAATAATTTTCTTTGTAAGTTGATATTTAAAGCATTAAATGGTTTCCTCTCTCTCTCTTTCACTCGGGCAAAATACAGAAAATAGTTTAGTACGTAGCTCGCTGGATGAAACTATAATTGGATAAATATGGACACACAGACATATATAACTTAAAACAACATAGATTCCATTATATTTAACCAAATGTGTTTAAATATATACACAGCCACACACAGAAATATATATATATATTTAAACTCATGTATATATATATAGGGTGTTCATGAAAGTCCTATAACAGATTTAAATGTAACAACAAATATGGCAGCCTTATTGAAATACAATAATAAAAAAAATTGCATAAAATATAACTACAAGGGTTTCAATCATTTGTAAAACGTGTGTGTGTGTGTGTGTGTGTGTGAGTGTGAGAGAGAGAGAGAGAGAGAGAGAGAGAGAGAGAGACATACAGAGGGAGAGAGAGGGGTAGAGGGAGTAGTAGAGAGAGGGAGAGAGATGAGAGGAAGAAAGAGGCAAAGATAATAAAACAGTGAATAACAAACACCGAAAATTACATTTAATTGATATTTCGATTTGTTTGTTTTGGAAAAAAAACAACAAAAGCGAAAGATAAATTGAATGTAATTGTCCGTGTTCGTTATTCAATGTTCCGTTATGTTTCATCACATTTTTCATCGGATTTTTCATAATCTGTTATTTTCTTCATAGATAGATAAATTATATGTGCATGTCAAAGAGATGATTGCTAAATGAGTCAGCACAAATTTTTTGGACCATATTACCCTTAAGCACCCCTTTTAATCTCGATTAAGAAAGGACATGTGTTTCATTTACACCGTCATTATCCGTTTGTTTGTTAGGGGTTAGTTTTATGATTTTAAAAAATCTAAAAATCGTCTGTTAAAACGACTGGATATTGACGATGTAAATGAAAAAACATATCCTTTCTTAATCGAGATCAAAAAGGGGTGCCTAAAGGTCATATGGTCCATTTAAAAAATATCATGAATCCAGTTTCAATACTTTTTTTAGACAAATGATTTTGGAAGTGTTGGAATATTTTGATATATAAGGTGTGCTACAATACACCACTTAAATTTATAGACTACGCGAAGTCACGTGGTTTAGAACTCAGCTAATTAACAGCCCGAATGCGTGGTTGATTGACTCCTTAATCACTGATACTGAGAGACGTCCATTTGCAATCATTGACGAGGAACTTGCAATACTGAGGAGCACCAAGGAAAAGGCAAAGGATTATTTATCAAGGATCGCACTCTGTTTAACACAAAGGATCTCAGCTGGACAAGCGCTCTTGCTTGAAGCTTAAAGGATAACCCATAAAATTGTAACAGGAAGAACACAGGATTTTGCAAGTATCTTCATAGTTAATTTATCATTCGGATTGATATTCTACGCCCCATTCTCACCCTATTTCTCACCACCATGCCAGTCAGACACAAGGTCCATGGCCGAAGGAACTGGAAACAGGTTTCCGAAGAAACTGGGTATGTATTTGGGGCCATATGACCTTTAGGCACCCCATTTGCTTTGCTGATTCATAAGTACATTTTTTTCATTTACTCCGTCAACATCCAGTTGTTTGTTAGGGGTTAGGGTTAGGGTTTAGTTTTGTAATTGAAAAAATACCTCTAAAAATCGTCTGTTAACAAACAACCGGCTGTTGACGGTGTAAATGAAAAAATGTACTTATGAATCAGCAACGCAAAAGGGGTGCCTAAATGTCATATGGTCCAGTATTTGGTCTTTAGTAAATAAGTATTACTTTGTTACTTGATATAATTACCTCATTCTGACTGATAACAGTTGAAAATAGAATCGTATATCACATGATCGTACGAAGGATGGTGTGTGCATGAAATGCGTGCTGGCGTATTGTAAAGATTTGCCAAAAGGGAACGTCAGGCTTTGAAATGCTGACACTTACTTTGACCTCAAACGTTCGAGATTGAATCAAAGAAAGGTCATCAGTTGGATTTTCGAAAGATGGATATGAATAAATCCATCGATAGATAGATGCATATGAATAGACTGAACATAGATATGGGAATATAGATATGAATATATAATATGAATAGACTAAGTTTGATAGATAGATAGATAGATGAATGGCCTGAGATAGATATGATTATAGATGAATAGTTAATATGAAAAGACTTAGATATATGCAAATAGACTATATATATATATATATATATATATATATATAATCCAAAAGTCCAGAGAAGAAATCTTCCTTACGACACAAGAGTTTATTTAAGCAAAACCAAGTCGCAGTTTGAGAGCTCAATGTGTGCTCTTAATGTTAGAATCACAGAGCAAATATATGAGTAAAGAAATAACAAAAGACTTAGAGATTTAGCTTTATAGTCTATTTCAGGGAGCTTAGACAAATAGTCTAACTCTCCCGACTCTTCAGATGCGAATGATACATCAGATACATTATTTGCATCTGAAGAGTCGGGAGATTTAGACTATTTGTCTAAGCTCCCTGAAATAGACTATAAAGCTAAATCTCTAAGTCTTTTGTTATTTCTTTACTCATATATATATATTATATATATATATATATATATATAAGAGAGAGAGAGAGAGAGAGAGAGAGAGAGAGAGAGAGAGAGAGAGAGAGAGAGAGAGAGAGAGAGAGAGCTTGTGTGTATGAGTGTGTATGTGTGAGGGTAATGGTTAGCAAGCTAGATTTGCGGACCATTGTTAGTGGGTTCGATTCTCATTGTACGCCCTATACTTATGGTCTGGTGCCACATCTAAGCTAAGCTCAGTAAATAACTATATGAGTTGTGGAGTGAGAGCGACAGATAAAGGGGGGGGGGTGGAAAGCATGAATTGACTGAGAAAAATATTAGCAAAAGGGGATATATATATATATATATTATATATATCTGGCCTGGAGTCACCCCACAGTGTTCGGAGCCTCCAAGCGGCAAGAGTCCAAAGCGAAAAGCAATAAGCCTGTACAACATCGAATTATTTGGCCTACCACCAGTGAAGAATGGCTCCACTTCGATGAGGACGTGGATAACATCCTTAAAACAACATCAAAAGGGAGTGTGGATCAAAAACTTCAGACTATGTGCACCCTAATAACGAGTATAGGCGCAGCGAGGTTTGGAGTTATTGAAAAGAGCAAGAAAGAATACCATCCGAGACCAAACCGTCGCGCAGTTAGAATTAACGAGCGCAGATTGGAGTTAAAATCCCTGAAAAAAAAACAACCCCTTCTGTCACGGATAGGATATGACACAACGTTGCAAGCATGGGTCATCCAGCGCAATTCTGTTGTAATTTAATAATGTCCCTACAATACATGGGGAATGTATGATTGGCATGGTTTCTTTATGTCATCACTCTTATCCAACGTCATCGGTTTTATATATTTATCATTCTTTTTTATATTTTAGACTCTATATTGCTCTGTTGGAGAGGAGTTGAGCACTGTTGCTCAAAAAAAACAATGCAAGGCAGCAGAAGAGGTCGAAAAGAAATTGGCTTTGACTCAGCTTTGAAACATCACAAGAGAGAAGCTAATAACTCTCAGCCGAGTCGAGCAACATCGTAAGAAGGGTAGAGAAAGGGCCCAAAAGCGTAAGGCATTCATGTCCAACCCTTTTGGGTTCAGTAAAAGGCTATTGGGCCGAAAGAAGAGCGGCTATTTATCGTGTTCTGGAGATATCATGAATAACCACTTAAAGGGCACCTTCAGCGACAAAAAAAGAGAGCAAGACCTCGGCCCCTGTGAAAATCTAATCGACCCTCCGAAACCATCAAAGGAGTTCGTTATTAGGGAGCCAACCTTGAAGGAAGTGAAGACAGTGGTTCAAGCTGCAAGATCCTGTTCAGCGCCTGGTCCTAGCGGAGTTCCATACAGAGTGTACAAACACTGCCCAAGGCTTCTTGTACGTCTCTGGAAGCTTAAGGTAATCTGGCGAAGAAAAACAATTCCCTCCCAATGGAGAGCTGCTGAGGGGATATGGTCACCAAAAGAGGAGAACTCTTGTGATATTGAGTAGTTTTGAATAATCTCGCTGCTATGTGTGGAAGGGATGATCTTTTTCAAAATAATGGCTCAGTGACTAATGGAGTTTCTCATAGGGAACGACTACTTGGACACCTCTGTGCAAAAGGTTGGAGTGCCATGAATATCAGGATACCTGGAACATACGGGGGTGGTGACTCAATTAATTAGGGAATCAAAAACGCATGAAGGAAACCTAGCAGTACTTTGGCTCGACCTAACAAATGCATATGGCTCTATTCCCCACAAGCTTGTCGAGACCGCTCTAATTAAACACCACATCCCAGAAGGCATTAAGAACCTCATTTAAATTATTACAATAATTTTAAATTGAAAGTTTCTTCAAAATCAACAACTTCCAACTGGCAACAACTAGAAAAAGGGATAATTACTGGCTGTACCACCTCAGTGTCACTCTTCACTCTAGCCACCAATACGCTGGTTAAATCAGCTGAAGCACAGCACTTCTGAATGTGTTTAAGTTCCTTGGCATTAGGGGCCAGCAATGTAGGAGAGCCATAACAGAAATTACAGGGGTTGCTGAGAGAGAATCGAGATGGCTCTGGATCCGCATGAGCGATGCTTGGATAAGTGACATTAGGTCGCAAACCGGGAATTGATCATCCCGGTTGGGGTCTCTTGTGCGAGGGTGTATGGTGATTAATGACCCGAAACACCTGTTGACCTCGGGTTCATCACTGATGACTGCGGCCTAGTATTCACCCAACGATTTGTTTATCAATATATATATATATAATATATATATATATATATATATATATATATATATACTTTGGTGTGGTACAAAGTTTCTTGTACAAAGAGATTCTAGGCAGGTCCTAATTCTCTACCAGGAGTTTGTTGTAGAGTTCAGGTTCCGTGTGAGAGCTCAATGTTTAATTATTGTAAACAGAGCAAAGTTATTTGGGAATAAAAGGCCTTAAAAACCATGGGTATCGTGGTTATGGACCATTTCCACTCGTATATATATATACACAAATAGACTGATTCATTGGTACATAGATACATAGACCAAGATAGATATGAGCAGGGATAACTAGATAATATGCATAGACCGAGACATATATATACGATTAGACTGAGATAGATAGATAGATATGAACAGAGATAAATACATATTTAGAAATCAATACATTTTTAGCAATGAACGGGGTTTTGCAGAATACATAAGCTTTCTTACATATAAAATATGCAGTTGTCATAAGCACCTCGATACGCTAGCACTTTTTCCCAATATCTCATTCAATCATGGGATATTTACTATCTTCTCTCTTATTTTCTACATGTAGAGAGAGAGAGGGGGAGGGGAGAGAAAGAGTGGAGAGAGAGAGTAGGAGAGAGAGAGGGAGAGAGAGGGGGGACAAGGAAAAAGAAAATAAAGATAGATAATGGAGAGAGAAGAGAGAGAGAGAGAGAGAGAGAGAGAGGGGGGATTGGTTGGTGAGAGAGAACCCGAATCTCTAGAATTCAGTCACACATACACACACTGATACATACAACATGGAAGAGAGAAAAGAGAGGGAAAGAGATATACGACGAACAAAAGAAAAGACGAGAAAGAAAAAGAGGTAATAGATGGAGAGAGAGAGAGAGAGAGAGAGAGAGAGAGAGAGAGAATAGAGAGAGGTAGATGAGAGAAGGGAGTGAGTAAGAGAGAACAAGAACTAACAAAAGAGAGAGAAAAGTGAAGACACACGTGCTGACAGAGTGGCTAACATGCTGGGCGGCAGCATTGAAGAAAGCAAGTTTGAACTCCAGTCGCACTAGCACGCTCAATTTCGGTCTAATATGAATGGGAAACGTATAAACAACATCGTTCCCCCGGCTATAGGTTAAACAAGGATAGAGTTGGCATTAAATAACCCACGAAGGTTGATATGCCATCTCCCATTGAGATAAAAAATTTTGCCATATTTATTTTGATAATTTGTTATAAACGCTTTTAAAAAACAATATATCTGATTACTCACTTTATTATTCCTATTCGATTCAGAAGTACACACACACACACACACACAGATATATATATATACACACACAGAGATATATACACACACACACAGAGAGATATATATATACACACACACAGATATATATACACACACACACACACAGATATACACACACACACAGAGATATATACACACACACACACAGATATATACACACACACAGATATATATACACACACACACAAACACACATATATAGATATATACACACACACACACAAACACACATATATAGATATATACACACACACACATAAACACACACATAGATATACACACATAGATATACACACACATATACACACACACACATATATATATATATATATCCTTTCATTGTTATTATTATTATTATTATTATTATTATTATAAGCATATTCCTCTTTTGCTGTA